>JAIWND010000003.1:600000-1200000 GCA_025330725.1 Chlamydoabsidia padenii | reverse complement strand
GCTGCTATGAATCTGATCGAATCCAAATATGGATTCAAGTAGTTTAGAATAGTGTCTAATTTACTAGCTTTATTAATTATTTAAATAAAAGCAACAATAAAATATACAATGTTTAAAAATGGTTGAAAGAAATGATCAAAAACGATCATACATAGGAAAAGAAATCAAACAGCCAGTTAGTACTGTGATTAGCCCCTTTTGTTTATGGAAATGATAAAACTCATCAAAGTGCAGTGTGTGTGGGTTGCGATAGCTTCCCGGAAAAAAAAAATTGAACGTAATGGAGTGGACTGGGCATAAAGTGGAGAGGAACAGAAAGCGGATTCATATCAAGTGGCCAGCATTAATACATGAATTGTTTGATTGTATAACCGTTGCAGCCTGGCTGACCATATTGGCTGTGGCGGAAGGAGAGCGGATAGAAGGCAGAGGAGAGAGAGAGAGAGAGAAAGCTTATATTGAAAGTGGAGGAGGTAGAGTGTAAAGAATGTATGAAGAAAAAAAAAAGATGAAGTACAGTAGAGCTTTCTTATAGGATGCAGGAAGTGATAAAAAGCAGGTGATCAGTGTTGGGAGATGATAACGTATGAAAATGAACGATGAACCAATAAATTCAATGAAGTAAACCCTTGACAGTCAGCGTGGGAAACAATGGAATAACATGTATAAAAGTATCAATTCATCAATTAATACATGTAAAGAAGCTAGAATGTAATGGTGGCGGGACTTCACATAAGCTCCCATTAATGCAAAAAAAAAAAAAACGAACCCAAAAAACCGCTTACATTGAACTCCCGACAGGTCCACAGGTTTTCAAAATTGGCAGACAAGAGCAAACTTATTTAACACCCGCTTACCCTCACCTTGAATCTAAAGAGAGCTCTACTGCCTTAATGAACAAGCGATGCTAATGAAAAAAGTAACCATGAGCATTCCTTAGCCTATTTCCAACAAAGTTTACATAATGGCCATTAAACCAAGTCCTCTGTATGGAGCAGCATAGCTTCCAGATCGTTTTAACCTGACTTTTGTAAAAAAAAAAAAAGTTGCAGAATGAAAAAATTGACACACAAGACCAAACTTGGTTCAAAACCCGCTTACTCTCGCCTTGGCTTTTAAGAGGGCTCTACTGCCTTAATGAACAAGCGATGCTAATGACAAAAGTAACCATGTGCATTCCTTAGCTTATTTCCAACAAACTTTACATAATGGTCATTGTACCAAGTCCACTGTATGGAGCAGTATAGCTTCCAGTTCGTTTTACCCTGACGTTTGTAAAAATTGACACCCAAAACTTAATTCAAAACCCGCTTACTCTCGCCTAGGACAGATTATTGAAAAGATGGATACACGGGAGGGCGGGGTGTAAATACTGCCTTGCCTTTATAAAAATAAAAATAATTGTTTTCAATCTACCCCTCCTTTTTTTTTTTACTGATTACCATGATCGCATTGTTTCTTAGTACTCTTTTTATTGCCTCCTTTTTCACCTACTGCTACTATATTCTTGCCCAATACCAACAACCAGTACCCATAAAGTCCAACAATCTACTCTTGTTGACTGCCCATCCTGATGATGAATGTATGTTTTTTGGACCTACCTTAACCTTCCTCCAGTCCTTTAGTAGCAAAACACGAATCCATGTCCTTTGCTTATCCACAGGTAATTCAGTCAAGTTAATGTCTAATGCTGACCAACACTTTATGCTTTCAAGGCAATGCGGATGGTTTAGGTGATATTCGAAAAAAGGAACTGGTACGCAGCTGTCAAAAGTTTAATATCTCATCCTCCCATGTCAAATCATTGGATCACAGGTAAAACCGGGGAATACATCGAATACAGTATTAAATTGTTTTTTTTTTTTTTTGGTAACTAGGGAATTACAAGATGGTATGAACAATAACTGGTCTCCCTCGCTCATTGCCGATCTTTTGGCAGATCATGTCAAGAAATACAAGATAGATACGGTAAAGTGTACAAGTAGGATTAGGAGGGAGTGTACTCACTCTACTGTTTTGTTTTTTTTAAAAAAAACCCCCAATAATAATATAGATTGTCACTTTTGATGACAAGGGCGTCTCTGGTCATCTTAATCACGCAGCGGCCTTTTATGGTGCGAATGAATACAGGCAAACCCACTCTATACAACTCTACAAATTGACGACGATCTCTCTACTTCGAAAATATGTTGGTATAGTGGATTTGATGGTGATGGCTATTCAAAACAAGATCCAATCCTCGGCCAAAGTGTTGATCATCTCACCACCCTTTGCATATCTTCAAGCACATAAAGCCATGCGACAACATCACTCTCAATTGGTATGGTTCCGTTGGCTGTATGTATCATTCTCTCGTTATATGTTTATCAACGAATTAGAAAAGGTGTAGAATAGTAGTATTAATAGTGTAATTATAGTTTATGTAGTCATATATGTGTGTATGTAATGTAAATAAAAGGATCTCCCTTTTTACTGTAGCTTTGTCAAATCGGGTATTCAATTTTTTTTCCGACTTTTTTTAGAAGGATCATGACTGGAAATAAATTTCTCCCCTTCTTGAATTTGTGTTTTTTTTTTTGTCTTTATCCTCCCTCTTCTTCTTACTTCTTCTATACTTCTTCTCCTTCTCTTCTTATTACCCATTCCTTCACTCTTAATATAAAAAAAAATACTTAACAATCATGAGTACTCAAGATGGTAAGTATAAAACCAACGCTCAAAGCATTCTTTTTGCCTTTTAACCCGTCACTTGTTAAACAACACTCTAGTCGATGCCTCTATTATCAAGAAATATGAACAACTAAAGAAACGTGTCGACGAAATAGAACAGGCAAGCAGCTTTTTAAAGCTTCTTCATCTTTCTCTCCATATACTAACCATATACTCTCCTTTTATTATTATCTTGTAGGACAACTCTGATATACATACCAAACTCGTTAGAGCAAAGAAGCACGTAAAACGGCTACGAATGGAACGTCTGTAAGTTGATACATACATATACTCCTCTTATTCCATTATTCTCTTTGACTGAAACCTCTTTTTTTTATTTTATTTTATAATAGCATCTTATTAGAACAACTCGATGAATACTATACCTCTCACAAAGATCTAATGGAAACAAGCGAAAGTGATGACTCTGATGCTTCAGGTATTGGATCCATGGCGGTAAGTCTTTTCTTCACTTACTCACTCCTCTTCTCCTTTCACTTACTTACCTCTCTTCTTATTATTCAGCCTGACGCACGATCCAACAAGCAACACAAGAAAAAACGAGCCCGCCATAACGACAAATCTTCTGGTAACACCAAAAATGCCAACAAATCACAAGAGACTACCATGGCCCGTAAGAAGAAGGATCCTAATGCTCCCAAGGGTCCTGGTAATGTCTTTTTTTTATATTGTCGTATGGAACGTGGTAACTTTAAGGATGAATTGCCTACCGAAAATCTTGGTGAAGTGACACGACTACTGGGACAAAAGTGGAAGGCCATGACGGATGATGAAAAAAAGGTAATATATATATATATATAAAAGAATAGTCCTCCCTTCCTCCCCAATCTAACCATCCTCTTTAGAAATACTATGATATCTACGACAAGGAACAAGAGGAATATCAAAAGGCGATGAAATCATATACTGAAGCAGGCGGTGGTGATGCTGGACGAATTGCGGTATCGGAAATGAATGCTACCAACAAGGAAGATGTGGATATGATTCAAAATGGACCTGACGAAGAAGATGATATGGATGAAGAAGAAGATGATGATGATGTTGATGAAGATGATGAAGAAGAAGATAACGGATCTTTTTTGGATGATGCCAGTGTGGCCACCACCAATCAATCTACCACTTTGGATCTTCCTTCTGTCAACACTACTACTATCTTGGCTCTATCCAATGATCAAGGACCTACTGGTCCTATTACAAATAGTACTTCTCAATAATTTGTTGTATACAATAGACATATTTCCCTTTTTTTTGCTCTTCTTTTGTTTTATTGTTTGTTGTTGTCTTTTATTTGTACATAGATATATTCTTTTTTTCTTAGTTGCTCTCTCCCCCTCCCCAGTAATAATAAAAATAAAAAAAGGTCAAAAATAATAAACCATCGTCTTTATTATGGATGAATGTAATTGATACTAAAACTATACTAGATCCTATATAATCTATATTAAATCAGATGGTCCTTGTTGATGATCTTATTGATATATTGAGTGGTGATAGAGCTAAAGTCAGTAGATTGAATCATGGCATAATGATCCCCTTTAACAAACGTCGAATCCAAAGTGACATCTATGCCCTGTTTTTTCAAGTGGTGATACATAGCTTGGGACTGGTCGAGATTTAATAATTGATCATCCATGCTGTGGACAAGTAAGACAGGAGGAGCAGAAACAGACGAGGGATGTGATTTGCTGGTAGGTGATGCTTGATAATAAGATTCCTGTTGTTGTTTCCCAAATGCCTGACTGATGAAATCCAAGTAGGTAGGATGAGTTGTGAGTAATAAAGGAAGATCATAAATCCCAGCAGCGCCAATCACCCCGCGGACAAAAGGGAGAGGGTACGTTTCAGGTTCGAGGAGGAGCATGGTGGCAATGTGAGCACCTGCAGAATGTCCCACGAGAAATATGCTGTTCTTGTCATAAAGTGGTGAATTGATTTGGTGTAGGCATGTCAATGCTTGATAAGTATCTTGAATGTGGGCAGGATGCTGTACACGTGGTGGTTCGTCAGGTGTATCATATAAACTAAGACTGTAAAACAAGCGTGTTAGAATAATCTAGTGAATGCCTGTTGTTCTTCTTCTTACCGGTAATTGGTAACAGCTACTGTGAATCCCTGTTTAACAAAGTTGAGTGCTAATTGTTCATGATCTTTTTTGTCCTCCGTTCGCCAAGCGCCGCCATGAATAAAGACCATCAAGGGAGTCGAGGTAGTAGCAGAAGCTGTTGAATACAAATCAAGTTTTCCATAGTTCCCAAAGTCAGAGTTAAAGGTAATTGTTGTGCAGTCCACCATGTTTTGAAAAAATAAAAAAATAAAAAAGTAAAGGAAGGGGGAAATTGACAAGACGTTTTAAATTGAACCGAATAGTTTAATTCAAATCCCGACAAAGGACTGATGCTTGATGACAGATTGCTTTAACGAATAACTCCCTATTAATAAAGAATCACTACAGATACTTTCATAACATTGAAAGAGTACTATTACTTACTGTTTACGACCTGACACCCTTGCCAATCATGAACGCAAGGATCGATTGATAAGAATACATCGCTATGGATATCCACTCTTTTTTTTTTTTTTTTTGAAAAAAAAAGGAAAGCAAAAAGTTATAACAATACATTAGGGTCAAGGAAAAGAACAGTGAAAGGGAACTTGATTGCTGTCATAATCGATGGTCCTTCAAATTTGAGGTCCTCACTACTTGTAATGAATGACTTTGACTTTTTTGTTGCGTATTTTTGAATCCCGACTAAAAATAAGCCCCTTGTCATCCGCCATATTTTTTTTTTCTTCTTTGTTGCATTCTTTTATTCTTACATTTGATCAACCCTCTACACGCCATTCACTAGGACGGAACGATTAAAAAAACAACAACAACGATGGACAAGACGTTTGCTGGATTATTACGACATTCACGATTGGCGTCATACGATCGTACTCTCCCTCAAGTGTACACAACACCAAAGCATGCCAAAAAAGTAGGCAATTGGGGTTTCAAACGAGGTCTCCCCACGGTGGTAAGAACACGGTATGTAACGGTGGGCGATCTCGACACAGCTGAACATCAAACACCCTGGCAATCGGGTGAAAGTCAAGTTCTCTTTCTCAAACGTTGGAAAGAAAACTTTCCCAATTCGACTGCCCCTACTCCTCGACGTGAACAAGTGCAACACAATGTGGCAGCTATGAATCCTCAGGCGTTCAAACGCTTCTTGAAACGAGCCAGTCAACAAGCCCCTGCCTTCCAACAGGCCCTGAAGAACAAGGAACTGGTACCTGATCAAGTGTACGAGTACCTCTCCTGTCACTTTAACAAGGATCTCGTGAACGATACTGAAGACGGTGGTGTGGTGGGACCTACTTATAGTGATCATCAAGTGGGATGGAATTACCCTGTGGAAGGCCGTGTGTTGAACCCGGATACGGATGGATTCGCTGTAGGTGTCGGTGGTGTGGTGGCAAAATTGGCTCGTCGTAATGCTACTGGATTCCGTAACAATGCGGGTGATCGTCGAGTACGTCAATTCTTTGTGGTTGATGCCCATATCAACAAACAAGGTCGTCCCGAAGTCACTCTCAACATTCAATCTCGTCCTTCTTCAATGGACTCGATTCTTACTAGCAATTATTACCCATCACATCAACAACTTGGCAACAAGACCACCAACGAACCTGCTTTGGAAGATATGTTTTTGGGTCGACGTACTTCTCGATACACTGATTTACGTGCTAATAATGACACTGATAATATTCAACCTAATCCTAACCATAATGAACTCATGTCTCGTATCTCTAATCTATTGGATACTTCTACCAATCAAAAGAAATAAAATCACACACACACACACACACCTCATATCCTTCTCTTTACACACACATACTCGTTATATAGTCTCTCCTCCTCCCCTCCCTTTTACACTTATATAGATGATATTACACTCTTACTCTCTTTCTCCTCCCTTTTTATTTTATAATAAAATAAAGGATTGCTTTTTACCATAAAGTTCTAGCCTTGACCTCCCATTTTAATCGCCGATTTAGTGAACATCGTGATGTGGTGCATGATCCATTCTGACACAAGCTATTTTATTTTTCCACACTTGCCTCTTTTCGCCTCTTTTTCTTCCCATACTTTTTTTTTTTTTTATTTTTTTTTTTTTTTTACTGCCACTTTTTTATTCACTCTTCTTAAAACATTAACTACTTGTTTATACTACTATCATCATGTCTGCAGTGGTAGGCGTTGCTTGGACTGTGTACGGCATTGTGTGTGGGGTAAGTAAAAGTAATTGTAGTCATCATCCAACTGACTTTTTTTTTTTTCTTTTTTTTTTTTTTTTTTTTTTTCTTGTAGGTGTTTTTCCTTTTCAGTATAGGCTTTACTCGTTATTATCAAGACCGATATGAACGGGATACTCTCGCGACTATTACTACCATCTTGGCGTTGGGACTGGTCTTGTCATGTTTGGCATTACTTCCGGTTGACATCTTTTTGGTCTCTTCCACTATCGATCCATTAACAGGGTTAAAGAAATCTTGGGCAACACCAGAAACGATTGAAAATATGCAGTTTGTTATTCAATGGGTATATTATGGTAATGGGAAAAAAACAAAAAAAGACACTAACACTATAAAAGGATACTGGACTAAAACATTCTTTGTTTTTTTGGGGGGGGGGAAATAGGCTGCTATGGTATGATTGGACTCTTTTGCTTCTTCTTTATTCCCTTTGCCTACTTTTACTATGAAGAAGAAGATGTGGATCAAGCACGACGGGATCGTATCCGTGGAGCCTTCAAGTATACCTCCTTCTTTGTCGCCATCTCCATCTTTTTGTTTCTGTTTGCTTTGTTTTTGAAACCAAACTTGCCTCCTCCCAAACTCGATCTGGATTGGCTCAAGAAGATTTTGATGGAATCAAGCAAGTTATTGACCTTGAATGATACATACAAGGATAACTGACTAACTGACACTCTTATTATTGAACAATAGATGGTGAAAAGACGATAGCATTTGTGATTGCTTGTTTGGCCTTCTTAGGGATGCTCATTATGATTGGATACACGGTAAGATAATTGATACATAACAAATAGACCCTCATCTTAAATAACATACCGGAAATTCTTTTTGTAGGCACCCGGGCTCTCGCTTTTCTCGATTGGGTTGATCAAAGGAAGGAAGAAATTGGATATTGAAAACGAGGATGTGGATAATCAACTTGCGGTAGTACGTGAACGACAACGGGCTCTTCAAGCAAAATACTCGGGTAATAACAAGGTGATGACAACACATGATTATCGAAACATGGAAAACTTGGAGGATGAAGAAAGGTAGGTAAAGATCAAAAGATGGTGATGATATTTACTAATCATTTTTTTTTTTTATTTTCTCGACTTGTTTTAAAGGATCCTACTTCGACGATTAAGGGGTATTGAAGAAGACAAGCACAGTATCTGGGAAAAGATCTTGACTTTTTGGCGTCCATTCGAAGTAAGTATAGTTATGGTTGATATAAAACGACGACATGACTAACTTGAATTCTTTTTTATTTTCTAGTTCATCATTGGCTTTATCTCTGTTGCTCTTACTTGGGTAATCATCTTGTCCATGTTTTTAACAATGCAAGTAACAAAAAAAGGAAATTGGACTTGCTGACTGACTGACTAACCTCTCTTTCTATATAGTGTTGACAAGATATCTTCATCTATTTGTGGCCGACAATGTGGTTATATCATCAGTCACCCAACTCTCTTTAACCCAATAAACTTTATCTTTGTCAATCTATCCAAAGTAAGAAATGTGACCGATTTTTAAGGAGAAGTACAAAGGTTGGATTGAAACTAAACCCTCTTTTATTTTTTATTTTTATAAATGTATATACCTTGGCTTAGTGGTTCCCATTGGACTATGTGTTTATGGTGATATTGATCCTCTACTTTTTTATGACAACTCTTTCTGGTTTGGTGACGATGGGAATTCGATTCTTATGGATGAACTTGTATCATATCAGAAGAAATGGAACCGCACCTCAGGGGCTACTGATGACAGCCGTACTTTTGACACTGAGTCTGCTGGCTTTAAATTACACCATGACCACAACGGTAGCTCCTGGATATGCCCACTTTGGAAGTCAAGTTTATGTAAGACAATGAATGGGAGGCGGATGGTAAACCAACTTGTTGTTTACTAACGAAAATAATCTAATAGTGTAATTATACAATAGGGGAACCACCTCAACGTGATTGTAGTGATCGAAATGAATATATTATCCCTTGTGATTTGAAATCACCTACTAGTAAGTGATAATGATTGGATGACTTTATTGACTTGACAAGCATTTATTATAGGTCTTTGTACTCCCACGACATCCTCTTTATTGATTGATCGTGTCTTGGTGGACACACCCTTTTTGGGGTTGATATTCTATTACTGCCAGTGGGTATTCATTGGTATGTTCCTGATTGGATTCGTGGTGGCTCTCTTCCGACGACCTCGTAGCAACGTTGATGGTAATGATGGTGATGATTATGTGGATGATGAAGAACAACAGGGGCTCCTCACTGATGGGAATGGATCACAAGACCATCGAGGTTATCACTAATGGATTAGTCTAGTTATCATATATATATATATATATATAAAGTATTAGTCTTATTCTTTATCTATACTTTTATGGACTTCAATAAAAAGCATCTTTCTTAAACCACAAAACTATACTTACCATCATATGTCTTTGTTAACATGAGGTTTATGCATCGAAGAATACATCAAAGAGAAGGACTAAGCCCACGTTTTGTATGTACGAATATGGGGAATAAACCTTTTTTTTTTTTTTTTGCCCTCGATCCAGTTTCGCCAAAGCTTATGTACTTTTGCTCCGTATTATTACTTTTTTCTTTTACCAAAGGGGAAATACAGTACATGTTTTGTCATTGGTGTGAACGAAAAAACGATGATTCTGTATACAATTATCATTGATTCCTATTCAAGTAGACTGTCAATGTTTTTTTTTTTTGTTGGTACATGGATCGTTGTTCACTCCCTCATTCTACATACCTAAAAAGGATAATCATGCAGTCGGCAATTGAAATAAAATGAACTTGATTTACGGCGCATGAGAGAGCCCCTGAGAGAGTAAACCTTAACGAACTCTACGTCTTTTTTTTGATTTTTAGGAAAAAGTGTCAATCAAACAGAGTTGTTAAACAGGGTTCATGCTCGTTGTACATATAGTATATTTCTATCCTGCCGTTCTATTTAAAAACGAAAAGAAGAATGAGAATGGTGGAAGATCAAAAAGAAGCCAGTCGATCTTTTGATATAAATGGTAAATCAAGTCGAGGTTCGTGATGGTTGTTGTTGATGAGTTACGTTTCTCCCTATTTTATTTTTATTTTTATGAAACCTGGTCTCTTGATTGCCTATTTCCCCTGATCCGGGTAGGATGATCCGGATAATTAACATTGATGAGTCTTTTAATAGACTTGAAACCCGTGTTTTATTACCATGATTGATAATGCCATGTTTGATTAGTATGGTTTTTCTATCATTTTATGCAAAAAATGAATGAAAAGGTTACAGGTAGACAGGTGACACAAAGAATTCCACTTTGACGATCGGGGTTTTAAAAACGTGCGTCTATAAAATCGTAATGGGATATGGAGGTTTTTTTTTTCTTCTTTTTCCACTATCTTTCTCTCTTTCTTCTACTTTATCCATTCATTCACTCTCCTACCCTCCTTCCCATTTAATCCTTTGTTGATTTCTTTCCTTTTATCCTCTCTCTCTTTTTTGCACATAACAAACTAATCCACTCTCATTCTCATTTGCTTTTTTCTTTTTGACAAAGAAAAACTTGAACAATCTATATACCTACTCTCTCTCTCTCTCTCTCTCTTTTGGTAAGGTAGTTTCTTTTATGACTGTATCTCTATTTACACACTTTTTTTTTTTTTTTTTTTTTTTTTTTTTAAAAAAAAAAAATAGACTTCACCTTCACTTTTTTTTATATACTCCAACAATGTATTCCCCCATTAACGATATCCATACCCCTACCTTTGAAGGTGCTGACGGACTTTGCAACAACAGTAGCAGCAATTTGGAACTCACTCAAGGCATGGACTATATGCGACGATTCAGTTACGCCGACCTGTTATCCAACCACAGTGAATCCAGTCTCTCGGACTACGAACAACAAACGCCATCACCCTCCAATGATTATGAAGATTACATGTTCCAACAACCCATGCTTCAACACCCTCTGGATGAACAAAAACGACGCATGAGTATGATTGAACAAGCAACCTATTATAATCAACAACAATCGTCTTATTTGTTACCAACTGATTATCTTAATGTCAATAATACTCAATCGTTACTTCCTCCTTCCTCATTGGGTTATTCTTCTTCAACTCTTGGTGGTTATTATCCTCAACAACAACAACAACAACCACGATCCATGTCTTATTCTGCTGGGGATATGATGTCTAGTTTAATTCCTTCCATGTTTGATTATCAAGGTACTTCCACTGGATCTGATATGATGGGTTCTTTTGATACTCTGTCAGATAACATGAATGAAATGTTGTCTCGTGATCGATTGGATTCCTTGTCTTCATCTTCTTCTTCGTCCTCATCAAGTCCTACTCAAGTCAAGCTTACCAAGTCTGGAAAGGTGAAACAATGTCGATCTCGTGGTCGTCGTGTGTCAAGCAACCCTACCATTGGATCTAAAATGTTTACTTGTAAACAAGATGATTGTGGCAAGGTGTTCAAGCGATCTGAACATTTGAAGCGACATATTCGATCCATCCATACTTTGGAGAAACGTAAGTAATTGCTAGTTTGGGATTGTGGAATATAGGTCAACAACAACTCATTTAATCTTATTACTTTAGCTTTTGAATGTCCTTATCAATCGTGCTCTAAACGTTTCTCTCGGTCCGATAACTTGAATCAACATATTCGTATCCATCGACATACCACCAAAGAAAAATTGGCAAATGCTACGAATTCTGCATCTTCATCCAAATCAGCATCCTCTTCATTCAACAACTGTATGCCTTCTTATATGTAAAAAGGTGTAGATTATATTACTACTATGGTTCCCCCCCCTCTCTCTCTTCTTCTTTACGTATATCCACCCCCTTATTGTCAATCCATCCTACCTCCTTTATATTTATCTGCATCTTTTTATGTTTATTATTTTGATTTCCTTAGGCTTTTTTTTTTTTTTTTACTATTCTGCATACTTTTCTCTATTTATTACTGCATGCATCATTCTCTCCTCCTCTCCCCCCTATCATACTAATCGTTGTTTTTTCCCATACCTCTTCTTGCAACTGCACAAAAAGAACTTTTTTAAATAATATTTTGTCTTGATGTCATTTGTATTGAACACACACAATAAATAAACGCTTTGATTTGTCTTATGATCCAATTATATATTTCGGCCAATGAATGGGTTTGACCTGATTATTGTTTATGTACTAGTGATGGGTCTTTGTACATGACGAATTAGAGTTTACATCACTGTGTCATCCCTTTTTTGTTTGATCTACATGGGGGGAGGAATGCCAGGCACTTTGGGAAAAAAAACAACAAGTATTGTATTGCTCTTTCTTTCTTTCTTTCAATCTGTCTTTGTCTTTGAAAAAAAAAAATATCATGTGGCATACGGTACCCGTTGTAGGCTTGTCATTCTGCATAAAGCGGAGTTGGAAACTGACGGCAAGGTCACCGAATATGGAGGGTATTCAAACGCTGCCAGCCAAGAATCGAGTTTCGAAACCTACTTGTCCCCCCCCCAAATATGTGCATGGTGCTATTTCCTTTTTATAATGGAGCATTAATGTAGGAAAGTATCTGCCCAAATGGAACCACCAGGGTGATATCCTTTTTTGACAGGTCAAAGACAGGTACCATTTTCAAACCCCGCCAAGCTTCTCGCATTGATCGTCACTCTTATTACCCATATGCAAAAAACATTCTATGCAAATAATTTGGCCCATGACCTATTGAAGCAATGAGTTTAGGGTTGTACCGCCCCTCTCATTGTAAAGAAAAGGGGGCCAGGCCATGGAATAAAACTCCGCCAATGAGAAACTGCATGAATCCGGGAGTTGGTTTGAGCGTATGACCCGACTCTTTTTTGTTGGTGCAAAATAATTTCAATCTTTTTGGTTAATACCATTTCTATCCACACACTTGTTCGGTAATATGATTTCATTTGACTTTTTGAGAGAGAGAGATTCAGGTACAGAAAGTGGGTGGCGATTTCTTTTATACATCAAAAGGATTTACTTGTCCGCTCCGCCCACTTTTTTGATAAATTTCATTTATCTCCGCTCTGGCCCTTTTTTTTTTTTTTTTTCGCTTCTCTTTCACTTTCCCACCTTCTTTAAACCCCTCATTGACATTTTGTTACTTTTTATTACTACTTTTACCCTACATACAACTCCACATTGAACAACTTTGACAGAAAAGTACAATGGCAGCATTCAGTCCATTTCCACCACCACCACCACCGCCAACAACAACAACTTACTATCCCAACACAGTGCCAACATCGTCACAGCGTTCACTTGGTCAACCAGTTGGCCTAAACGATGACCAACAGTTTCACCATTTACAACAACAACAACAACAACAACATCAAGCCTTCATGCTTCCACAACAATCTCAACAAGGTAAATCTTCCCCTTAATTTTTCAAAAAGTAATAGGAAAAAGGGTCAAGCGTAGTCGGGTTTATGATATTTTACTCACCGGCATTATAATATCAATGTAGTGGTGTATGACCATGGACGTGACTCTACATCCTCTTTATGTACGACAACTAGCCGAAGGTAACCTCAATGAAAGAAAGATATATAGAACTTGTTCTCACTCTATTTTTTTTTTTTTTTTTTATGTGCATATTTTACTACTATCATATGATAGGAACCAAACCAAGGCGGATAAACGTGCCGAACATAATGCAATAGAACGTGCTCGAAGAGAAGGTCTGAATTCTCGGTTCCAACAATTAGCCAACCTCTTACCGAACCTACCACAAAATACAAGACCCTCAAAAGGAACTATCATTGAACGAACCTTGGAATTTGGTAAGTATAAAGTGTTTAGTACTAAAGTGCCAACTGACCCCTCGTCTTTTTTATATAATACACATAGTGAAGGAAGCCATTAAAAAAGAAGACAGGTATCGACATGAAATCAAGGATCTTCGACACACAAATCGACAATTATTGAAACAACTGACTCATCTTACCGCCAGTCAAATGGCCCACGACGAAGATGATCAAGACAGTATTAAATCTGCCTATACCTTGCAACATCCTTCCTTATCTCCTGTGGGGTTTTCTTTATCTCCAGCAACGCAAGGGTCAACACAGCACTCATACTCTGATCCCACCCACCAACACTCTCCAGATCTGATCACCAATGTGAAAAAAACCAAACAACATCCTATGCAACAAACACCTTCATCGGCTTCATCCATATCAACATCCTCATCTGAAATGTGGAATCCACTTTCTGTTGTCAGCTCGCCTTGGTTCTCACCCTCCACCACTTTGACACATGCCTCACCAACATCCATCCATCCTCAGGCGGCATCGTCGTCACTACATCAACTAACTCTACAAGATGTCTGCATGACACCTTTTACCTTGAATGGTAAGTAAAGGGACCCAGCATGAAATAAAACAAATGATTGACCCTTTTTTTTTATTGATTAGGGACCATGCCAAAAGAAGATCAACTTTATTATCAACAAGGGGTTTCCGATCTCTTTGGGTTGATTCATTACACTCAATTCCCTTAGTTCGTTTTACTAGTCTAGTATATATATATATATATATATATCATTCGTATTACATCCCCTGTTGTGTTTATTATGTTATATCTCTTCCCACCCATTATAAATTATAATCATCATCACATTCTTATACTATATTATCATTAAAAAGCTGTTTAACTATATATTCGTATTATAACCGATCTGAATCTCATGATGATCCTTGTTGTCTTCTTGCCTATGCATAAACCAATGATGCGATCTGATTATGTGTATCATGTAGAATAAACAAATACTGTTTTCCACGATGAGTCTAATTCCATTAAGAACTTGTAAACCAAGTTAAATGGTATGATTTAATGTTTTTTATTAATAGCATGTTAAGTAGTATAAGTGGGGGGGGGGGAAAGTAAGTTTAATGTAAATCTATATCTATGTATGCAATGTTTCTGGTGATTTATGCAGCCCAAGTATGCGTGATGACTAGGATGAAGAAAATGAGTTGATATTTGTAACATTCCCTTTATACTTACAAAATGCCGGGATTAAGGTGCATGCGTGATGGTTTCATTTATACTATCGGATCTAGTTAGTATAGGTCTTACCTTTTTCTCTTAGGACAAAATCCAGATGATTCAGTGACCCTAGAAAAAGATAGGCAATGCAAGGTATTGTTGTTAAAATAGTAATATTATCACTTGAAGCTTACCCAGTTCCTGGAATTAAGTCAGTAGAGAGAGAGAGAGAGAAGTTCACTACAGTTCCACAAAGAGAGGTTGTAAGAGGATCATATGTTTTTTTTTTCCATCAAAAGAGCCACCCTACCGAAAAGAAGACTCCCGATTTATTTAGTTCATGAGCAAAACAACATTGTTGACAGTTACATTAAAAGTGAGTGCAAGATGTGTTCTTCTCATATTCAAGAATTGTTGATGTACGTGTTACGACATTTCAATAGTTAGATATATAAAAAAAAGTCTATTTTCCAATACCTTACCTTGAAGTCGACTTTTTTAAAAAAGAATGTCTAGTCGACAGAGCTAATGGCAAGAAAAAGATCGTTGAAAAGTGATACGCCCTGAGCGGCGTTTCAAAAAAGAGGGTTGGCCAATAAAATAAATGGGCTCCCTTTTTTTTCGTTGGCTGTTTATACATCAAGAAGAACCTTTCAATTGTGTCAGTAGGTTGCCGGGGTTTGAATGTTACAAACAAACTGGAATCTCCAAGAATGTTTGTTGTTGCTGTACTGTCCCTGTTTGGATTAACGGAGTTTGAACATCTGTGTCTGCATATGAATTTCTCTTCCTCATCTCGATCGAGCCAAGGAAATGCGGGAGGATGTGAACGTGCAAGTAGTATATAGGAATCAAAAGATCATATCCTCACTTTTAAATGGCGATAATTGAAAAAACGCCCCTTTCACCAAGTTGAACACACAAAAAGACGTTATCTATTTCGTCTTGTCGCATGACGAGAAATAGTCTATGCTGATTGGCAAACCAAGTTGTTATATATAAAAGATCTCGTTACTGTCATTACCATCATGCGTCCAAACAAATAGCATCTAAAACCAACGTTTTACAACTGGTTCCCTAAATAATCGGAATGTTCACCTACAATAAGAATATGAGAGAGATATAGAAGATCCGACACGTGACAACCTTCATCCATGTCATTAAGATGATTTTATCCCCATGACAATAAATAGATAGATAGTAAACAAGGTAGGACCACACTAGCTTTTTATTTGATCACAAGTAAAACAATAACAATAATAATAGTAACAGTAAACAGTAATAATGTAAAAGTGACAAAGAGAGGGGGATTGAAGATTATAGTCCAAATTGTTGTAGTCGTAGTATACTTCGTACGTCAGATGTGAATCGAAGAGCATCCAATAGAGGTAGCAAATCCAGTAAGCTTTCGTCATTAGGTGATTCAATCCAACTTGATATTGGAATGCCATTGTCTATATAAGAAGAAGATAAAGAGTTAGGAATGTTTTCATAGGATGGAAGGGGTTGGTCATACCTTTAAAGAGATCATAAGCTACAGGGCTATTGTCAATAAGACATACTTTGGATAAATCAGGTTCCGCCATAGTGATATTCTTGAGGTAGTTACCATCTTCTCTTGATATGCAAGACTAGATAAATGTTAAGTAAACTTCATTCCTGCTATTGTATTATACTAATTTACCTGTCTAAAATAGCGATGTGATACCATTGTTTGATCTTCATCCAACCAGTCAATAACAGGATCAGCATATTCGGACATGGATGCAGTAAAGATGACGACTTTATACCATTGACTTATCTACAGAAGGATATATTAAAATGTTGTTGTTAGTACCAAATAAATAAATATTAATAAAAAAAAAAAAAAAAAAAAAGGAGACAAATGGATGATGGATGATCCAAATAATAATAATAAAAAAAAAGAGGGGGAGGGAGGGAAGAGAAGATAGTTACCGTTTTCAAAAAAAAGTCAACGTGAGGGCGTTTATATACTTGATAAAGAAGACTTTGTTTTTCACTTTGGACTTCAATCTGTTTTCGTTTGATACAAGGACTGACAGGATAGTTGGCTTCTTGAGAGCCCAGACGGACAGAATGGACCAAGGTTTCATCCAAGTCGAGGACGAGTGTTTTCCCTTTATAATATTGTAGTGAAGGTCGTTGACGTGTGGGTTTATTCGAGGAAGAGGGTATTGATGGGTTGCGTTTACTTGATAACAGGTGCTGTTTTGGTTTGACGATAAAAAAGGTATAGACAAATTCGTACACCAAGGAAAGATAGTGGCAGACGTAGGAGATTACTAATTTGTGTTTTCGACTTTTGATGGTGGGTAAGGTTGTATTGGCGGCATTAGAAGTAAGAGTGGCGGTTAAAGTAGGCATGGAATGGGTGGTGAGTAAAGATGAAGGGAAAAAAAAAAAAAAAGAGAGAGAGAGAGAAAGAGAGATAAAAGGAGTTTCCAATAAAAATTACCATCTCTCCCACCATCTCCTCATTTTCAAATCCCGCCTTTTTGAATTCGACCTTCCCCTTTTCTTTTTTTCTTTTCCTTCTTTTTTTTTTTTTTTTTTTTTTTTTTTTTTTTTTTTTTTTTTTTTTTTTCATTTCATTCTATTTCTCCAACATATGCCACTCTCACACTTTTTTATTGGAAAACATCGCAAGGTGGACTTTGAAATTAATCTCAACATACAAGACATAACCAATGTCCCACTTGTTAGTGGTTCATACTTTGTCAAATGGAGACTACGGAATGCGACTCAATCGAACGGGGTTACAACAAAGTAAGTACGAGGAAGGGGGGGGGGAGGGAGGGGAAACTACTAAACACTAACACTTTTTATTTTGATTAGGGAACATATCAAGGATCATACGGTGGAATGGTATTCGTCCATAACAACATGTGCTGAACTGGTGATTAACAAACATCATGTCTTGCAACCTTGTGAACTGAAACTGGAAATATACCAAGAATTAGGTGGTGGTGGTACTAAGCAAATGGGAACTTTATCTGTCAACTTGTCGGAATACGCTCAATCTGGACTGATCACAAGAAGATATTTATTGGAAGAATGCAAGTTTAACTCATTCATCAAGGTAAAAAGAACTGTGGTCAATAATAATAATAATAATAATAATAATGGGATACTTATTCCTCTCTATCTATATCTTACGTTATAATAGTTGTCAATTAGAATGGAACAACTATCCAAAGTGGATGAACCATTTACTGTGTAATTCATTGTTAATACTAACTCACATATATATATATATATATATATATATATATATATATACTGACTAACTCTTTTCTTTTTGAATGAATCTAGACCACCAATGACTAAACCACAAAGAAACATGGATATTTCAATCATGATCACCAATACTGTAACGGAAAAGACGGATGATGGCTCTACAGGTATACATATATAAAAAGGGGACCCTTCATGATCTTGTGACATTGACTAGTTGTTTTACCTTTTACATCATCGACAATAACAATTGACTTTTTGTGCATTTTTATTTATTCTAGTTCATTCCTTACCTGGAAGCACCTCGGATCGCTCAATGCAACATCATCAATCAAAAAGTGTCCCAAGATCACAATCTACACTCTCACTGGCAAGTTTTTGTGAACTGAATCTAGGTCTTATACTAACTCATCTCTCTATTATAGTCACAATACTGTCGAAACAATCCTTCGTTTCTACATCATGATGAACCTTCTCCTTCGGATCTTGTTGAACAATTGTTTACCTCAACAACGGATCGAGAAACTTCTTCTTGTTAGTGATACATATCCCTTCCCCTTTTATCTCTTGTAGTTAACTCTTTTGTACTATATAGTGTTACCCTTTTATTAAATATATAAATTGTATATACTTATTATTTTTAATAAAGAAAACATATTCATAATACATCATCATTTGTGCTCAAGTTGGTGTCCAGTTTGGTCCCATTAAAATGTCGTCAGCGGAAGCTTCCGTTATTTGAAAAAAAAAAAAAAAAAAAAAAAAAAAAAGAAAAATATTTTGTTTCATATTCTAGGTCACATGCTCTTTTTACCGCAAAAGAGACATACCCTTTATGCCAGAGATTTCGAAAAGCGCGGAACTTGAACCTGATGGAGAGCGGCGATTGAACGTGTTAAGTTGAAAAAACCCCTTCCTCTTCTATTGATTCTCTTCTCTTTCCTTTTTTCTTTTTGAATGACAGATACGATTCCATACTACAACGATCCACCAAGTTACCAGCACTTTTTACAACATCATCTTATACCCAACATTCCTGCTATTATTGGACCACGACTTGTTGATCATTGGGAAGCACGACAGACCTGGATACAACCATTGGAACCATCACCACAATCCAAGGATACGCCATCTCCTCAACCACAAGCACAACCAAACTATGAATACCTTCGGCAAGTATTTGGAGCAGCCCAAGTACAAGTAGCCGATTGTGATCAACGCGACTTTACTGATCAAAAACGTAGCTCATTGACCTTTGATGCGTTTGTGGATCTCTGGCAGCAACCCCAACAGCATCGTTATTACTTGAAGGATTGGCACTTTGTACAAGCATTCCCCGACAAGAACATGTACCAGGTACCCTATCTCTTTGCTGGTAAGATTATGTACACACATATACCAAACTAATTGCTGATCTTTGGAACTTTTGTGATTTTATTATTTAGATGACTGGATGAATGAATATTGGCAAAAGGAAACGGAAGACGATTATCGGTTTACATATATGGGTGGGGATGGTACCTTTACACCTTTCCATGCTGATGTCTATAGGTCCTATTCATGGTCTAGTAATATCTGTGGGGTTAAAAAATGGACACTCTTCCCACCAGGACAAGAAGATCTTTACAAAGACAAATTAGGAAATCTTGTGTATGACATCCGGCATGTGGATCCCAAGGTATTCCCCACATTTGACTTGGCCAAGCGTATTGTCATTTATCAAAAGGATGGTGAAACAGTATTTGTACCAAGTGGTTGGTTCCATCAGGTAAGAAGAAGAAGAAGAAGAAGAAGAAGAAAAAGAATCATGATAGTTACTATTCATGGATGTAGGTTGAAAATATAGGTGGAACTATATCTATCAATCATAACTGGTTGAATGCATGCAACATTGAACAATGCTATCAATCGATGATCAATGACTTGAAGGATGTGGAACACTCGATTGATGATCTCAAGGATGGAATGGAACCTTTGGAATTTGTCAGTACCTGTCAACAACTATTATTGGCTCATAGTGGATGGAATTGGAAAACATTGGACAGCTTGCTGACATGTATCTCGACTCGACTAGAAGAAACTAGAGGAACCCCATCTGCTTTACAACCTTCCATTCGCTGGCAATTGGACAAGATACATTCTATTAGACAAAAACTTGAATCAGAATTCCTTTATCACCAGTATATGACTTGATAGTATAGATATATGTATCAAATTGTTTTATCATCTAATAAAGTCTATCTGGCATGGGCTACTTTGATGTGTATGTATTTGTGTTTGTGTGTCTGTGTGTGTGTGTGTGTGTATACAGGGAATGTAACATTAAATACATATATATACTTTAGTTGGATGATCAAGGCCAACATAAACAAAACCAAGTCTTCAGATCTTGTTGAACGGAATCCTGTTGAGCCCGGTACCTCTTTCCCCTTTTGGGAGTTTATCAAGAGAAAGCTGGTGACTATATTAAAACCCCGACGCTTTTTGTGTGGTCTATTTTTTCGTTTTTTTGATTCTCCTTTCCCCCTTCTTTTTTTTTGTGTTCAATATAAATTTGGATACTCTCTCTTTTTTTTTTTTTTTTTTTTTTTTTTTTTTTTTTTTTTGCATGTCCATAGGTCAACTATATAATGACCAACACTTCAGTTTATACAATACCAGCACACATGCCTACTACTACTACTACTACTACTACTACTGCCCTTATCACTAATACATCGTCTACTTCTTCCACTTTAATGATCGGCTCTCTTCACCACAACAATGTTATCAATGGTCATACTTCCCCTACTCATGCAACAACACCAATTCAGCAGCAAAGAGTCAATCAAGAAAACGGACAACATACTAGTCAAGAACAACCACCGATAGTTTCAGTACAGACGCAACCTACATCTCATAATACCAGTACAACGACCACTATCTTACCCCAGCTAAACAAATATCATCGTGATCTATCTGTAGGCGAATGGGTTAATAATGGAAACAACAAGGGTAAAAAGGAATATGACGAAACCATGTGTTGACCTTACTCAACTCTTTATTTTTATATAGAAAAAGTACCATTATTGCCTATAAATCAAGATTGGAAAGACGTGCATAGAAATATCAAACAAATGGATCAATTATATGACGCTACCTTTTATTCTTGGCTGAAATCCGAAGATAATGTCCTGGTCACTGCTATGTATCTTCATCGAATTGCTAATGAATACTCTTTGGATCGAATCATCAATGCCGTCAAATGGCTGGTAACTGACTGGCGATGGGAAAGCACAAGTATCTTGGTAAGGCATATCACAGTTGGTTGGTGTAATGAAGAAGGTAAGTATGTTTACCTGTATTCTTATGGGGTGACCCTTTCTTTTACTCACATTATATCTATATAGGTGATATGAAAAGGGCACAACTTTTACGACATCTTACACAAACATGGGCTACTCAATATACTGCAACACTGATCACTACTATTCTGGCAACTCCTCCCTATGTGGCTGCTCCCAATAGTCAACGTGAACGATTCTTACGATCTTTTACGGACGATTGGGACTTTTCCAAGTTGTCTGAATTCTTCATGTATCTCCAAAGTCAAGCCAATATCGACTACAAGGTCAAGTGTGTCATGTTACAAGAAGCGGCCAGACGGGAAAGGGAAACTCTCAGTGCAAAGTTAAATCGAAGACGAAGGCGTCGGTACCATTATGACGATAACAATGCATTGACAACAATAACAACTTCTGGTGCAACCACAACGACTTCTTCATCTGCACCATCATCTACTACTTTTACCGAAACCAGTAATCTATCACCATCAGATAATGAATCTTCTTACTCATCAATAACAATGGATCATCAAAACTCTGCGGATACTATATCACTGCACCATCATCATCGTCATCGTCGGGGAGTAGTACACTTGAACGAACATGCATTGGGTCGAACATCATCTGCATCACAAGTATGTGCTTTGACCTCCTCGTCATCAAGGTCAACAGCCGATTTATCATCATCACAAAACCAACAACCACAGCAACAACCACAACAACCACAACAGCAGTCATCATCACAACAACCATCCTCCTCCTCTCGATACCACCATCATCACCGACGAATATCCAGTAATGATATGATGGATGTTAAACGACAAAGGTATTCTTCTGCTTTTGAAGAAGATTCAACTGACCTTGATTATGAACAACAAGACGACTCACAGCAGAGTCGTACAAATAATGTTGGTTACATTCTGACATCCTCAGGATCCTCGAATGCAACAAGTATCAAATTATCAACAACAGACACAGAACCAGTCTACTCGGCACTATCATCAGATGAAGGATCATCATCAATGGGGGAACAACAACAATCATCCGCAGAAAATGGGAATCTTGCCAACGACCTGTCTCGATTGGATTTAGGCTCCGCAATCCACGGGAACTCCTCGGTTAGTTCCGGAACAACAACACTCGTGCCGCCATCTTCGTCATCCTCCACATCATCATCAAGTATCTGGGCACGACAGCACCAACGACGAAGGTCAAGTTCCTCCAATTCATCAATCGTAATGAATACTGGTCAATGCTCAACAAGTGGCACTTCCTCAACTATCGAATCTGGTGATATTGACTTGCATGATTTGGATGGACCTAGTAGCAGTAGTAGTAGCAGTAGTAGTAGTAGTAACAGTAGTAGTAGTAATAGCAACTCTTTGAAAAAGATCAACAGTTTATCATCACGTAGCTTACATACTTCTTTTATTGACCAATAAATAAAATAATATGTCATCTAAAAAACACCCAACCTTTCCCAGTCTGAATGCTTTATTACATCCTTTTCATTCATTTCATATTCAAATCCCGAATCGGTCTCTTTTTTTTTAAACAAAAAATTTTCATTCTCCCTCTTCCGATCCTTTCCCTCTTCTTCTTTTAAACCTTTCCCTCTTTAATACATCACCATGCTCCAATCTGCCTCCACTCTTTTGAGATCCACTGCTGCCGGTAAGTCAACACCATACTATTGAAAAAGAAAACAAGATGGCGTTTAATAGTAAACACAATAAAAAAAAGGGGGAAAATGGGAATGCGTGGTATAAAAAAAAAAACAAGAAAAGATTTTACTAATCGTTACTTTTTAATTGAAAATAATAGTGGCTCGACGCTCTTTTGCTACTAATGGTTATGAATCTACTGCCAAGAACTTGATGATTGGAAAGAACACCAAGGTTATCTGTCAAGGTTTCACTGGTAAACAGGTAAAAAGGACGAAAAAAAAAAGAAGAGGTTGTGGCTTCAAAGAGATGTACTGACCTTTTACCTTTTTTTTTTTTTAGGGTACTTTCCATTCTCAACAAGCTATTGAATATGGTACCAACATGGTGGGTGGTGTGTCTCCCAAGAAGGCCGGTCAAACTCATTTGGGTTTACCCGTGTTTGCCAATGTGCAACAAGTAAGTCTCCTTTTTTTTTTTTTTTCTCTCTCTCTCTCTCTCTCGTGTCCTGGTTTACTCATTATCATTCTCTCTTTATAGGCTGTGAAAGAAACCAAGGCTGATGCTAGTGTGATCTATGTCCCTCCTCCTGGTGCTGCTGCTGCCATTTTGGAAGCCATTGAAGCCGAAGTCCCCTTGGTGGTAGCCATCACTGAAGGTATCCCCCAACACGACATGGTCCGTGTCAAACAAGCCTTGTTGACCCAATCCAAGACCCGCCTGGTGGGACCCAACTGCCCTGGTATGATCTATGCTGAAGAATGTAAGATTGGTATCATGCCCGGAAGCATTTTGAAAAAGGGCAAGGTCGGTATTGTCTCTCGCTCGGGTACATTGACTTATGAAGCTGTCCAACAAACCACAGATGTCGGTCTGGGTCAAACTCTCTGTGTGGGTATTGGTGGTGATCCTTTGAATGGTACCAACTTTATTGACTGTCTCTCTGTCTTTTTGGAAGATGAAAAGACCGAAGGTAATACATAATTAGAAGCAGAAGGGATGGATACTGACTCGTTTGTATTAGGTATTATTATGATCGGTGAAATTGGTGGTGAAGCCGAAGAAGCCGCTGCTGATTTCCTCAAGCAATACAACCAAACTCGTGCTGTGCCCAAGCCTGTGGTCTCCTTCATTGCTGGTGTCACTGCTCCTCCTGGTCGTCGAATGGGTAAAGAAGAAGAAAAAGAGGTTGACTTGTTTACTAATTATGCTGTTTGCTATTTTAGGTCACGCTGGTGCTATCATTTCTGGTGGTAAGGGTGGTGCTCAAGACAAGATCAAGGCTCTTGAAGATGCTGGTGTCCGTGTCACTCCCTCTCCTGCCAAGTTGGGTGTTACTCTTCACGAAGTAAGTTGATCATTTGTCCACTCCTTTTGTCCTTTACTAATCACCCTCTTTTTTTTTTTTTATAGGCCATGGTTGAAGCTGGTTTGGCTTAGATTCTGTATACAACAACTTGTTTATTAGTTAATTAGTTTTTATGATTCTTCTTCTTTGTGTATTAAATAAACTTTTATGATGGAAGGGTTTATCTTCCTGACTTTTTTTTAATATTCATATGTGTGGATGTTTGGCTTTGCCCTTGATTTTACACTGTTGTTATTGACCTCGGCCATTTTTTTTTTAATACCTCTTACCTCTTGACGATTCTTATCAACTGCCACTCAGTCTCTTTATTGAAAAACCGAGTCTATAGAGTGGTTTCTCCGGGCAACGGCGTAAGTTAATCAAACCTGTCAAAGTGTTTGACACCGGCGTTTAAGCCAGTTAACACTCAAAAAGCCCTATCTTTTTTTTTTTTTTTCTTCTTCCCTTTCTGTCCATCTTTTTTTTTTTCCTCTTTGTTTCGTATGTACTTTTATTATTATATAATCTTATCCTTTAACCAGAAATGATATGGACACTTCCTTTAAAAATCCTTTACTCTGTGGTGATTTCATGCATCTTTGTCGCACCAGCCATTGTCGGGTATGCCCTTCATATTCAAATCACCCACAAGCATTTCTGGGCACTAGGCGTTTACGGCATGGTTGTATTTGTGTTTGTCATTCTACAATTGATATTTGCCACCCTGAATCGATGCATGGTCCATTACTACCGACGACAACAGCCAGATCCCGTATCAGCATCCGTGGACGTTGAAAAACCCTCTTGTCGACGTGCCTCCAAACTGGGGCTGGCAGTGGTTGGGTACCGTGAAGAACCGACCTTGTTTGCCGCCTGCCTTGAATCCATTCGCCATGTCCAGTATCCTGATCCTATAACCATGGTGGTGGTGATTGACGGAGATGATCCGCAAGATGCCGAAATGGCGGCGGTGTTTAAAAAGATTTTCCCTGATGAACCCGTCGTCACTCTGCCTCATCTCTTATCTGATCTCTTTACCTCCAACTCGATTGAATTCGATCGGGTGAAAAAGCAACTTGGCTTGGACGATGGAACACCTCCTTCTGGTAGTACTCGATTGGCAACACTTTACCGCCAAGATGATTGTGTAGATGAAAAGATCAATATGGTGTCCGACAACAAGATCTCTGGTGGTATCCCTTGTCAACAACAATTCTCTGACCCTTATGACCGGTTTCTCCATCGTTATACCGTCATGCCTTCAAATACCCGGATCGTCTGTTACATGCAACCTCATTGTGGCAAACGACAAGCCATGTACACCGCTTTCCGAATTCTCCTAGCGGTGGGATGTGAATCGATTGTGTCTACGGATTCGGATACCAAGTTTGATCCTCGTGCGGTAATGGAACTGGAACGGGCATTACATTGGTTCCCTTCGATTGGTGCAGCGGCAGGAGACGTCCGGATTTGGAACACCACCGACAGCGCCTTGTCTTTTATGTCTTCGTTACGGTACTGGATGGCGTTTAACATTGAACGGGCGGCACAAAGCTTTAATCGGGCGGTTACTTGTGTGTCAGGTCCTATGGGGATTTATCGAGGATCCATCTTGAAGCTCATCTTGGATGATTGGGTGACTCAACGATTCTTGGGAATGGAATGTACTTATGGCGATGACAGGTAAAAGAGAAACATACATGACGGGAGGGGAGGGATTTGGACTGACACTTTTTTTCGGTCATAGACATCTTACCAATAGGGTACTTTTGCATGGTAAAAAAGTAGTGTATAACCACATGGCCTATTGTGAAACGGAAACGCCAGTGACATTCCTTCGATGGTTTAGACAACAAACACGATGGTCCAAAAGCTTTTACCGGGAAATCCTATGGAACGCACGTAGTTTGCATAAACATAGTCCATGGATGGCGGCGGAATTATTCTATCAAGGCATGTATCCCTTTGTCTTGATTTTCTCCATCTTCTATATCTTGTGGGCACATTCACCTTGGGTCCTCTTGGTGTGGTTGGTATCATTGCTGGCCATCTCGCTCATCAAAACCGTCTACTCTGTGGTGGTGTCGGGTTCGTTTAGGTTCTTGGCTTTTCCGCTTTATTCCATCTACTATTTGTTGGGTCTGGTCCCTGCTAAACTATGGGCTCTGATCTCGTTATGGGATGTTGGCTGGGGGACTAGTGCTCGATCGGCTTCAGAACGGAAGCGAGAAAATGTGCTTTGGCTTCAGATCAAACAATCTTTGCCGGTGGTGGTATGGTCTTGTGTTCTCTTGGCTGGGGTCGCTTTTAACATTTTGGTCTTCTTCTTTGATCCTATCAAGGGTCAATTGGCTCGACAACCTTTGGACCCTACTAGTATAGTATTTTATCCAAATTCAAACTACCGTTATGATAATTACTAGTCATGATGCTTTTTTTAGTTATAGATTTTACTTTCTTTTTTTTTTTTTTTTTTTACTCATGTTAATGTTTTACTAATAAAAAATATCACTTTTACTCCAAAATATTTAAATCCCGACATTCATGCGATTATATATCCCGCTTTTTCTATTTCGAAAAAAAAAAAAAAAAAGATCCATATTAACTCGGGTAAATGAAATAGACTATTGCAAATTCAGGACGTATCAAGGAAACTATGTATGCCACTTTGTGTACGTCTATAGACTCAGTACTATTGTTGCCGAGTTGAACTTGTCATTGGGCCGCACAAACAAGTAACCTTCCTTTGAAGTGGTCATCTTCATGTATGTAGATGGTACATTCACCTTTGTATAATGATGTTTTCAGAACTAGCCACTATTGTGAAAGGGAAGTTAAATACGTTTGATTAGTGATAAAAGACATGGCTCTTAATTCAAAAAAGTATATGTTAACCCCCAGCCAATAAGTAATTATTTGAAAGGCCGCCATACTTCCCCAAACACAAATAGATGGTAAAAGGCAGATTTTTATTATAAACATTAAAAGTCAAATAGAAAGCCTAACACTAAAAGGATGATATGCACCATATCAAGCCGTTCGAAGGATAAGATGCACCCCACTATCGGTCCACACCGGTTGGCTGAGTTCACCCACTTGTAAAGCAAAAGTAGTGTCTTCAAAAGGCTTTTGCATTTGTCCATGTTCAAAATACCCCAGATCGCCACCTCGTTTCGCACTTGAGCAGTCAGAGTAATTGGTTGCCAAAGCACCAAGAGTTTCCACCCCATCTTGGATTTGTTTTTGATATCCCTCTATGATTTCCAAAGCTTCTTCTTTGGTACGAGTGATAGTTTCCTATAGAATGCAAGTGTATGTGAGTACTACGTGTAGTGAGGTGGAGAATTGTTTACCTGTCTCCATGAGCTGGGTCTTCTTGAGCCTGCATGTTTGACCAAAAGATGACTGGCTCGGACACGTTCATTATCTTGACTAGGAGGTGCATCCCAACGTGATTCTTTAGTGGCTGTGTTAAAGTAATAGTCCTTGTTGTAAGTGCGTGAGTGTTTAATGATCCAAGGGGCTGGCAAGTCCTATATAATTCATTAGTCTTAGCTTTTCTCTTTTTCTTCCTTTATTGGCCTATTATTGTTGTTTATGACTTACCATATTATATATCAAATCAACCGAGTGAGAAAAGATGAGAGAGAGAGAGAGAGAGAAGGGACGAAAGCAGATTCAAAAAAAAAAAGGAGGGCTCATATTACAAAGTTATTCAAATTCCGACATGAGTCGATTTTTGCTCAGGGTCACTTTGGGCTCTGGGATAGCAACCAAACACTTTTAATGAGATGCACTCCCCCCACCTTCAAATGTGTGAAACATAGTTTATGTCTTACTTTTGATTCTTTATAGACAAGAATGATGATTGCGGTCACCATACACACAAAGCACTAATGTTCTTGATTTAACGTTCAACGTTCTTATTTTAAATATATATACGCCTTGTTCATACTTTACATGGTTATCCCATAGTAATGTTTCATCGTTCGGGACCGCAATGGTTTGAAACACATCTGCAAGATCCAAATGAGTCCGTGGTAAAGCGGGATTTTAAAAATAGATAGCAGGAAGATGATCAGCCAATTTCGGCTCATTTAATTTTTTTTTTTTTTCTTTCCTTCTTCATCATTAGTACTCAAGGGATGAGCGATACTAGCCTCTCTTCAAGTACAGCTGAAAAGCTTGTCAATCGTATGTCTACTGGTGCCAACCTATCTGATCCTATCATCTCTACTTCCACTTCCAAAGATGACAAGGTCTTAAAGATGGCCACCTTCTCCCTTCAAAAGTATTTAAAGGTAAATCAATCAGTTGGACAGAGTATCATTTTATTGATTTTTATAAATATAGGAACATGACTTTGCCAATGAATTTTTGGAACGCGGTGGATTGGAATCATTGTGTGAAATCATAAAAAAGGCCAGTGGAAACACACTGGCGTATGCTTTGAATTCGTTTACTTCGTTAATGGAACATAATACTGGTTGGGACTCACTCTCTGAAGACTTTGTGGTTGAAATTGCTCATATTGTGGTGAATGAAACATTGGTGACGATTGGACGACCAGCTACAGCGATATTGATCAAAATTGTCACTACCAATCCATCAGAAACCGCCTACGACACTGGTAAAAAGATAACCTTTGGCTATCCCACTTTACAAAAAGCCATTGAACATGAACCCAAACTACTATCGACTTTGATTCAACGTTTACAAAGTCAAGATTATGCGCTCTGTCTCAACAGTTTGGACCTCCAGACCGCTATGCTTCGAACTGTCACTGAAGAACATCAAAATGAACTCCCCGAAAAACTGGAACAACTCAATACGAAAAAGTACATTGTGGTAAGTAATATACATATAAACTTGGTGGGATATATATATATATATATGTACTCAACTTTTTGGCTTGAATAAATAGCGACTTATGAACAATCATCCTTCTGAAGAATTACGACGTCATCTGTTGGATTATCAAACTGCTCTTATACGAAATGTCAATCAAAGAAGGAAAACACCAGTATCATCTCATAATGCCAAGGATATGAAGATGCTAAATGATATTTGGGAAGCGGCCAAGGTGGATGGTATTCAAGTGCCTGGTGCAAGAAAATGGAAAAAACTAGGATTCTCGGCAAGTAGTATCCATCAATTCATTTCATAAACTAACCTCTCTTTCTCTCTTTATAGTCAGAATCACCTCAGCGTGAATTTGCCAGGACCGGGAAATTTGGCCTGCAAAGAATGCATACTTTTGTAATGGAAAATAAGGATCTTTTTGCAAAGGTGAGTCTTGATAAAGAAACAACATTATAAAGATTCTCACTCTCTTTTATTTTTTATTTTTTTATAGATGATATTGGAACAAATCCATCGACCTGAAAACAAACGATGTCTCTTTGCTAGAACAAGTTGTGAAAGTACCGAACTTTTATTTAGCCAATGGGATATTACAACTGGATGTAAGTGAAAAGAGTTATAGTGTGTGGGTGTGTCAATACTAATAACTCTGTTTCTATCATTGTAGACAAGGCGGCTGAATTAGAACCTATCTTGATGTATTTTGATCGTGTACAGGCAACCACCATCCGACTCTTCTTTCGCTTATTCCAAGATATGAAGGCAACAAACGCTGACTTTTCCAAAGTCTCTGCTCTGGTACGAAGTCAACTACGTGCAGTCTTCCGAAGTGATGAAGTCAAGGATATCAGCGAATTCGAACGTGTGATGGATGGTACTCCTTATCAAGTTATCCGGGATCGGCGATTGAAAGAATTGGAATGGGCGGATGATCTACTAGGTCGTGAAGCAATCAAGTAAGAACCTGAAAAGATATATAAAGACACTGACTAATATTTTACTTTAGGAATCTGCGCACTAGACTCAACAAACAATCCTACGACTTTATCAAGAAACAACGTATAGGGTGTCTCTTACAAGGTGCATGGTTTCCCAACTCACCACGATCCAATTCTATAGCTGTACCAAACAACAACAGCAACCTTAACAACATAGCATCAAACGACTTGATTGGTAATGTGGGGACAGGCAATGTGGGCGGCACGAGTGGCAGCGGTATCAGTGGCAGTGGAAACAACTCGGCTGTTAAACGATGGAGATATTACAAGCTTAGTCCATCCAAAAAGGCCTTACAATTTGGTGATTTCGCCGATCGAATAGCACCCATCATCAAGGATTACGACAGACTCCCCAACAAGATTGATCTTGGCGAGGTGGCAGACATTCGCACCATTCGTAAACCTTCCAATGCCATGTCACTCTTCCCGATGCCTCCTAGCTCTTTACCCTCTACAACATCGTCCCACTTTCATCATGATCAACCTACAAGCTCACTCTCTTCTGTCAGCTTGGCGTTTGGGTTATACAATGACAGCAACGTGCCTCTGGCGGAATTCATATGCGCCACCTCTGAACAGGCTTCGGAATGGAAGGATGGATTCAGCATGTTGATGGATAAAGGAATCACAAGCAAGGAAACAGCGGAATATTTACACTCGTTGACTGAAATCGGCGTCAAAGTGAAACTACTACAGATTGCTGGCGATCGTGTGGAAGTCCCACATGGCTCTTTGGAAGTCCCTCCTATACCTTATGGGTCCGGCACAAAGTTTTACTATGATGTGTGATAGTCTTGGTTATTTGGTTTGTATTTTTAGTCCCTAGTATTACTTTTTTATTATAATAAAACAAGTTTTATTTAACATCGTAATAAACAAAACTCCTCATGTAATGTCTTTTGTAGTCAAGTACATTCCCCTGACAGGTGTGGAGCGGGGGTTTAATTTTGTTGTTGAAAACCCCGCCTCGCATTTTTCTTTCTGATTTCCTTTTTTCTTTCTCTTTTTATCACCGCATCTTAAGTATATGACATTAATCAATCAACAAATGCAACCATGATCTAAACAACTTTACAACAAACTCTACAGCAATTTATACATACCAGTCACTGGGTCGACGATTGATTGAACAATGTTTAGCATTCACATCGTACCCAGCGCCAATCAAAAGGGAAAAACCACTATTCTAGGAATGTCATAATAAGCAAAAGGAGACAATGGGCTGTCTATCCCTCTAAACAAGGTAGAATCAAGAATAATATCTTACTGTATCAAGACTAACTCTTCTCATACAAACAAGATGTTATTACTGGAACTTGACAAACGAAGGGATGCCGATCAAGGGGGTACTGATATCATCTTACTGGGTCGGACCTCCACGGACAAAAGGTAATGTACAAATAAAATAAAATAAAAGCGGTAATAGAATCACATAAAAGGAAGGAAGACTAACACTGCATAGCGTGAAGAAGAACTCCCCTCGCATGATGATGTTGTGCATGTGAAATAAACATGAATTTAATTATGTTGTTGTTGTTGTAGGTGGGACTTTTTTATACTATGTATCAAAGTGTATAGAACAAGGGGGGGACCGTGCACAACTTCGGACAAAAACAAAAAAAAAGTATGAAACTTTCCCTCTCGGATGGCGACACTACTTGTTGTTGTTGGTATACTTGGGGGGAGGATATGCATACCATGTTGTACAAGGTGTATCTAATGTTTTAAGGGGACAACAAAGTCAGGCCATTTTATGAAAACGGGGTGGAAAAAGGTAAAATACCGATAGATAGTTGGGTTGACACTGACAAGTCTCTTGGACCCATACATTCTTTAGGATTATTTTATATTAGAAATAGTATATATGTATACAGTTTTACTCTATAGAACTACATTCTTTTTATTTTATTGATGCCAATAAAAACTCATGCTTTCCTCATTATAATATGATGATTGTAATTTAAACCAAAACCAAATAACCTACATCATATGTACCGCACACAAGTGGGGTTCCTGATACTTTTTTTTTTTACTTGATCGGGTCAAGTTTCGGAGATCATGCGTTATCATCATCTGTTATCGGGGGTGTTTTATATAAATATATCACACGCACAGACTAAATAAACCATTCGAATGGTCTGTTATCCTTCGTAGTGATCACTTTCTTCCACCAAATCGAATATCTGAAAATGAAATCGGAAATTTTGAATCCCCGCCCCGCTTCGATTGCATGAATACACACACACATTCCGAAAGACAATGATGATATCGATTGTCATAATAAGGGAAAGGGGGTGGGGAAAAAAAAGGGATGGTGAATCTTAATGAATGTGCTTGACCCCTTGATATCCCTGTGTGCTGCACCATATCTCCCTTTTCAGCCCCTTAATATCAGTTGCATATATCTTGTTTTTAATAACTATCTTTTAGATTTGTGTTTCATTTCTTGCGCGGGTGAGATAGGATTCCCAAAAATGAAACAACAAAAAGTGTGTTCTATCTTTTTAAATTAAAAATTAAAAAAAAAAATCAAAGCGTATTCATAAATGTCAACTATCAGTGATCTTTTTTTTTTCCTTGTCATTTAGACAACACTTGAGAAGATGATAAAATGGTGATGGTTTTAACAACTAGGGATTTGAAATCCCGCGTCGAGAGCCTTCTGATTATTTTTTTTTTCCCGCCAAATATTTCAAGTTCACATTCCCCTTAATTTGGATTGTTTTCATTTTTTCCATTTCCACTTCTTTCTTTCCTCTTCTTTCATCTTTTCTTTCTTTTTTCTTTTGTTGTACTTTTAAACATAGTCAATCCAACATACTTACTGTAACTCCTCTATAATTCATAGTATACATTTATACACACACACACACATATATATATATATATATATCATGATGGCAACACAATATGATCATTCTCATCAGTCTACTTTTGGGTCATCCGATAGGTTACCATGCAAACTGAACCATCTCTCCACATGCGACTCGGCCTGTCTTTGTGATTCGTTATATCAAGTAGACACACCATCATCAAGATCATCCTCCTTCTCCTCCTCGGACCTACATTATCTTTATGATCAAGACCAATACCCTTCTCCTCAAGAATTTGACTCAATCATCCAAGACTATCTTGTGAATCTCTCCTGCAAAAAACGTGATAAGGCTTTGGTGGATCAACAACGCTATAGTTTGATTCTGCAGGTGCTCAAGGATCCTCGGAATACAGCGATCAGCACTGCTCAATTTCGATTCTGGGTCAAAAAAATGTTCCAACTCTTGGCCATAAAAAATGGTGGTTGGGTAGTTTGTCATGATGATAAACCAGTGGCCACACAGGAACAAATTTATCCTATTCTCATTCGGGCTCATCGGGATGCTCATCATGGTGGAAGAGATAAAACATCGGCACTGGTAAAAAAAGGAAATATTTAAACCCCCGATTAAAGCGTACTCATTCCCACTCTTTTTTTGATAGGTACGAAAACAATATTCTTGGATTCCAAAGGAACTTATTGCTCGATTTGTCCGCCGGTGTCCTTTTTGCATCTCTCGTCGAAATGGTCATCCTCATCGTCAACCATCATCACCAAACAACAAGACCACCACCAAGAAAAATAACAAACCAAATCATCCTTATCTTTATGAAACATTATCCTGGGAAGAAAAGAAGGATCATCAACAACAACCCAACATAGCCGCCTCAATTGCTACTAGTGCAGCTGCTACTGCTGTTTCGACTCAATGGATAGAGCCTGGTACCACATTCTATTATTACTCACAACCACCCTTCTCTTCACCTTATGCTGATGACTATTGCTTGAATAACAAAGTAATGAACACCTCACCATCCTCTTCACCATCTTCTGCTTCTTCAACTACATCTGCCATTCAACAACTATCTTATCAATATGATGATTATTACTATCCACCACCACAGGACAAATCTTATTATCCTCCGCCACCAATGCAAGATTCAAAACCTGACATGTCTTCCTATGTTTTACAACCCCACGGTACAATCGATTTGATGTCACTACAGCATTGAATCACTTTATACATAGTCAAACCCGTTTGTTTATATATTCCTCTTTTGTGTTTATTTTATATGATCCCTTCCTTTATTTACTTACATTTATGATTTTGACCTTCTCCACCTTATTATCAATCAATAACTTTTTATTATTAATGTTATCAAAAAATAAAATAAAACTATAACTATAACTAAATGATGGTCCCATATTTTGTTCCCTTGTGTTTCCTAGTTTCCAAGTAGACTCAGATCATATCGTTTGAATGGTATCTGTACTGAAGTGTTCGTATCCCTTCGGTTTTGCTTTGTTCGAGTCCGTCCAGTATGGTGAATAAGGGATCAAATCAAATCAGTAGTGAGAAGGGTAAAAGAAACAGTGAAAAACCCCCCCCCCTCTTTTTTATTTCCCCTTCTATATCCCTTTCAAATTCAAATACCGACATGAGGTAGAGTTGTTACTCACTTGATCCGTATACATGGCCCTTCCCATTTTCTGGATTTCTGCATTATATTGCTTCAAGTTTAAACTTGATAGTACATCATGTGAGATAATCATGCTGAAGGGTAGGTCTTGTTAACCTTGTGGGGGGGGGAAGGTATGCATATTCAAACCCCGATACTTAAACGGGATGATCGACGATAAAGTCTGGTTGACTCTTTCGTTTTTCTGATCATCAAGTTCCCCATTCATATACTCAAAGTGTTTAGAATGGTAAAGTGATCTCACTTCAATTAACTTTGATACAGTGTACATAATGTGTATAGATTGAGGATAGTACAATGGTGTCATTCGTTGTCTTTTACAAAGTTTAAACTATAGGAATAGTAAGTTTGATTAAACTTGGTCTACCCTTCATGGTGCTTTTTCAAAGTAAGCTGTTTGATCAATGCTGTGGCAGGGACCAGCCTCTTCAGGAATGTCAACGCGGGATTTAAAAACGGGATTTGAAATTGGAGGGGATGAGAGCAAACACAAAAAAAAACTTTTTTTTTTTCTTTGTTCTTCCTCTTTTTAATTGATCTGCTCCTCCAGCGACAACATATCATGGCAGATCCTACTTCATTATCCGCCTCACCTGAAGTGACGACAACACCTGTACAACAAGAAGAGATCAAAGAAGACGTACCTCATGTTTGCAAGAATCAATATGTCTTGATCAGCATGCCCAGTGGAAATGTCAAAATGATGAATCTTAAAGAAGACACGTAAGTGACATACATATACTTTAGGAGGAGGGGGGATAACAGGTAACTAACAACTTTTTGTTTTACATATGAATAAAGTATGGTAAACCTTGGCAAATTTGGTACCTTCAACTCGAACAGTCTGATTGGTCAACCTTTTGGTCTGTCTTATGAAATCATTGATAACAAGGGTAACATTCGACCCATCAAGAACTTTGCATTGGAAGCCGTAGGTAAAGTAGGAAATGGGAAAATAAAGGAGGAAGAGGGGGGTAACTCACTATCTTGACTGATTTTTTTTTTTTTTTTTAAAAAAAAAAGAGGAAACCAAGGCCAATAACCAGAACATCATCGATACTCGTGCTGTCCAATCTTTGACCTATGAAGAAGTGGAAAAACTAAAGGAAGAAGGTAAAAGTGGGGCACTACACTCTGAAGAAATCATCAAACGAATCATGGAAGCACATACGGAATTCGACAAGAAGACGGAATATTCTAAATTCAAATACATTGAACGTAAAAAGAAAAAGTAAGTAAACATGGAACCAAAAAGAAGAAGAAGCACTAACTGTTTGCATAGATTCATGAAGATGTTTACACCTGTCCGACCTACCTTGTACTCCATCTCCAACTACTTTTTTAACAAGAACCCTGATAAAATCAAGTAAGAACCTTGTCTCTCTTAATTAATTTGCATGACTCATTCATACTCTTTTTATACAGTTTCCTTCGACTGGATACATTGTCACAATTACTCAACAAGGCTAATGTCCGTGCTCACTCGAAATTACTGATTGTGGATGATACTCAAGGACTCTTGGTGGCTGCTGCTGCCGAACGAATGGGTGGTTATGGTACTATTGTTGGTGTACATGAAGGTGATAATCATAACTTTGATGTTGTGCGGTATATGAATTTTCCCAAGCGTATTCTCAATACCATTCATTCCGTTCCCATGGCAAGACTTGATCCTAATGACGATAACGGTAACTACATCATATATTGCTCATTTTTTAGGGCCCTCGACTCATTTTTTTTTTGTATGACTATAGAGGTATGGATCGAACGAACGGAGGAAGAATACAAGACAATGTCGGATGAAGTTGCCAAGGCATTCGAACGAAGGAAACGGGCTATGGAACAACGAAATCATGCAAGGGACCTGTTATTCCAAGGTGACTTTGATGGGTAAGCATAAACTTGAATATTGGAACCCCTCCCCCCGGTCTGTCCAACTAATCCTCTTTTTTTTTTTTTCTGTAGCTTGATCATTTCCTCCTTCTATAAACCTGAAACGGTGATTCAAGCACTCTTACCTTATCTCTCGGGATCGAGACCAGTAGTTGTGTATAGTCATATGAAGGAAATGTTATTGAATGGTGCTCAATATATGCGTAGATCAAAGGACTTTATCGAAGCTGATATTACTGAAAGCTTCTTGCGTCAATACCAGGTAAAAATAAGGGAGGGGTGGAGTGAAATGAATAGCAATCCTTTACTAAATTCTCTTTACTTTGTGTTGCATTTGCTTTTTTTAGGTTTTACCCGGTCGAACTCACCCTGAAATGTCCATGAGCGCTGGTGGTGGTTACTTGCTATCTGGAATCCGCGTCATCGATTGTCCATTTGATCCTTCTTTAGTAACAAAGGACGATAGTGGAAGAAGAACCAAGAAAAGAAAAGCCAAACCTCAAGCTGCTGCAGATGCTCCATCAACAGAATCACCGGTACCCGACAACAACCAAACGCCATCATAGAACATATTGTATTTAGTTTTAGTTGCATTCACCAATAATAAAAAAGCTTATTTTGCGGGGGACGGCGGAATTTGAACTTTTAGGTCAAAATAGTCTTATTTTTAATCTTTCTCTTTATTCTCTCTTCTTTTTTTTTTTACAACGTCTTTTTTTTTTTTTTTTACTTATGCGATCGACATTGTTTGTGGCAGGCTTTGGTATAGGAACAAGGGCGGCTGAATTGGCTTACGAATTCGAAAGGTAATCATACTGGCCTCTTCCTTTAAACAGGTTCCCCTTTTTTTTTTCCACCCACAAAGACAATTCATCAAACAACACTTTGAATTGGGGGGAAGGGACTTGAAAGAATGCAATAAATCATTTTCACTTACTCACCTTCACTTTATTATACTTATGAATAGATATGGACGCCTTGTACGATGTGATATTCCAGCCCCGAAAAGCTACTCGTCTAAACCGTAAGTATAAAAGCTATATGACAAAAGAATACTAATAACGAAAAATAGATATGCCTTTGTAGAATATGAAGACCCTCGAGATGCCGAAGACGCATTTAACGAAATGCACGGACGACGTATTGATACTTATACTATTAGTGTACAGGTAAAGTAGTAAACAACAATGGAAAAAAAAAAGCTATAGGATTGACTTTCTCTCTTTTATATAGTGGGCTCGTAATGCTCCTAGTGCATCTTGGAGATATAATGGCCAACGACGACGACGACGACGATCGATTTCACCTTACCCACTCACCTCTCCCCGTGATGATGACAAAAATTCGGATAATTACCGGTATTATTCCCATCATCATTTACCAAGATTCTCTCCTTATGGTCAATACCCACCAATGCATTATAGGTACCATCGACGAGAAGTGTCTCCTCGACAAAGGTACTACTCTAGATCTCCTGTACGGCCACGATCATCACTCTCACCTCCGTCTGTGACATCATCTCCTCACTATGATCGGTACCCAGTAGGATCTCCCGTCTATCGTCGTCCTTACTCTCCTCGACCACTATCTCCTCCTCAACAACAAAGATCTATTTCGCCACCCACCTTGGGATATTAGTATAGTTATAGTTTAGATCTACCCTATTCCCCTAATTGACTTTTTTTTTATTTTATTTTAATAAAAGGTGTTTATGGTCTATTGTCTTGAACTGTGTGTGTATATATGTGTATTGTGTAGAGGAGATCAGATAAACAATAGCAAAGGGTCAAATCGGATGATGCCATCATGCATGGTTATTCCCGTTTGCAGGTGGAATGTACGAAGCCAACAACGTCGGGAGTTGAATTATGTTAATTTTTAAGTTCCCGCTTGCATGAATCATAGGCTTTTTTTCAAAACACAATTCTATCCACTCTCTGGGATTATGTTCATTCAAACCCTGTCGGCCTTTTTGTCAAAAGAGATCGGGATTCGCATGTCATAAAGACTCCTGAAGAGGTCACATTTTCCCATTTCTCACTCTATCATCATGCTCTTTCCTTTGTATTTTGGTTTGATATATTAAAAAGTCAAACACGATATCATGAAAGTGATGCTATTTAGTCTCACTTTGATTTTGTGCCCCTTGTCGATGGTGCATGAATTTGGTAGAGCGATTGGTGGCGGAATTTGAATATCGTTTTTGTGATTAAAAGGGGCGTTTTTTTTTATATCCTTCGTTGTTTCGCTTCTCTTTCACTTGACCTAAAATGTTAAACTTCAACGAAAAATTGAAAGCGTACTATCAATGGCGAACAAGGTAAGACCGACAGTATAAAACGGTGATCAAACTTGGCATGCACTCCACTGTCTAACCTCAATGCATCCTGTTCATACTAGATTCCTCAGGACTTACCAAGATGGTCTCTACGTGGCCAAGTTTGAATGGAAGGTCCATGATATACAAGTGTCCTACTCAAATGAACACGGTAAGTATAAAAAAAACATGGATTTTTTTTTACCTGTATAAGCTAACATTCTTATTTACTATTCGAATAGGATTGAGTATGTTGGCGGCAGCTTTTTTGGTCAGCGCTCTGACTTTGATGGTAAGTGTAGAAAAAAAGAAACCAAAGCAAGTTTATGACTAACCACAAACCAATGGATGGCATGATAGGATTATTTAGGTACTATAAACGATTCCGAAACAAAAATGGCTTGATGGGTTTTCACCAGTCTATGGAAAAAAAAGGGATTTTCATTCCATCGCCTCATGGGTAAGAAACATGAATTAAAACATAAACTCATATTAACTAACCCATGGTTATCTATTAGAGGTGGTTCTTCGAGTACGGAGGCTGACGTGGATATTGCTACTGCTCTATTCCTTGCGAAAAACAAATGGACCGTGGGCGGAAACAATGGTGAAATCGACTATGGCATGGAAGCAACCGATTTGGCGCGATGTATCTGGGAACACTGCTTTAATCAAGATGCATACATGCCACTCATTGGCGATTGGGCCAAAACTGATAAAACACATTATAATTTTACCAAACCTTGCCATTTTATTCTCGGTGGGTATTGGGTGCTACAACAAGAAGATGCAGAAAGACAACAGGAATGGAGTCTCGTTATTGAACGGATGATCAAAGTACTTGAAGAACAGCTGGCATTACACCCAAAAACTGGACTTTTGGCGGACTATTTGGTACTGGATAAATCTGAAAAGTACGTACCGATGGTGGCCGAAGTGGAGGACAAGGAACACGGTGATCGTGTTAGCAACCATGCATGTAAAACTCCTTGGCGTTTATCTTACTACTATGCAATCACCGGTGACAAGCGGCTAAAAGAATTATTGGAAACTCAGGCTAACTTTTTTATGGGGGAACTATCTCATGGTGGGATCCATGATAATTACAGTCTGGATGGTGATCGTCATGGAAATGGCTCTTACGGTAAAGCTTTTACTGCACCTGTCCGGATGTTATTTGGTACCCTTGGATGGAACGACAGATACAATGAAATGGATTACAGATTGAATGATGCTTATGAGGGCGATTGTTGTACAGGACCTACCATCGAATTGCTTTGTGCTTTACAATATAGTGGAAAAGCAAAGGTTTAGGATAGGCATCTTGTAATCACTTGGCATAGTTTAGTATCGTCTATCTACTTTATATATATATTTATATACCAATAAAACACAATGTTGATGCATTTTTTAATTCGAATTTACTTGACTACTTTGGAATGGTCCCTCTTTTATTTCCCAAGTGCGGGGTTTCAACCAGTGGGCTCCATCGGCTCATTTTTGCATTGCTCCATTTCACTCGTATTGAATTCAAATCCCGACAGACGTCGTCAGCTTTAGGTTTTTAGGCTGACATGTCTTTTTACACAGGGCCTTGCCCCTTTTCTTCTTCACCTAATCAGCAACATGAAAGTCGGCCCTTCCTTTACTGGTGCGTACCCCAGACTATATTCATTGTTGGATCACTTCAATAAGGGTCGGCCACATGGTTGGAGTGATAATGTTAACGATGATTTGGTGTTGGTTTCTGTACAACCAGAAAAAATAGTGTTTGAATTCAATGTCAAGCCATCGCACTGTAATCAGTAAGTAAACCCTCGCCCCCGCCTTCCAAAAAAAAAAAAGAGAGAGAGATACTAATTTGTTATAATGATAGTTTAGGCAATATACATGGTGGTTGTGTGGCGACTTTAATTGACATTTGTACTTCGTTTGCTGTGTTCGCACATCAAGGTAGGCAAAAACAGACAAAAATACGAAGACTATACTAATATATATATATATGTTATGTAGGCAAGACGAAATGGAAACACTTTGGTGTATCTACTGATTTGGTGATTAGTTATTATAAAGGTATAACAGAAGGGGAAACAACTGGGATCGAATGTAATGTGCACCGTGTGGGCAAAAACTTGGCCAATCTTACGGCGACGATCTACAACACTGAAGGACAACCATGCTATACCGGATCCCATACCAAATTCTGTGTCGATTCTAGATTATAAAAAACTATACATATCATTCTTTAATATATCAACCAATAAACAAATTAAACCATAACTATTGACTATTGTTTTAAATGCTTGACATGATGTTGGATGTGATCAGCAATAAAAGTGGAGATAAAAAAGTAGCTGTGATCATATCCTTCTTGATATCGAATGTTCCAATCTTGACCTTGAGCTTTTACTGTTTCCTTTAGTGTATCAATCTTGAGTTCGCGTTCCAAAAAGTTATCACTTGTACCCTTTATAAAATAACACATTATCATTACTTCAACCTTTTCGATCCGCCCCGTCCTCTTTTTTTTTTTTTTATCGTCTTACCACATCCACCAAAGCAGAGACCTTAGTATCGTTCAGCTTTTTCAATAATTCCACTGTATCGTAGTCTTTCCATTCTTCCTTTTGATCGGCACTGAGGTAGTTGGAGAAGGCTTTTTGACCCCAAGGACAGTTGATAGGATTGGCAATGGGTGAAAAGGCGGAGGCGGACTAGAGAGATACAACAAAATAGGATCAGTACCCTGATTTTTTTTTCTTGTACTTACCTTGTATGTAGTCAAGTTCTTCAAGTAAATGGTCAATGCACCATGACCACCCTAAATAGTTACCATCATCACGGGTTAGTTTTACTTTTATCGCCATACCATAGATATATTCCCAAACCTTACCATTGAATGACCCATGATCGATACCTTAGTGCCATCCTATTTATGAAAATAAGAGAGTAAGATCTGTGAGTATGATATCATTTTGTAGTAGGTTGAACTTACAATAGGTAAGGCCTTGTTCACCAAGGCAGGAAGTTCTTTAGTAATATAAGAATACATGCGATAATGTTTAGCCCATTTGGGATTGGTGGCGTCCAGATAAAACCCAGCACCTTGTTAGTAAAAAAAACCAAAAAAAAAAAAAGGTGAGTTAATACCATCCTTTTGTCAATAGTACCAACTTACCGGTGCCAAAGTCCCATGAGTCGTCTTCACCTTCAATACCTGCACCACCTATAATTAATAATAATAATAAAGACATATTAGTAAAAACCGGTCAAAGACAACACTTCAGACTACTTACGTGGAGAGGTATCAGGAGCAATGAGAGCCACGCCATGTTTTGCTGCTTCAGCCAGAGCAGCACTCTTTTGGATAAAGTTGTCTTCAGTACAGGTCAAACCTGATAAAAAGTAAATGGCAGGAATAGCACCGTGTTGAGATTCCTTGGGTAAAAACACGTTGAATTTCATGTTGCAGGATAGTTCCGTCGATTCGTGTTCGTATTTGACCACATGACCATCAAAGGCTTTGTTGCGAGCGATTTCTTTGCAGGACATTGTTTTGTGAAAGAAGAAGTGAAAGAAAAGATTCTATTTTTTTTTTTTTTTTTTTTTTTTTTTCATTCTTAAATCCCTTTTCAATGTTTGAATCCCGACAAGCTGCAAAAAAGAAAAAAAAGAAAAATCAGCTTGCGCCTTTCTTTCCTTTTACTTTATCAAATGGATCCAGACGAATCGGTGGAACGTGTAGAGCACCTTGTGCGTGCCATTCCTCTAATGTCTAAAACCATTGTGGACGATACCTTGTATGAAAAAGTGCTCACCATTTTGATCGGCTTCCTCGACAGCGACCCTACACACACGCAGTATCTAGTCGATTGGCAAGGTTTGGCGATCTTGCAACAGGTAAAAAGGAACACGAATGAAAAGGAAACCCCCCCCCCCCAAGTCTCAATGTAGTTGATATACTGTAGGCCTGTCAACAACCTGATCAAGATTATCGTGTGTTCTCACTCTGTATGCGATTATTGGGCAAATGGATCTCTAAAAGTGGTGACAATGATCTTTTTGTGCAATTGGAACAACACCACAACTCTTTGTTGACTCTGATGGTGTCTGGTTTACGAACATCGGAACCTGCTTTACGATTTGCTTGTTTGGAGGCTTGTCAAGGTTTGATTCAAATCCCACTGGGCATAAATTGGTAAGCAACTTCTTCTTTACTCTTCTTCCCCTTAATAATATCTTCTTGTTCTTCTTCTTTTAGGCTGCTACAAAATGATAAAGTCAAGTCATTTATTGCTTTATCTTTAATGGATGAAAGTATTTACGTAAGTATACCTTCTCTCTCTCTCCATCTTGATTTGAATGACTTGTTGACTGTTTTTACCATTTGTTAGGTGGTGACTCAAGGATGTCGGTTTTACTTGGCATTGATGGAACAAGAAAAACAATCCATACAGTGTGAACAATTATGTCAACATATGGATCCTTCGGTACCAATCAAACATTTCTTGGAACAACAAGATCATTCGGCTTTACTGATGGCTGCTTTGGAATTCTGCTGGACCTTTGCCAATTCCACTTGTCCCTCTGTCTATCACTATCTGGCCCGCACTCATTTGGTAAAAATTAAGAATGAGTGGTAGGTTTAAATGTAACTCACTTTCTCTTATTAACATAGTTAACCGCCTTACCTCACCTGGTGCAACTAAAAACTAGCAACCGACTTGTCCGAAAACGAGTGATTGAAATCCTATGTACCTTATTCCGACACTCACCCTCACCCATACAACTATTGACCAACTCTGATGATGGTGGATTGGAGGAAACATATGCTTTTATCAAGGAGATCTATACCAATATGATAATTCTACGCCCTGCCAACATGGACGATGTGTGTACCGGAGTCGAAATCTTACAAGTCTCTCTGGAACTCTTGGTACGACAACAACCCGTGACACCATTTATCACAAACCAGGTTATAGCTTGCAAGGACATATTGATGCTATTATTCAGTACCTGCGTAACCAATAGCAACCAGGCGGAAAAGGTAAGATTCATGCAAAACCCCTTCCTAAATCCCCGACTCATGTGATATTTTTAATACAGGTGGCGGAATTCATGCAAAAGTCCAATCGGCCCGTCTTTTTGCAACGAAAATTACTTCAAGTTATCATCCGCACGTTACATTCCCTTTTAGCTATGTTTCCATCTGAACTCAAGGTAAAATATTAGAAAAGGAAAACATCAGCTGATATGATATTTCGTTGTAGATTGGCGATCTTTTGGAAGTGGGGTTACAAGTCCTGTCCACTCCTTCTTTTAATAGCGACCAACGACTATTGAAAGTATGTTTACAACTGATCATTACCTCATTACATTGTCAATCCAAAATGATGTCTTCAATGGAATTACAGCCAGTCTTTTACAAGGTAAACAACAACAACAATAAAAGAATTCCCCCTCACTTCCTACTGTTTTGTTTTATCTAGTTTATGACTCTCTTGATTGATCTGATGGACAATGACGGATTGGATAGTCAGAATTTGATTCTGGTACTATCTACATTGGATGAACTGTTGGCTCACAGGTCATTTGAATCTTATCTCCTACATGATCAGGTAATCTACAAGAAGAAGAAGAAAAACGAGTGATACTAATGTTTTTTTTTTTTTTTTTTTTTTTTTTTTTTTTTTTTTTTTTTTTTTTTTTTTTTTTTTTTTTTTTGCAGAAGCTGAAACGACTCTTGATGGCTGCAATTCGAATCAAATTTGCTGACGTTGAATGGGACGTCCGTGACGCCATGATTGAATTTGTGTGTGGGCTATTTACATCAAAAGATGGGGTAATGTATAAAAGTCTAGAAAGAAAAGGAGATCACCAACTTGTCATACTTTTAATAGAACAAGATGAATTTTGCCATCTCACTTGACCTTCCGCTATTGGTTCTCGACCGTATCAAAGATCAAGAACCTTATGTACGTGCCTCCGCTTTGAAAACTGTCCAGGTAAAATTAATCTCTCTCTTAGCCCAAAACAAGAAGGATTAGAACTAATGATAATGATTTATTTGTAGATGATGATGAAGACAGGATCGGGATGGCTTTTTATTCAACAACACGAACGATTGCGCAACTTGTCAAGAACTCTACCTCACTTACTTTATGATACAGAAGCATTTGTCCGCCGAGCCACATTGGATGCCATGAGCTGTCTGGTAGCACATCGGTCATGTGAAGGGCTATTACTGACTGGACCAGATACTATCGACCAAAAAGAATGTCTCAGGTAACAGAATTAGGAAAAATAAAAAGAAAGGGATACTCACTCATATACTCTTCTTATGATAGCTCTGATACATTGGCCATGTTAATGAATGATGATGATATTGAAGTGCGTATCCGATTATGTCAACTACTTGATCATTTATGGCAACTCAAACTACATGAAAAAGAACAAAACAAACGACATACTTCAAGCAACCCACTCCCTTCCTATTTTTATACCCTGCAGGGTGATCACTGGTTACTGGAATCTGTAAGAAATTCCATCCTCTTTATACACATATATTCACTCATATACATATTATTAGGTCAAGGATGGACAACGAATGGTAAGATTGGAAGCGATCAAGGTGATTGAACGCATCTTGGCCACCACTGCAACCACAACCTTGGAGGTGGATAAAAAACGACCTTTTATGGAGGATGAAGAAGATGTGGTATTTATGAAACAATTGACTGAATTGGATCTGCAGCATCTCAAACGAACCATCGATCCTGAAGACTTGTATCAAGAAGCCTTCGAGATCAGTCCAACAATGATGACTCAACGCACCGATCCGACAGATGATGCTCACTTGTTGGATTGTTACTAATATATACCAAATAAAATAGCTGTATTATTATTTTGAACAAATTAAATAAAACAATTGGACTTTATTGATTTTAATATGGAGGAAGTAGAAGGGGGGGGGAATACTATAGACTACAGTGTCATGATATAAACATATGTATATAAATAAAAAGGGGAGGGAACTATATGTATAAAATATAATAATAATAAAAAAAGCCAGATAAAACTAAAGACAAATACAACTGGTACATGTTAATAAAATAAGTAATAAACCAAGTAAAAACAGGGCTAAAGAATGATTGGATCCAGGGGTATAAGGCCAAGAGACACCTTATCGTCTTCGTCGTCAAAAGTCAAGTATTGATCGGCAATATCATCCCCATTCAAATGAATCACCAAAGGAAAATCTTTGTTCACCGCTGGTTCAAAGCTGGAGGTCAACAAGGTAGGATACACGACATCATTTTCTGGCAAGTAAAAAAAGTCATCCGTAGGGTAATAATCCAAGAATCCATCGAGAGGTTGATCGGGTAAAGGCAACTGGTCCAAGAAATGATCCAAGATATTGTATTCCACCGGTATATCAAGAGCCATTGTTTTCTTGTTATTGATATCATTATCAAGACAACCGACATCCACTCCTGAATCACATTCCGATTGTGCATCATCATCCACCTTTTTGATACGTTTGTTGGATTGTTGTGGTTGTGGTTGTCGTTTTCTTTTCGGATTGCCAGTGGTCATTCGAAAAGTGGTATACATGGGTCCTAAAACAGGTGGTTTAGTAGTGACAGGTGAATGGTGAGGATTATAATCGTGAGGTCGAGTGATTTTCATGGTGGTGGTGGTGCCAATGGTAGTATCATGACTGCCGTGAGTGATAGTATCAATAAATGCTTGTTCTGAACCAGGCACCAATGTCCAATAACACCCTTTACCTGGATTCGCTTGGGTGGGTCTTCGGTCCACTTTTTGAAACCATTGCTTGTTTAAAGACAGATTATGCCGAATAGAGTTCTACATAAATGTGAGTAAAGAGACAGAGAGAGAAATTCTTTTTATTTTGCCTTTTACCTGCCAACCACGTTGATTAATGACATAATAAGGATAAGTCTGAGAAATCCAACGATAGATATCATTCAACAAGAGTCGACCGTCAGGACTGATCAGAATGGCAAAAGCGACCAATGTCGCATAGGTATAAGGAGGTTTATCTGTCGGTTGATTAGGTTGCCACCACGGTACGAGTTGTTTTGGCCAGATGGTTCGAGTACGAGCAGGACATTGGTCCCAGTCATCGTCATGAGCAGGTGGGATGCCGATGGATTCCATTTTAAACTTGATTGGTGGACGACTGGTAGTGGGTGGAGGTGGAGGTGGAGGGTGGAATACCGTCTCGGTGATGGAGAAACTAGAGAGTAAGCCCATGTTGACAAGTGTTTGTTGTGTGGTATCCTTCTTTGTTGAAGGATTCATTTCTGGTGTGAGAAAAAGAAATAAAAGAAAGAGAAAGAGAATAGAGAGAAAGAAAGAGGAATAAAAGAAATCGGTCATGCCACCCCTCCTCCCCCTTCTTTTTTGAAATCCCGCTGGGCGTAAAAAAAAAAAAAAAAAAAAAAAAGGCACCATTGATTTCCTCAACATAAGGTACCTGACTGTCTTGATTGAAATGTTGTACTTCTAATAAGAATGTCGATGGTACGTATCTATCAGGACTAGAAGAGTATATGTACACACACATAAGTAAAGCATTGTAAGTAGTAAAGTCTTGTTTGTTATTTGTAAGACATATCCTTTTTTAGAAGACGATCAAAACATTCCCTGTTTTAAACTTGCTTGATTTCATCACTTGATCATTTTTGATTATATCACATTTTTTATTATCAAACAACAAAAAAATCTATTCCTATCAAACAATATCTATTCCTAACCAATCAAGACATCCGACCGTAAAACCCATTTTGATCCATGCGTCACTTCCAGAGCTTCATGCAAGAGACAATGTTGACCATGACGATGTAGGAGAGCCAGGCCAGGTTCAGGACGCACCACCGCCAAAGCTTCGAGCCTTGTCTTCTTCTTTTTCCCCATATCATCTTTATAAAACACAGTTTCGCCACCTTGGAGTCCATCGTCACCACCATTCAAATAGATCAAGAGGGTCCAGTCCGTCCAATGGCCAGTCGCCGCATCCTTGACTGAATCATCGTAATGCGCTTCAAACCGTTGTCCAGGTCGGTACCGATATATCCGCAAATTGCTGTTTAACCCACACGGCCTTCGAGGTAAAGAGACGCTGTGAATACCTTGTTCTGTGCCACACACCGTTGACAACATGTGGGTCCAGATCATGTCCGCCAGGGTGGGGTCGTAAAGGGATTGTCGGTCATTGTTACGATACGCCTCGCCTTTTTTAATGGTGGAAGGGACGGTTTGAGGCCTGAGATGGGTGTCGAAATAGGTGATTAACGATTGACATTCTTTGAGAGTGAAGAATTGGGGAATCAAGTAGATCTGATGGCGTTCGAGTTCTGTCACAGTGAGATGAGATTTAGGTGTCAATCGTGGGAAGGCAGGTATTACCGTCGTGTCGTTGGATTGCTGCTGTTGTTGTTGTTGTGTTGATTTCTTTTTCGATTTCGCCATCTTTCGTGTAAAAAAAGAGAAAGAAGTGAAGAAGAGGAATCCTATATAAAAAAAAAAAAAAAAAAAAGATAAAGACATTTTCAAATCCCGCCATTTTTTTATTTTATAAGTCAAAGAGAGGAAGAGAGAGGAAGAGCTATACAATTTAAGAATCTATACTAGTCAAAATAAGGAAAAGCTTGTTCATTGTTGCTTTTTGCTGTTGGCCAATTGATTTTCTTCAAACACCTTGATTTTACCCAAGAGAGAGCGTCCCCATTTGAAGGTACTGTAGTCACGTATCACTCGAGATTGAGGCCCAATGGTGGATTGAGTGATGAATTTCCAATGAACCATGACCCAAGATGTATGATAAGAGAGTTGATCATAGTATTCTTTGGCCACCGATTTCAATGCAGGGAGTTTAGTCCAAGGAATCTATTGAGAAAGAGATTAATGATGGGTTGTTTTCATACAAGAGCGTTTTACCTTTTGGAAATCATGGTGTTCATTATGATACCCAATATTCATAAAGGGTACATTCAAAATACCATAATACGAGTAAGTCTCTTGACCATCATCAAACGTATAATGTTCTTGAATAAAGTGAGCAGCACCAGGATGAAGAGAATAACCAGTCCATAAAGAGAGCAAAAGATAGAGCAAGCCAACGGGGCCACACACACGATAAATGATATAATCCGACACCACCGAGAAGATGACATTGATGATTTCCCATTTGGAAGGTGTCAAGTTGCGATCCTTTTGCATGACAGCACCACGGACCACATACATCACGGGATAAATCATCACCCATAGCAATTTCGTCAATGCATTCCCTTTGATCAAGGTTTGTTCCCATTCCAACGGCAAATCAGGGTCCATTCCATCCACACCTTGCCACGTATGATGTTCAATATGATACCGACGGAAGGATTGAGCAATTGGCACGGGCAGACAGATGTTGGCAAACAAACCCGCGTACCGATTCAACCATTTGGTTTCAAAGATGAGACTATGGCATGCTTCGTGAATGACCACACCCAACATGGCTGTCATTGTCCCGCCCACAAAATAGGTCGTCAAGGCAAATGTCCACCAGGTTGTCGAGTGGTGTCCAAAGTACCACGCCAGACCGAGTTGCACCGTGTTGATCGCCACCGTCACATAAAATGTCCGACTATCTGTACCATAAAGCTTTTCCACCTGAGGATGGGCACGAAGAATGGTGTGCTTGCGTTTCAGATGAGGCTCATCCATGTCATCTTGGGCAAAGCCGACGTCTCGTCCAGGTATTGATCGTTTCCAACTGCCTTGATAGAGTGGGGCACGGTAGTCGGGATGAGTAGGTGCTTGTTCAGGTTCAGGTGTGCCAAGTGGTGATACGACTTGTTTGGTGAGATCGGAAGTGCTGGTCGCCAAGGGGTCTTTGCCTTCGTGTTCAACAAAAGGGGGCATGATGATAGTATTGGTAAATGTCAGATGATGTTGATGATATATACACAAACACACAATAAAAGTGATTGAAGACTGTTTATGTAAAAAGCGTCAAGGGGATGTATAATGGTATTTACACAGTAAAGGGGAAATATACAAAGAAACAAATGAAGAGAAGCAAAGAAGAAGTAAAAGTTAAAAATGTAAAAAAAAAAAAAAAGAAAGTGGACCTGTTAAAAAAGGGGCGGGATTTCAAATATGTCAAACCAGTGAATGAAGGGCAATCACTTTCATTCCAATCACCATAATCTCTAAAAAATCACCCGATTAACTTTATTAAAATACATTCTATAGCTAGGCTAGTGTTTCATTAGACATTCCATAGTATCGAGCACGATAATCATCACTATGTTTACACAAAACAAAACAAAAAAAAAGAGAATCAGTGACCTATTCCAGTGGCTTTTTTTTTGTGGTCAGACGACTTACCTGCATGACAGTACACCTTCGTCGACTGGAGAAGCTGCGACGCAACGTACCAGATTATTTTGACCTACAAAAGAAGAAAGAGTGATTAAGAGAGTCAATTGTATGGTATTGTCTTACCTGATATCCGATTAACAAGCACACCTGTCTGAGTATCCCATACCACCACATCCGTTGAAGCTTCGTCACCCATCATGATAAACTTTTCATCAAAACTAAAAGCAGGCTATACAATATAAAGAAAGAAACTATCAAGTAAAAGAAGGGGTATATTCGTTATTTTTTTTTTTACCTGTAACATTTGTGATCGTTGGTCGTGTCCTTTATAAGTCATCACCAATTGTCCACTGGCTACATCCCACAGACGTAGACAAGAATCCATTCCAGCTGTCAAGAGATATTTTTCGTTTCGAGTCCATCGTACACTTGATACCGCCATCCCACCACCATGCACTTTAGATAATGTTCGTACACATTGACTTGACACGCCATCCCAGATTTTAACCGCCCCATCGATTGACCCCGTGGCAAACATGCGTCCAGATTCAGGTCCATATTGAATTTGTGTAATGGCCCCTAGATGTTGCTGGTTACGTTGTTGATTGGTATAGCATTGTAAAGTGTTGATGTCGTAAACTCGTATATGTGGATCTTGTGTGCCGGCCAACAGGAAATCGCCCGAAGGATGGAAATCAATGGAATTGACAGGTTGAGTATCCTATATATATAAGTAGTTCCCATTAGACAAAGGAAGAGTTTTTTGTTTGTTGTTTTTTATTTGTTCTTTACCTGCAAGTATCTAAAAGCACGCTTGACCCCCATTTTAGAGAGATCAAATAGTTTGATTGTTTGATCATCGGCACAACTAGCAAGGACACCACCATTGGGATGGAAGCTAAGATCGTTGACAGGTGCTGTATGATCATATAGGGTACGAATCACCGGTTTGTCACTCGGTCCACCCGTTCGATTCTTCATCTTGTCTACATCCAATAGTTTCAAAGAGGCGTCATAGGATCCTGTCGCGGCCAGTCGTCCATCTTTGCTGAATGATGCTGTCCTACAAGGTCCCTTGTGTTGTGTAAAGTAGAGTTGGACATGATCTACGGGTGGTTGTGGTGCTATATATATATATAAAGGTGAGGACAAAGTGAGTGAGAGTGGATATGTTTACCTGCATTGACGGCATCAGGGTCAAAACCACTTGGATCCTCCATGGGTTCGCTGTCATGAGATTCTTGGCTTCCAGTCGATTTCATATCGTCGTCAGAGTCTTCTTGTTCTATCAACTAAAGTGTTAATCATCATAGTTTTTTGTTTTCACTTTATATCCTTACCACGTTCTTTTCCTAAACTTAATAAATCGACCAATCTTGAGCTGGGCATCATGTCACATTCAGCCCCCGTAGCATCTGCAACCGTTTGAGCTACAGCTGAATATCCATAGGCGATCAATTGACTGGTGCGATTCAAAACAATAAAAAAGACAAGCATCATTAGTCTAGTTGTATACTTGATTTACTATATCGCGAATTACCTAATAATAAGTGGTAAGACTTGTGTTTCAGATAATGGTGAAACTGCCATTGAGGTGAAAGTGATTTAAAAGAGAAAGAAAGAAGGGAAAAGACTTTATTTTTTGGTTGGGTGCTTTTTTCAAAGTGTTGCGTCGGCATTTCAATTTAGAACACCATTCAATGCCCGACTTATGGTCAGAGACAACAAGCATATAATCATTGCAAACCACCCACGATTCAAAGCAATAATATAAATAAAAAGTCTATAGAATATAGTGTATATCATTTTGTTTTATTATAAAGTGATATAAAGTGAATGGCAAATACGGTGATCAAATAAAAAAGGGGGAAGGGCAAAGTAACCTATTAAGTGGGGGATAAGAATAAAGAAGAATAAAGAGATTATATAAGAATAGTAAAGCTAAACTAGAGGGAGGGAATTTATTTGTTAAAAGAGAAGCCCTTCTTCTTGGCCTTTTCAGGCGTCATGGGCCGACCAGATTCCAAGCGACGACGTTTTTCTTCCAGATCAGCGCGTTGTTTTTCCAAAGCTTCCTTCATTTCCTTGTGGCGAGCATAAAGTTCTTCTTCGGATTGTTTCAATTTGGTTTCCTTTTCCTGGACCTTGGCTTGGAAGACCGCACGCATTTCCGCTTCCATCTTGGCGAGTTTTTGTTCATGGGCCGTACGTTCTTCTTCCATCTTTTGAATAGGGTTGACTTCCTTGAAGACGGAAGGATCTTGTTGAATACCCATAGCAGAGAGTTTTTCGGTACGGTAATTTTCATACAAGACATCATTGGTGTATTCCTTGAGTTCTTCCATATGAGTTCTATAGGTTTAAAAAAAGACGAGGTTTAGTTTAAATGTGTGTGTGTGTGTGTGTGTTTCATACCTGATCAACATTTGACGAAGTTTGACAAAATCACAATGTTCTTCATTATCCACCTCGATCACACCCCAAGGATATTGACGACCACGCACCCGACGACCACCATCTACATCGAATTCCTTGTCAGATCCTACTACAGCAAACGGAATTTTGGACATGATTTCACGGTTTTCATCAATGGTTTCTTGATCATCATATTCATAGGCAGGAGCTTGATAGATTTGAATCTTGTGGTAATGGATATCGGCCAAGATACGTTGTTTGAATGCTAAGACTTCTTCTTCAGTCAGAGTATCCGCCTTGGCAATCACAGGGATCAAATTGACGCGAGTGTGTAATCGACGCATGAATTCAATATCCATCTGTTTCAATCTAAGTAGTATAAAGAAGAAGAAGAAGAATCAAAACTTTTTTCTATATATGTGTGTGTGTGTGTGTCAAACTACTTACGCATGACCAGTAGGAGTGATAAAGTAAATACAAGCATGGATGCGATTATCCACCGTACGACGACGGTTAACGCGGTTTTCTTGTTCAAGGTAGGTATCGTAACGAGATTCAATGTTGTCCAAGATAGGTTTCCAGCTATAAAATTCATAAATGATGGATTAGAATGTTTATAAAGTGAGAGAAATAGTTCCATTTACCTTTCTTCATTATTGACAAAGTCACCAAAACCTGGTGTATCGACCACAGTCAGGCGTAACTTGACACCATTTTCTTCGATATCAGAAGTGATCGATTTGATTTCCACTGTTTGAGAGGTTTCATGCGTCAATTCGACCTTTTCCTTGGGAGGATAGAGTTGTGTGTTGAAGAGAGTGTTGACCAAAGTGGATTTACCCAATCCAGATTCACCTATCAAAAAGCTGAGTTAGTTTCTATTATATTCTATCAAGTGTGTATTCTTACCTACAACCATGGCAGTGAATTGGAAACCCTTTTTCACCGACTTGCGATGGACTTGGTTAGGCAAGTTGGCAAACCCCACGTAGCCTTGAAGTTTTTTGCGCACGACACTACTGAGCTATAATACAATGAGGTTAGTTCAGTTTAATCCTATCATCACATCCCCAACACAAGCCATTATCTTACCGTAGGTGACACACCATTAGTTTGTTGTTGTTCTACAAGTAATAAACCAATAAAAAGAATGAGTATATATCCATCTTTTTTTTTTCTTTCTTTATCATCCAATGTTCCTTACCAGCCATAGTTTAGAATAAGGATAATAGATGGAAAGAGGTATCAAGAATTAATAGGAGTAACTTGTAAACTTTGTTATATATAAATGAAGGGGAGGGGAAGGGATTGAGGGGAAAGAGGAAGATTGAAGGAGAGAAAGAGAAGAGAAGAAATGTTTTTTTTGATTGCAAAGGGATGAATGTAGGTGACACGGCGGGGACTAAAATCTATATTGAATGGTTGAATCATTCCACAACATACCCTGACAACATACACTGTGAATAAGATCTCCAATCACCTTTTTTTTTATTATCATCAACTAGTAACAACACCTAATCTATTCTAAATATCGTATTATCTACAAAGTGTTTATACTACTACTACTACTACTCCTACTACAGGTCCGTCTATCGTTTCTTTTGTTGCCGGGCCAAAGTCTATTGTAACAACATTAATGCTCATCCTTGCATTTGCCTCTTTTCAATACTTTACCTTTTCATGGATATTTCGTTCGGTATTGGATGCCTTCCACCTTGAAGACAGTAGTGAAATGGTTCGTTCCAATTTCTTCTTGTCCGCTTCTTCCTTCAATAACAGGTCATCTGTGAAAAAAAAAAAAAAAAAAAAAAAAAAAAAAAAAAAGAGTTAGTTCGATTATGGGTTGTTTTTTAAAATGTACATCACTTACCTATTGGGTTTTCCTTCTTTTTCTGCTCCATCAGTTCCCTTTTTAAACGTTGTTGTTGTCCATAACGTAGTTCATACTTGATCTTCTTCAAACCATTCTTGGTATCAGGTAATCGTTTAATTTGGGCTGTGGTTTGTTGTTTTTCTACTTTTCGGTGTTTGTTGTTGTTGCTGTTGTTTTTCGATTTTAATAGCTGATCTAGAGCTTGTCGAGCCAGCTTGGATGACATGATGAGTGTGTGTGGTGGATAATAAAGAGGGTAAAAGAGGGTAAAAAAAAAAAAAAAAAAAAAAAAGATTTTGTAAAAATATATACACATATTGAATCGCCGCCGCCCGTGGCTTTTGGTCCCGCATAATCATCGACGCTATAATACCAAAAGGTGAGTAATAATGGCAGACATGTTTTTCATCTATCTACTTACATCCATATCAGATAAAGCTTGATGAAGTTTAGAAGCACCTTTTACAGCCACAGAGAGGAGTTTCTTGGACAATGGGTTACGATTGGAGGATGATGAGCGGGTATAAGTACCAGTGCTTCTGACATAACCACTACCCATATCATTAATTGTTGATGATTGTCGATTAAAGTATTGATCAGAGGAGATACTAGTGGCATTTTGGAATTGTGATAGTTTGGTAGATCGTTCTGCCTTTAAATGTGGGTTGTATTCGTTTCGTTGAAAGTACTGGTCGGATGATATTGATTTGGCATCTCCAAACCGATCGCGTGCCAGAGTCGCAAAATCATTGTCAATATCGTCCTTTCGATGTGTTGTTGTTGTATCTTGATTATCACCGTTGTTATTCCATCGGTAAGACGCCATCCCCAATCGATCTTGACCAGGATTATTGATTGAGCTTGTCACCTTGGTTGTCACCATCGTGGTCCCTTTGCTTTTGAGTCGATTTCCTGTTGTGAATTGGTCTAGTTCGCCAGTGGGTAATTGTCTTGAGGGTATTTCATTGTCGTTGGTTTCTGATGGCGTATAGGTCAAACGAGAAGATAAGGATTCATTGACTGAATTCCGCAATGATGATGTCGAAGTGGGGGTGCAGATGGTAGAGTCATTTTTGTCCTGATCATCTACTGTTTCGTTAAATTTGAATGATTCATGTCCTACTTTGCGCGCACCTAGTCGAGATTGTGGTTGATGTCGACGAGGTTTATCTAAGAGTTTCCTGGCAGTAGTAGTAGTAGTAGTAGTAGTTGTCTTTGTTGATTCAGTATCATCCTGGTGCGATTGATTTTCCCACTTTGCAAAAAAGTCGTTATCCCGAGAAATGATAGGTGTAGTTGCTTCTGAAGGACTTGTTGTATCAATAAGAAACATCATGTTGTTGTTGTTGTTGTTGTTGTTGTTGTTATGGAATCCAGGTACACTATCGATATCCACCAAGAGATTATTCGTGCCTTGATGATCCTCTGTAATATCCAACAACCCCGGATGATTTCCTCCAAGATCAAGTAAATCCATATTCAAGGAGTCAGGTGTTTTTGAGCCAGTTGATACATCAAGACTTTGTTGTAGCTTTGATTTCTTGTCTAGTTGATGTTTGTACTGTTGTGCTAGTCGACTGCTGTATTTGGATTGTATATCTTTGGATGTGGCGAGACTACCCAATGCCTCTGTTGCTGGTTGATTCCCTCCACACTTCATTTTGTCAAGTTGATGTATAGTCCAAGAATCGAGTAAGATAGACCTATGTAATAATAATAATAATAATAATAATAATAAGTGGTGATTAGTAAACCATTTATACTGGGTTGAATAGTCTATCCCCTTGACCATCTGCAGTGAACGACAATACTTACTTCACAAAGGTAATGTGAACACCAAGATTTCTATGAGCACCAGAGCAGTCTTGACATATAAATACACCAAAGTCGATGGATGCCCACGTAGGACCTTTTGCGTGACAATCGAAACATACCTGAGTATCATAAAAAAAAGATGTACAAATGTGAGTACAAACACGCCAAGACCAACACTACTAATTGAGTAGTGTTAAAAGAATAAAACTTACCTTGTTTAGTTTACTTTCTTGTATGATTGATTTAAGTATGGATTGGGTTTCTTGTTTCGACAATGAGGGTTGTTGCATCTTGACAAAAAAAAAGGTAATCAAGAGGAAGGAGGAAGAGGAGGAAGTCGAATCAAATGGACTACCACAAATTCAAATCCCGAAAAATTATGTGTGCCCACCCACAAATCAGAAGAAACCTGGCCAAAAGACACGACACATTTTTATTGTTTCGATTTCAAAGTAAGGTATGATGTATAATATATAGTAAAAAATGATTCAAAAAAGTTTTTCTTTTTTTTTTTTAAAAAAAAAAAAAAAGGGAGATAGGGGACTATTTAGAAGGGATTTTGTTGTTGGTATTGATGGTATTGTTGTCCATATTGTTGTTGCTGCTGTTGCTGAGGAGGATATTGTTGCTGAGGAGGATACTGTTTCTGTGGTGGCATACCTTGTTGCTGAGGATACGAAGGTTGAGACAATTCATCATCACCCATCAATTCCTTGACTTCCCACACATTTTGTTTAGATCCCACCGAGAATTCCAAATCTTCCTTGGTGATAGAGTCCCAATATTTGTAAACCATCATCACCGCCAATAAAGTACAGATCGTACCAAAGAAGAGTCCATCCACATAATGCTTCACTTGATCACAAATGACCACCGAGAAGATATACATCAATACTTGACCGACAATAAAGAAAGCGGTACCAAATAAGATGTCACCCAAAGGCCACCGATCATCTAATGTGTTGACGACCAAGATGATTTGAGAGATCACATAAATGATGAAGCAAACACCATTGATGATGAAGAAGAAGGCCCAAAGTGCACCTGGGCTGCTGGCTTTGAAGGGGCCAAGGTTTTGGAAGGTTGCAATGGAGATAAAGCCGACGATGAGGAAGATGATCAATGAGCTGATTCGAATAGACTATAACAAAAGTACAAGTTAGTATATATAATTATATGTTTTCATTGATCACTTACCCAAAGTGATAAAGGTGTACCATCTTCAGCGAATTGGAAACCAACAAAGCCATTTAACAATAAGCACCAGAATGTCGCACTGATCAAACCGATATGCACAGCGGTAAACCACTATCAAAACATAAACAAACAAACAATAAAAGAGTCATTAGTCAATTAGTTGTCTTTGTATTGTTTGATTGATACTTACAGGGTAGACCACCGAGGAAGTGGGAATAATACCAGTAACCAGAAGCATTTCGAGGAAGACGGTGATCATATAAAGATAAAAAAACATGACAATTTCCTTTCGACCCACAGCAGTATATTTGGATCGAATGTGATAAATCATAATAGCGGCCATAATAATAGCTACGATATCAATAATTAATGTGGCTAAAAGTTATAGATATAATAACAATAGAGAAACAAAGAATCGAGTTAGTATATGATACATTCATTAGTACATTCATTCTTCTTACCTGGTTGGAAGATGAGATTGCCGGCCAAGTCTACATTACGAGAGTAACATACAGGTTCAATTCCATCAGATGAGCCAATAAGTGGACATAGTGAGAGAGCGACCGTTTGACAAATACCGTTGAAGCTGAATGCTTCAAACTGAAAAGTGATGTCTACCATAAAATATAAGTGATAATAGGAAGAATAATGGTAAAGGGTATCTAAAAATAATAAATAAGCCTATTCGACAACAATAATAAAGGAAAGAGAGAGAGAGGAAAAAAGAAAAGGGGGGGGGGTTGGAAAGGAAGGAGGATAATTTTGAAATCCCGCCTCCACAATGAAGATCATAAGAATACCAGAATTAATATAAATAGCTGACCAATAGAAATCCTTAATGATGGATTCTCGACCCAACTTCTCCTCGTTGCACATTATTGATTGATCCCAATGTCAGTCCTCTTACCAGATCATTTCTTTCTATTTAATTGGACGGAAAATGGACCCAAGCCCATTTGTTTTGAAACAGCCCAATCTTAATAAACTTTTCCTTGTGGTAATGCCAAATGATTGTTTAAATACATCATTGCTTGGGAAGAATGAAGCTTGGTATGATCTCTAAAAGGAGTGATAGGGAGCTGCGTTGTTCAATGAGTTACACAAGGTGATTAATTGGCCTGTATTTTTATTGTCTGACTCTCCATCCCAAGTGCCCCTGACGGGATTTCAAATGTAAACAATTTCACATCCCGCCAATGTCAAAAATAGAAAGACAAAGCTTTTTAAAAAAGACGTCAAGTTTGAGATTTCTCTCATTCTTTTTTATACATATACATAAAAACTAATCATCAAAGTAGGTTTTTTTAAAAGAAAAAAGGGAGTATAAGATATTAGGGGAAGGTGAGAGAAGGGATGCAAAAAGATAAAGAAAAAAAAAAAAAACTACAAGAGACCAACATCACGCAAACTGTTTTGAATGATAATATCATTGACAGCTGCCATGACGAACCTGATCTGCTCAGTATCAGTAGCACAAGTAAAGTGGGTATAGATTTGTTTAGAATCGGATTGATTTAAAGAAACAAACCGATTCAAGATATAATCAGCAGCGGCGTCATAGGTATTGGGACCTGAGAAATCAGGGAAACTTTCTTTCAAAGGATGTTTGGGTAACTTTTCCTTGAATATATCAATCTTGTTCAAAAAGAGAATAACCGAAGTTTTCACGAACCATCTTGAATTACAGATCGAATCAAAGAGGGTCAGGGCTTCTTGCATACGATTCTAAATCAAAAAAAAAAAAAGGGGGGGGAGAGGTTGAGTGATTCTCCTGACAAAGAGAGAAAAATATGACTTACCACCGTTTCATCTTCAATCAACACTTGATCATATTCAGAAATGGCCACCAAGAAGATGATGGCTGTGACATTTTCGAAACAATGAATCCATTTTTTACGCTCCGATCGCTGTCCACCGACATCAAACATTCGATAAGTAAGATCACCAATGACAAACGTGGTTTCAGTAATCCCTGTGGTTTTCACTCGAGAACGTAAAACATCTTGATCAGTGGGAATATAGTTGACATCTCCAATTCGATCAATAGAATCAAAGTAACTAGATAGTAGATCAAGGGTTTAATACAATCTGTCTGTTTTTTTGTGTAATCACTTACTATTTGGCAGAATCATTCAATTGATATTCTCGACTTCGTTCAAACACACTTTGCAAATGAGGGTCTCTCCATAATGATTTAATAGCTTGGGTCACATCTGGTGGCAAAAAGTCACGTTCGATCTGAGCAGGTTGTTCCATGATGATGGCGGCAAATGGACGATGATCATTTATAAGACTGACATCCATGGCCATCATGGCATCCAAAATCACACGCATGGATTGAATCGTATTGGAGAAGATGATTTCCTTGAATGCTTCACGTTCATCTTGGGTATAACCTCCATCATGAATCAATTTCATTTGTTTCAGTACTGTACTCTTTCCACTTTCACCCGCACCTAAAAAACAACTTGCATGAATTTCCGAATTTCACATTCCGACTCCGACTCCGACTTTTTTTTTTTTTTTTTACCGAGTAGAAGCATTTTGACTTCATTACGCATATTGATTTTATCCCGTTTGAGTTGGTTTTCGATTTCTTCGTTTCGAGCCTTTCCGTCTTGTGATTCGTTAGATTGACAGCAGCCCATGATGTATGTATAAAGAGAAATAAACGATCGTAAGTAATAGAGAGAGAGAGAGAATTGCAAAAAAAAAGAAAAGGTGGTGATAAACGACTGGCTAGTTTGACGTTTCGATCGGTAGAGATAAAGAAGAGAAAGAGAAAAACGAAAAAGAGCGAGAGAAAAACGAGAGAAGGAGGTCTTTTAATAGCGTGCAAAAGAAGGTTGAGAACCAGCCAATCAATTTAAATCCGAAGAAAGGAAACAAATAAATGACTTCCCCCCTATTATTTTAACTTATCTCTCTGTCCCATTGTCGTAATCTCTCTCCTCTTGGGATAGACTACTCCTAACTTGTCATCTCAGTCGTAACGGATGTTGAGGCCGGATTGACCAAACCTTATTCTACTCTTTTGTATAGCTGAACAAACATCATTTTAAATGAAAAAAAAAAAAAGAAAACTAACCTACCTACCATCTTGACCATCCACAGACTTTTTTTTTTCACCTTCTCCATTTTAAAACCCCGCCATGCAGGAATCCCGAGCAGACAACAACCGTTTCTTTTTCTTCGCAAGGGAGATGATACAACAATGTGAAAGAAAGCAAGGAGGTGGGTCCTACAAGTGTCAATCGAGTGGATATCTCCGAACAGAATCTCCTCGACCCATTAAGGTTTCAGGGGTAAGAAAGTACACATACAAAATAAGGAGTCATTCATTCCATTACTGGTTTTTTTTTTTTTTTTTTTTTTTTTTTTTTTTTTTGATCATGGTGGCCCATCAAAGATCTAAGAAGGAAGAGGATGGAATAAAAAGGATAGACCTGTTCACAAGGAGTAGAAAACCTCGTTTTTTCCCTTCACAAAGAAAAAACTTTACACACCAGTTGGTGACACTAAAGTCATTTTCATTTAATGGATCTAAACAAAAAGGCAGGTAAAACAAGTGTATGACACAACTACAATTAAGGTCACTTCCCCCCTCTTTCATGCATTACCATGTAGCCAGATACTAGTATTTAAATAAATCATAGATTCCCATCCCCCCTCCCCTTCAATAGGAGAGAGTAAAAGACAAGATAAAAGATAAAGAGAGAGAGAGGTTTATTATAATAAAAGAAGTATAACTATTCTATCAATCCATCAATGATCCATTGTTGTTGGTATTATGGTAGGGTTGTTGGGGTGGGTAATGTTGTTGTCCTGGCTGATTAGGTTGATACTGTTGGGGTGCTTGATAATAGTGCTGTTGCTGTTGTTGGAATGTTTGTTGGTACGGTTGCTGGGTCTGGGGCTGCCAGGTGGGTGGTGTAGGTTGTTGTTGATATGGGAAAGAAGGTGGCTGTTGCTGATGGTATCCAGAAGGTGGTACATTATAGGGAGAAGGAGGTACAGGGGGTCCTGCTTGGAAAGTACCCGGTTGTTGTTGTTGCTGATAAGATACGGAAGGTGATGGATTCATATAGATTTGTCCACTACCATAATCTGGTTGTTGTTGTCGAGAAGCACCATACATAGTTTGTTGTGGTGTAGACGAAGTAGGCAAAGGGTTGGTGAATTGACTGTATTGTTGAGGTACTGGAGGGGGTGGAGGAGGAGTTGTTGTTGCCGCTTGATTATAGCCGTAAGATGATGATGATGATGATGTCGATCCTGATAAAGCAGGTTGTGATCGTAAGACTGCAGGTGGCGTTGGTGATCCATCCAATGACATTTGCGCAGTTCGATTCATTAGTTGAGATACATCAGGTGCACTGGCGGTATACATATTGAGTCGATCCTTTAACAAAGCTTGTTCCCTGCTACTTTGTGTCGCATCCAAATCGTCCACCATTCGTTGTCGTTCTCGTCCTCGATCGTCGACAAACATTTGACAATTTCGAGTCAAGGCATTAATAGCTTCGTTCAGACTGGTATAAAATTGTATTCCTTTACTATAATAATACAAAAAAAGTTAGATCACGATACCTATAATGTTCATCTTCTTTTTTTTTTCTTTACCCCAATCCATCCTTGACATCAAAGTAAGTATCTCTAGTTCGTCTGTATTGTTCCACAAGTTGTCGCTTTTGTCGGTCCACCTTATCCCAGCGAGATTGTAATTGTTGAGCTTCTTCTCCAGCCATCAATGATTTAAAAGCGGTAGTGAGTTCCTGGATCAATTGCTGTTGTTGATGAAGAGTAGCAGCAATTCGTTGTTGATGAGGTCGATACTTTTCCAGTTCGGACATGAACAAGTGTTGTTCAGCATTGGATTTCTTGTTCAGTAGTAAGAGTTGAGAAATGTCGTCTTGTCGAGTGCGCTCCTTGAGGTCTTGTAAAGTCTCTGATCGATCTTTTTCCAGCTTGTAAAGTTTGTCAATGATGGATTCCACTTGCTGAGCTTTTTCGGCTGATAGTTTGGCAGCGTTGACGGAGCTTGACATATCCAAATCCAGCAAGCTGTTTTCACCCGCCCCCTTTTTACTGTCGTGTTCCAACACCATGGTTAAATGCTCTGCAAAGACCCGCTCCATTTGTCCATTTCGACCCCCTTGGCGTAAGATTTCTACATCTTTCTTTATTTCTTCGTGTCGTTGATAAAGGGTGCTGTCCGATTGTGTTCCTGATTCGAGGGATTGTCGATGATTTCGAAGATCTTGTCTAAAATTGGTGGTTAGACTTCCAGATGGCGCCTGTGTCCAAAGATCACCATATTTAACCTAAAAACACAAAGCAGTGGTTAGACATTCCTTTTCGTTCACCATCATCATTCATTACTTACACGCATGCTTTCACATTCTCTTGTTTCTTGGTCCAGCTTCAATCCAATATCATCCAGCGCCTTTCTTGCCTTGGTCTTGAGTGATTCCAATTGATCCATGGTCGATCGGATTCCTTTACCCGAGTTTTCTTGGGCTGCAATATCATCAGCTAGAGCCACCACATCAGAAGGAGGAGCCATAGCAGTTTCCATTTCTCGACCTTTGGTAGCACCATCAACACCAGCCTTGAATTTATCCAAAGACCCAGGGAGTTTCATATATTCCAGAGAGGCCTTTAATTCCGCCTTGGCCAGATCACATTTCTCGGTTTCCGCCCGCACCAGCTTGGCTTGTTCTTCAGAGTAAAGAGAAGCGCTTTCATGGACACTGAGAGGAATCAACTTTGCAAAGATATCGGGACCAATCACTTTGGTCATTTGTTCATTTGTACCACTACCAGCGCTGCTGCCACCATAAAGTTCCGCCATAGGAATCGCCTGCACCGCTTTTAATCGATCAATAGGAGTAAGAATAGAATCTTGAGGCACATGTTCATGGTAAATCATATCATTATCCCGACTGGCCGCCGTCTTTTTTTCACCACAAGTCGCGGCCAAAGCCTTGCAAAGTTCCTGGAGCACCACACCTGTATCTGCCGGTAAAGTCCCATTAGCATGGGTGGTAGTAGCCGGAGTGGACGCAGTGGCGGCACTGGTTGTTGTTGCTGTCGCTGCTACTTGATGGATCAAGGTGGTTGCTAATTTGCCTGATCCGTCTTTAGCCACTTGTTCGGCCACACCTAGACGAGCGACTTGTTCCCCATAAAGACCCTCAGCTTCACACGCCGCTGCCTTGTATTGTTGAGCCACGCCTTGATAATACTTGTGCTTGACCATGCATACCGAGAGCCAGGCCCTGTCGATCGTCACCCCACGCCCACTTGTCGCTTCTTGTATTTCGTCCACCAGATTCCCATACACCCATACCGTATGGCTCGCCAGTTTCGCAATCAGACCGTCCTTCTTTTTTTCACGCATGCTGTTTTCCAAAAAGCATTCCTGAGCCTGTACCAGCATAAGTTCCGCCAAGAGGTGAATGGTTTCCCGACCAAGATCAAGTGAAGGCGCATGCAAAAAGTTTTCGTTAATATATTCCAACATGCCCGCCGATGCCTGTAAAAAGTGGAACGCCCGTTTACGTCCATCTGGTTCAGCCCGGTTTTGTACAGCAGCAATGGCAGATAAAGTGGCAGCAATGTTGAAGATGACACTGGCTTTTTCATAGGCGAGAGAGTACTGGGAAGTTGGTTTTCCGGTGAATGCGTCGTACCTGCGTCCATTGTCATAGTTTAGTATATCAGTTTTAATTCCTCACAGACAACCAACTTACCAAGTAAAAAGAATCTTGACATGTTTTTCATCCACAGGGAAGCGTAAATCCAAGAGTTCCAGTTGACCAAAGTAACGGTATAAAAGATCGCGACCTGTCATATCCTTTCCTGCACCCCGGATATCTTGGCGTAAACGGTTTAAAGCATAAGTTTCTTGAGTATACTTTTCAGGATCGTCTTGATATTGTTGAGCAATGTATCGTTTTAAAGGTAAAGTCCAATCAATGTCATCAGTACGTTTAAAAGGAATACTAATAAGTGGTATTTGAGAAGAGGACATAATTAGCGATATTAGTATAAAGAATTATTAAAGTGAAAGAGATTGGGCGGGAATGACGGAAAGAAAAAGTCTTGGCAAAATGGCCCTAGCTCGATTTAAATCGCCGACATTCTGCGAGACTGGGGGAGGACCCTGCGAATGATTTGCATAAAGCAATCATTCTCTTACTTTATACAAAAGACACAAAGATACATGTTTGAAGTTATTCTCTGAGACTGATGTCAATCAATCAAATTGGGTGTATACATGTTTATAAATATCCAATTGTATTATACATGCACTATGTATGTCCATTAATGAAATTCCTTTCCCATCTCTTCTCTTTGTTATTATCCAGCATTAATCGATAGTTAACGACCCGTACTACTATATTTTTATTTCTTATTTCTTTTACAATTCCTGGATCTGTCACGAACCTTTTCCTTTCCCACACATCACGTAAATTGAACTCCCGACAGGCTTTGAAAATTGACAGACAACTCAAAACTTATTTCCAATCCCGCTTACCCTCGCCTTGAATCTTAAGAGAGCTCTACTGCCTCAATGAACAAGTGATGCTCATGACAAAAGTGACCATGAGCATTCCTTAGCCTATTTTCAACAAAGTTTACATAATGGCCAATGTACCAAGTCCTCTGCATGGATCAATATAGCCTCAAGATCGTTTTAACCTGACTTATGTAAAAAAACAGGTGTAGAATGAAATTGACAGACATAGAACAAACTTATTTGAGAACCGGTTCACTCTCGCTTGGAATCTTGAGAGATATATTGCCTCAATGGAGGCTGTATAGTTCAATACAAGATATTTGGTACAATGACCATTATGTAAAGTTTGTTGGAAATAGGCTAAGGAATGCTCATGGGTACTTTTGTCATGAGTATCATTTGTTCATTGAGGCATTAGAGCTCTCCCAAGATTCAAGGTGAGGGTAAGCGGGTTTTGAAATAAGTTTTGAGATGTCCGTCAATTTTTGTTCTATGACCTGACTTTTGTAATAAAATAAAAAAGGATGAGATTTGTGTTTTGGTATAGAGTGGGGGTGCTTGTTAGGGAGTGCATCTTTTTGTTGAGGCAATTCAACGGCACTCATTTTCAAGTCTGGTTGGGTTTCAAATTACGTGATTTCTGGTGGATCTGTCCATATTTTCAAATCCGGCCTGCTTTAAACGCTTGAAAGATCCCCTGATTGGAGAACGATAATTCAAAGTGCAACCTGTTGTACATGTGTAGTTTTTGATGAGTGTAAATAGAAAGTAGAGTGATTAAAACAGAGTTAGCAATGAAGAAATACAATGAGTGTGCATGTATTGAAGGGAAGTTTGACCTGTCCAAATATGGGACCGGCGTTTAAATATCGAAGTTTTGCATTGACTCCAATATGAAGCCCTGTTTGTACTATGCAGCCCCCATAAAGCTGACAAAGACATCATATACCGATGTTTATACTCTACACGCCCGGTAAAACAAATGATGATAGCAACCCACACTATATAAACAAAAGCGACATTTTTATTGTTTCCATAAAAGATGTAAATGACAATATAAAAAACCAACAAGAGAGGGAAGACTATTGTAATAATAACAAAATAATGGTAACAAGAAGAATATAACTAAACTAGAGAGATCCACACACCAGTTTAGGCCTTGACGGCGTACTTGCGAGCAGGGAAAGCAAGAGCCTTCTTTTGTTCCTTGACAGTCTTCAAGCTACGTTCATAAGGAGTCAAAGCACGACGCATGGCACGGGTCTTCTTGACACGGAGATCCAAAGGAGTGAAGTTCTTCTTTTGGTAGAAGAGACGGAGTTGTTCACGTTGGGTTTGGTTGATCACAGTCAAGAGGGTGGCAACATGGCGACGAGCACGGCCACTATATTTTTTTTCAAAAAAAAAATCCGTTGAGTTCACTAGTTGTATATCCCTTTCTTTTACTTACATTTCTTGGAGCTTGGAGGAAGAGCTACCAGCAACCTTTTGGACACGGAGAGAAGCAAGTTCTTGCTTGGCTTCATCGAGGAGCTTGACAAGTTCAGCCTTGTTCTTGTTACGGAGTTCGTTAGCCTTGACGGGAGCCTATTAAATAAATATACCAAAACATCATTTAGTATTAGTCTTGTCTGATCGTCGTTCATTCCTACAATGACCCAATAACCATGAATCATGTCCCTACTACAACCATGTTCCCCATTCAGAAACCAGGTGTTAAAATCCGATTATTCCAAAATGTATCACATGGCATCATAGAGTGGTATTCATGGCCGGATAGGTCGTGTACAGTTTTTTAAAAAAGTAGGATTGGATGGATGGATGGATGGATGTATTACCATTACGAAGGATATGTTGGATAGGAGAAAGGGAAGGAAACCGAAAAAATTCAAGGAGGCACCCATAAAAGTCAACCCGTCCAGAAATCACAATTTCAAATCCCGCGATTCCTCTTCCCACACAAGGTGTCATTCTGATTCTGTTGAATCTCTTGGCTTCAAAACGCCAAGCATAGAACAAAATCATCCAAACCTACTGTCTTGTATACAAAATAATTTCGAAAACTGTAAAGTCATACCATCTTGAGTTGACCAATCTATCTAGAAACGAAACAATGCAAAAGAAGAAAAATATCTTTCAAACGCCGATATGAATTGCCTCGAGTAAGGATTTTGGCTCAGGGACAATGTAAACCTTGAAATGATATGGGCATAGTCATTTAGAAACATCAACTGAAAATACTGAACATAATGCTAACTGATATTTTCATTCTCAGCCTCATCGAACGAAAAATTCAAGTTATATAATTGCCTCCACTTGACAGGTAGGGTATATAATCATTTTGTTTACTAATACGTTAGAGTATACTATCAATCAATTATGATAAGCTTTTATCAACATGTTTGAGATGAAGCAGATATTGTATATACCTTCTGAAAATCAATTTATGCAAAAAAAAAAAAAAAAAAAGGACAAGTGAAAATGATAGAGGGTGTGGCGGGCACTGATTTTCAAATCCCGCCGAAATTTTAGCACCAAAAAAGGAGGGATGGAAGTGAAAAGACCGAGGCCGGGCCCAAAAATGTGTCGTTCCTCCTTCTCTATAATCATTTATTCCAAATGGTAAGCAAAGATCCATCCATCCATCCATCCATCCATCCATTGACACTTTATCCTTACTTTTTATTTCCATCTAGGCCAAACGTACAAAGAAGGTTGGTATCACCGGTAAATACGGTACTCGTTATGGTTCCGCTTTAAGAAAGGTCGTCAAGAAGATGGAAATCACTCAACATTCCAAGTACACCTGTACCTTCTGTGGCAAGGTAAGATAAACGCTATATACATCTTGGCCCAGGTACTTTTTTAATCACATCTTTTTTTTTTTATCTTTTAATAATAGGACGCCGTCAAGCGTACTGCTGTTGGTATCTGGAAGTGCAAGGGTTGCAGCAAGACCATGGCTGGTGGCGCTTACACCGTCTCGTAAGTTTTAGGATACAGCATACTATAATATTGAAACTAACAACATGTTTTTTATGTATTGTCTATATAGCACCACTGCCGCTGCTACCGTTCGCTCCACTGTCCGCCGTCTCCGTGAAATGGCTGAAATCTAAAAAGACTGTATATTTACACATTGTTTTTTTTATTAGACCCAATAAACAACAATAAAAAAGATACACATTATGATTTATTAGATATGTTTACATGCTGGTGGTGTTTAAAGGAATAAGAGTGGGGTTGGGGACAAGATGATTTCTATCCTAAAAGTCAATGGGGTCTATTATAAAGGGGTATTGGTGTATATATAAACTATAATGGTGTAGCCGTTGCACTTATCCATAGAATGTCGAATGGTGTTTGTTAATTAATAGTTGCCATGGCGTTGATGGGTCAAGTAGTTGAGTTGTCTTTTTGATGCAGTGTTGACGGTTGTGGTGAATAGTCCCACTTGGTATACTAGTAGGTGATGACATGCCTACAATAGAGATAATGCTCAAATACACAGTGTTAGAATAATACCAATAGTTACTATTGATCAAGTGACCGGTACGACCATTTGTTCAAAAGAAGAGAGAGAGAAAAGATCAATGTTTTAAATGCCGCTCAGGAGTCCATTCTATATTTTTTCATTCTTTATTAATCCATCTCACTTGACTGTCACCTAATTGTCATATTATATATACTCTCTTTGGCCAGTCTCTGAATCAGTAAGTCCCAATGCCTGTGCTTCTTCTTTCGTTTTAACAATCTCTTTCTTATCAATAGGGGGCTCCGTTTTGGAATAATCGTATGGACCTGTTACCACAAATAGGAAGGGCAGGAACACCACACATTATGATAAGTTTGCAATGAAAAAGAAAAGTAGCGGTACCACTTCTCATCGACATGCATCCATCTTCAACTTTTTATACGTAATGGAAGAAGATGAGAGCCGTAAAGAGTTGATGCTCATAAAGGTAAAACCAGGCTAAAATATGGAATACCTAGTTCATCCCTCTTCTTTTTAATGATCACTTGTCTAGACATAGGTGCGACCAATGTCTGGATTGTCACGAATCACCCTACTGGTCCAATAAAATCAAAATACAAAGGAATTGGCGTGGGTAAGATGAAGGGAGGACGACGTCATGTATAATGGTGATGAACTTTGCAGATACTTTTTATTATTATACAGTGTGTAGATTGCCAAGAACCCCAACAAGACAGAATCAACCTGGTTCCTACCTGTTGCTTGCATTTAATGCCCAAGCGGATACTGGAAACTAGAACACATGCTTCATTGATGACCAAAGCAAGTTGTCAACACTTCCTCTGGTAATCGGACACTGTAGATTTGCATTTACCTTATTCAAATTCCGTCTTCCCGATTTGGACTTGATATTTCACCATCATTATCTCACCTGCATCCGTTGTACCTTAATCAAATTATACCATACAATAGCATATCATACAATAGAATATACATATTACTATTAATTAAATAAAGACTTGGGTCAATTTGACACTATAAACTATTCTCTCTAATATGACAAATGTAATAAGATAAGGGAAGCATGGTGGCATTTACTTTTTTGGACTCATGTGCCTTATCCTACACATCATAAGGAGCTTTGACAGCTCGAATATCGGCGTTTCAATATGCATTACCACGGGATGACCCGCTTACTAAGAACATATCCTTATGCTTCCGAGCTGACCGATAGGATCAACCCCTGATCGCCCAACGGTTTAACTTTACGAATCATAACATTCATTGGCTACCATCTTTTATACTCAATTTCTTCTTATTAGGATAATTTTATACTATTGATTTTTTATTTTTCATTTAGATAAACTATAAATACAACATGCACACCTAGTAAATAAAATAATGTTATCGTACTACTACTACACTGAATGGTGAGGGTGGGGTGACTAGAGATTATTCATGACATTGGCTTGGTCGGTTGAGAGAGAGTTCATCATGGTCATCATTACATCTATATCGGAATAAAAAGGGTGATCATTTAATTACCAGGTAATTCTCTAGTCTGGTATTTATTTTTATCTTTTCATGTTGCTTACCTAATGTTGGCGAAGTGACAGGATGTCGCATTTCAGGAGGAGAGCCTAGTACCTTATCATATAAAGGATGTTTTGATTGTCGAGTAGTAGTTGTCAAAGTAGAAGGTGAGTAAGATGATGAAGATGATGATGGTGGTTGAGGAGAAGAGATAAAATAAGAAGATGCATCAGGTGAATGAGCAGTATCCGACCAACCATGTGTACCATTAAGAGAAGACTGTTGTTGTGATGTTGTTGATGATGATAAACCAGGAGGAGGAGACCAACGTCGATCGGGACCACCGGGCGGGATTTCGGGTAAGTTTTTCAACCGACGCCATCTATTTGTTGTATCCAAATCATACCGTGAGCTGAGGAACCAGTATTCAGAATGGAAAGAAGGAGGCAATTCCCAACTTTGGCTGAGAGTAGGATCACCGCCATGATAAACCGCCCCATTCAATAACAAAGTAAACACATCATCATAGTTCAAGAGATCCCGGAAGATAATCATACGATCACGCATTTGAGGAGCAGGAATGAGGTCGATACGAGGATCATGAGCAATCGCCAGTTGTAATAATGTCGGTTGGAGTCGCACAGATGGTAAATGGTCCCCGGAGATGGTCGAGAGTGTTGATTGTACCCGTAATTGTAATCGAATCCGTTGTATTGCTCCCATGCTAGAAGTGGCGGCCAAGATCGCATCCTTTTCATCTTCGTCGTCCTCTTCGGCATCGTCCATAGTCCATTTGGCTACATCTTCATGTTCAAATACAGGTGCTGTTGATACTGACATGGCGGATGGTGTAGATGCCCGATCGTCATGTCCAGGTTGTTGTTGTCGTTGTGTTTCTTCTTCTTTTGTCATCATTTGATGATCCATTTCATCAGGAGGTGGAATCAAAGGAGGTGGTGATGAAATAGAGTCTGCTGAATCCATTTGATTAGTATTGTTATTATTATTATTATTATTATCCAAAGAGAGGTTATCCAGACAAGGTGTTGAAGGTGCCGCCTTGGATTTCCCATCATTTTTATGTTCAGAGGCTGATAGATTGGCAAAGTGAGCAGTAAGGTTGGGTTTGAGGTTGATGTTGTTCCGAGTATAAGCATTGACATAGGCTTCGATAGCATGAGGATGTGTCTTGCCCATTTCCACCAGAGCTTCTTCGGCCAGATACGGAGTATGAGGAGGAAGATCAATATTATGATGCATACACATGAATTGGAGAGTTAACATGACACCCTTGAGATACCAGTTTTCAGTCTTGTACACCTCGAGTCGATTCTTGGTCTTTTTGAGTTCTTTAGCTGTCGAATTGCGTTGTTCCCGAAGTGTCCGAATGGTATTTTCCAAATCCCGTAAATGACGTTCTTTCCGTTCGCGAAACGCCCGTTGAGCGGCTCGGTTTTGTGCTTTGCGTAAGGCTGGTGAGGCTGGATTAGGTTTTCGACCAGGCTTCTTCCGGATTTTGATAGGATTGCCATTAAGGTCAAAACCAGGATGAGGAGACGCCACCGAATTAGCTGGATAATTCATCATGTTTGGGACATACATGGATTGTTGTGGTATAGACATGATGGGTTGACCATAAGTATCGTTGTTAAAGGAGCCTGGCCAGGTCGAAGGATTGAAGACTGGTTGCTGGTCCGATGATTGCTGTTGCTGTTGAAGATAAAAGAGTTGTTGCTGCTGCTGGTTTTCATCTTGTTCTTGAATGTAATTGTCAATGTTTGACAAGTACGAGTCCATGGTGTATGGGAAAAAATAATAAAAATTGAAAAAAATAAAGGAAGAGAGAAAGAGAAAGAAAAGGTGGGAAATTGAAAAAGGAAGGAAGCAATCAGAAAAAAAAATAAGTGGCGGGTTTTGAAATTTCATCGACACTGATCCAAAGAGAGTGCATATTGCAACACCAAGGGCGGCAAGAAGATTTCTGAACATTGTCCGTTTGGAAACGACGGAACGTGATTAGTATATTACTTTTTAATTTGAAGGTGAAAGACCGACTATGGTAACTACCATTCACCTCCATGGAAGAAAATTTAAGCCTTTCCCTACCATGTCGCAAAATAATTCTCTTTCCCTTGAGCTGCTTAAAAAAGTGGCTTTTTGTAAACGTGCTTTTTTTTTGCCACCCACTTCTTCCCAAGGAATGTGACACCTAGCCAATGTAAAAAGTTAACCCGCCAATTTCAACTCCGGTCTAGGCTGTTCGATTTGTTCCCGGTACCACTTGTCAATGCAGTAACTTTTTACAAAACTAAATTTCATACCTACATAAAGTAACACAATCCATCGAGCCAATCACCTGTAGGGGTGTGAACAATAGACGGTTCATAATTAATCCATATTACATTTTGGGTGAGAATAGCGTGTGCTTTTGTTCTTGAGAAACTTGTACCTATTCATCCTTGTCAGGTGGTTGATTCCCTTATTCAAGGCAAACGGGTAAATTTGTGAAAAAAAAGATGATGCAAAGTTTCCATGTAACCAAGATGATGGCTCCTCACGGTTATCAACTCCGATACTACTGAAATGGGTAGAGGTGCGATCATGTATAAACATTTCAAATCCCGCTATTTCTTTACTTTTCTTTATTCCTCTCTCTCATCCTCAAATGTAATGGTGTACTTTTTAAAGATCAAAGACGGGTCCATTCTATCTCTGGACACTAACCACCACCATCATCTGCTTAGTGAAACGCCTAAAATAGACTAATGAAACTGTGGAATAACACAACCGACATTAAAAGGTGTCTTTTACAAATAAATCTAACCATTCCGTAAAGGCGACATTCCTCAATACACTGACACTCAAGGACGATATGGAAACAAAGGTAAAAACATAAAGAGGAGGAGGGAAAGTGGGTAAAAAAGCGAACTCTAAAGGTTTATATATTATATAGATCACTAGCTCATATTGAAGCCTGCTTGTTTCTCATATTATATATATCAAGGCACAGTATTAGGGCGACAAGGAAATTTGCAGCCTCCATATCAAGAATATCATACCCCTCCACAAAGTACTACTTTAAAATGATATCATGATTTTAACGAAAACAACCACTGTGGTACCATGATTCAACGCTGACTCATACCAGCATTCCTGAATCAACTTGTAAACGAATGTATCAACAGACATCAACTACATAACAAAAGGACAAGGATGGGTTTTACCGTGGTTTTGAATCAAGTAAGTAAAAGGTATCTCTATCGGGAAAAAGGATACTAATCTTTACCTACTCATAGACACAATCAAGGATTAAGGCATTCCTTGGGGAGCGGCAAACATACACTTTTAGGTAATTACATAACATACATGATCGATGGATAGGCTGGTAATTAATATTCTTCTCTTTGTCATTCTAGATAAAACCTCCCTTGACACCGTGGACATATAGTTTAATCTTCTCCCCTACTGTATTATAATTAACATTTCCCCAAATTTTTATCATATAATAAAGACATCATTTATGCAATTAATATTGTACTAGTTGGTAGGAGCCATGTGGAATATTGATTCGAAAAAAAAAAAAAAAAAAAAAAAAAAAAAAAAAAAAAGGTGGAAGGGGACAATGTATATAGTGTGCTTCAAGTTTGAAGGGAAGCCCCCTCCCCACTTTTTTTTTTTTTTTTGTTCCTGAATGTGAAGCACTCAGATTCCACTCCCTTTGTTGATGACTCCCTATGTATGTCAATCCAGATATTGGGATTCCATCATACTAGGAAAGGAGACAATACTGATTCACATTACATGGTATTGCTTTTAACTTGGTTATTTTATTATTACATAAATCAATATGACAGTTTTTGTTTATTAGGATGAATGATTTAAAAGAAGAGACTATGTATACTGGAAATGGAGGAGGACATGAATGAATACTACAGGACATAAAAAAGATAATGCATAAAGATTAATCATGTAAAATAAAATAAAAAGGTATAAAAAAGCATGACATAAAGAAGTAAAATTAGTTATAGCAAAAAAAGGAGGGAAGGGGGTGTGAAGATCAAAGACAATGGAAGATAGGTGCATCATATTCTTGACCAGTAAAAGAGCGTTGGAGGGATGGCAACGAGTGTTTGGCATAATCTTCTTTCACCAAAGGTGGTGGTGTACTTGGTAAAGAGACACTACTTGGACTGGTGCAACCACTATTCGAATGTCGCGGGTGATAAAGATGAGGACGGCATCCCGAAGGTATCCAAATAGAATCCACCACCGGCGATGTAAAAATAGGCACCATGACTTGTTCTTCCCCTGACTGGTTCCAACTAACCAAAGACCGTACATCTACCTTTCGTTTTGCTGCCTTGATAAAAAGAGAGGGAGGACGCACCTTGTGATGGCGAAGATAGTAACTTTTACAAGTTTCACACCAATGACCTTGACCACAAAGATTCCGATACCATTGATGAGTTTCCAAGGTACTACAATTGGCGCATTGCTTCTTCTTTGTTGTTGATGGTGATGGTGACGATAGGACGGGTAAAGGACGAGGACCAGGTCGGTTGGCGATAATGAGTCGTAATGGTCGAGGTTCACTGTGTTTCAATTGATACCTATAACATGCCACACAGAGTTTCCGCCGAGAAGCAATCTTGGTGTTGCAATTACTACACATGGGTTTTGATTTCCGAGGACGAGGAGCATGGAGAATAGTGATCAGAGTTGAATATAATGGTGGTGGAGGAGGAAAAGAAGAAGGACAAGAAGAATGGAATCCGACATGATCAAATAAATAATTGGCGAGGGCCACGGCATGCCACCACTGGCGGTGGTCGAATTGTCGGAGATCAAACCGGAAGAGAGAATTCAGGACATGGTTGAGTCGGTAGATATGATCTTCCTTGGCCATGGCAGCGTCCTCCAAAAACCGTACATCGGTCCGACCGGGTGAGCCTTCGTGCTGGGTATACCGAAAGAGATGGAGGAGCCAGGTGGGGAAGAAGAGGAAATGCGGAGAGACCCATTGGCTTTTACTATGCTCGGCACGGAAGAAGACGGTCAAGAGCCGCATTTGGTCACTTAATTCATGCGAAGCGATGGGTCTTGAGGCTTTGCCGGTGCCGATATGACAACGGAAGGATCCGTTCATGTGCCTGCCAATGACCTTGATATGGATGGGGGTTTCCTTGATGCTGGTGGTGATCGTGTCGGGAGTTAAAATGGCATCGGTCAGGGTGTTGCGTTCATTCGTTGCCTTCAAATGAAATCCGCCTTGGTGGAGTTGTTGTTCCCAGACCAACATCAATTCCTCTTCATGTATAGGCGTGGTATCCTCTTGGTGACAAGATTGTGGCGATAATAGATCATTGATATTCATTGGAATGACAAGAGAAAGAAAAAAATGGAGGAGAAAGAAAGAGTGAGAGAGAAAGAGAAAAGAAAAAAAAAAGGAAATGTGGTCAGCTAGATCAGGGTTTATATTGGAAGATTCGCGGAATTGAAATCCCGCTTGTGTCTAGCAGGACACTTGTGTAACACGGCTCCCTAACGTACAAGTCAATGGCAACTTTCATTTTCTTAAAACGTTGACCTTTTTTTAGCATTCTGAAAAGGATCCTCCTTCCAATAAGATGGCGATGACTGTGCTTTGTTTATTAGTTGTTGTTTTTTCATTTTTACGAGGGTACCTACTAGTACAATGTCGTATCGAGATGATGATAATACCTAGATATTGACAGGAATATGTATGCACTTTCTGATTTTTCTTTATTGAGATGCATTGATTGGCTGAGAATCAATAGGCTCCTTGATTTCTTTTTTTTTCTCCCCTCCCCTAATTACCCAGATTTGGGAAAAAAATGCTATTCATCCATTAGATGAACATTGATCATATACATGATGACACTTATTTACTTTATTTGGTACTTCAAGCAACTTGTGGATTCTTTAGAAGGTATGTGTTGCCATCCCAAAGGGGGAAGAGTTAAGGCTCAAACAAAGGGATAGGGGGGATGATGATTTTCAAGCAAGATATTTCATTGTCATAGCCGTTTTGGCGGAATCCATTCAACGGTTTGGTTGCTTTTGGTAAAATAAACTCGTGTTGAGTTCCTGAGATGGGCTCCTTGTCATTTAACTATTAGTTACGTTAGACCAGCCCGTTCTCTCCTCGTCTGTTTCACTCCTTTGATGTCATGATCAAAAGTCACAATTATAGTTTATGTCTCTTTCTATGACAACGTTACAGGAAGGAGAATGTCACCGTGTCGAAGTACGAAAACAAAAATTTCATGCAAAAGTTCAAACCCCGCTTGATGAAATCAGGTTTGATGGGCAACAACGTGGTATACGAAATGAATGAAAGTAATGTGGAGTGTTCCATTGACTATCTTATCGATTCCCTTTCCAACCTCCTCATTGTACTTTTTGGCATAGTCTCCGGCGGTAAACGACTTTTTTTTTTTCTTCCCCTCCTACAATTCTCATTTGCGAAAATCCGAATTGTTTTCTTACCTACTCCTGGCATAGTTTAGCAAAAGGGAGAAACAATGAAGACGAGAAATGGACACGTTGCCTGCAGGAGTTTTGGAATAAAGAAGGAGGGTCCAACGGGTTTTTTCTTTCTTTCTTTCTCACAAAAAAAGTTTTTACGTATCCAAAGCGGCGAATCAAAACTTTCTTTGATCTCCTTTTTTGTTGGGAAAGCCAGGGTCCCGCCATTTTCCAATGTAAAACCCAAGATGCGGGGCCAAAAAATAGGTTCAAACTCAGCGGGATCGAATAACAAAAAGGTACCAATGCGTCTCGAACAATAGTACTTTCCTCCCACTTGTTTGTGTTACCACTACGTCAACGGACAACAACAACAACAAATATATCCCCGTCTGAATGAAAAGAGTTTGTCATAATAACTGTACTAAACATAAATACAATGACATTATTGTATGTGGGGATCGTTCAATCATATAATATAGTTCGTGGACGGAGGGGGAATGACCTCATGCATAATGGTGGTGCTGATGCCTGAAATAAAAATAAAAAGTCTTGGCTTCACAAAAGTTACTTCATTATGATTATATTTCAAATCGAAGAAAACTTTAGAATGCACCGCATGACCGGCAAGAAGTCAAAGAATCTCATAGAAAGCACGCTAAAAAAAGCCAACTCTATATGATTTTCAAGTCCCGCAAATCTATAAATCTTGTAATCATTTCCTTTCCTTCTTTCTTTTTTTCTTTACAACTTTTTTTATTTTAATACTCAACCCTCCCATTATGAAATTTTCCTCTGCTCTTGTCTTTGTTATTGGTTTGACTGCCTCCACTGTCTTAGCTCAAGATGCTGGCATTCAAGGATGTCATTGTGATGTTAATGATACTGACTGTGTTAGACAATGCGGTAAGTAAAATCAACATTTTTCTCTCTCTCCCTGTCTTATTTACTCATTTTTTTAATATTCGAACCAATAGTGACAAATACCAATAGCTGTGTGACGAATTGTGGAAGCAATGACAACTGTTATTCCAAATGTATTCAAGATAACTGGCCTGGGCAAGAACCTACAACCAAGACCAGACAAGTAACATCTACTGTTGTCTCAAGATCTGCCTCAAGCTCTGCATCTAGCTCTGCCTCCAGCTCTGCCTCTAGCTCTGCCTCTATCTCTGCATCTAGCTCTGCTTCTAGCTCTGCATCCAGTACTATACCATCCAGTGCCCTGTCTTCTCTCTCTAGTGCTTTATCCAGCGCTTCCTCTTCTTTTGCAAATGCTACCTCTTCCCTTGCCAGTGTCTCTTCCTCTCTTGCTTCAAGTGCTACGAGATCACCTTCTGCCTCATCCACTCCTAACCAAAACGCCGCCACCTTGTCCAACGGTACCCCCACCTCGGCTGTCGTCTTGATTCTGTCTGGCTTGGTGATGGCTCTTTGTGCTTAATCCAACCCTCCCTCCCTATTTACTATTTACTATATTTTTAAATTTATTGTTATGTATAATGTACATTAATGTTATTATCATTTATGTTGAATAAAGATTGCTGTGTTAATATCCTAAATCAGATCAAACCGGGCGGGATTTGAATTTTATTCTTGAAGTCTTCCGGCTTCTTTTTTTCTTTTTTTTTTTTTTTGATTCCATCTTCTTTTGCTTTTTGAAACTTGCCCCAAAAACCAAAACCTTGTGACCTGGTTACTTTTGGTCAAGACTTTTTTTAGGTAGGCTTGCTATTCAACTTGGTTTGCTCCGGTCCATTTGGCAAGAATATAAAAAAAGGATTCATCATTGACTCTTGCTTCACATTCTTTGTCTTCTTCGTAATTAGTACACCATTCCACCAACCCGATCAAGTCATGACGGTATCTAACAGGCACTGATACGTTAAAGCGGTCCGACAGAATCAACAGTATCTTTTACTAAACAATATGCAACTGGACAAGAATAGGTCTGACTTGTTTTTAGGTGCAACGCATGGTTTAGCTAAATCGGGTGATGGGCGGATCAAAAAACATCCAGCATCCTCAAGACATCTGCCTATGATGTTGGTCCTTGGCAAAAGTTGGCGTCATCTCCTTCCATCACACTAGATTGGATCACAAGGTCAAGATGGATACAACCAAGGGTTTGTGGGTTTATTCCCATACGCTTGCCTTTAGTTATAGTCAATAGATTCAGTTGTTATCATAATAAAGAAAAATTGTTTTACTGGATTAAACTGATGGGTTTGGTTTTAGTTACACAATATGGGTATCACGAATGACGCTGGCACTCGATGTACGGTGTAACTTGTGTTTTACTCCTTGGGAACCCTTTTTCCGATCAAGACAATGATATCATTCTTTTTGCATAGTTATAAAAGGCATAATGGTTTTTATTAATACAACGAGTTCATCCAGTGACACGTTTAGATAAAAGGAAGGAAGAGGTAATAAGTGTAATGGATCTAGAAAAAGAGTATATTATCATAAAAAAGAGGGGATGTGATGTATATAATGTTGTGCAAGACAAAATAAAAAAGGGGAATGATCTACAAAGGAATTATAACATTAAATTACTAAGGTTTTCAGTCAGAATGATATCTGACACCGCCACCATGACATGTTTCAATAGAGTTGTATCAGTGGCATCTGTATAGTGGGTATAGACGCGTTTCTTGGTATTCTGATTGAGTCGTTGGAATCGTTTCTTGAAGTAGGCCCGAGTTTGTTCAAAGTCATGGCTGTCACCTAAACAAACAAACAAACAATATTAGATCAGTTTCCCTACCATTTTACTTACCCTTAAAATCTGGAAACCATTGTGCCACCGAGGATTCTTTTATCTTGTCCTTGAATATGTCGATCTTGTTTAGGAAAAGAATCATAGATGTATTGATAAACCAATGGGAGTTACAAATCGTGTCAAATAACATCAAGGCTTCATGCATCTATATAAAATGATCTTGTTAGTATGATGGCGACATTGGGGAATAACGAGAAATCAACCTACTTGATTCTAATATCATAAAGAGGCGAGTTAGTTTAAATGTTCTTCTCCCACCTTTTTTATCTTACCGAATCACGATCTTCCACTAAGCATTGATCATATCCACTGATAGCCACTACAAATAAAATCGCAGTGACATTTTCAAAGCAATGGATCCTAAAAAAGAAGAAGAGGAGGGTTTAGCACAACATACCTTTTTTTTTTTTGTGTGTGTGTGTGTGTGGGGAGGGTTTGTTTTTCGCTTACCATTTTTTGCGTTCACTTCGTTGACCACCCACATCAAACATCCGATATGTCAATTGACCAAGATGAAATACTGTTTCCACAATGCCTGTTGTTTTTGCCCGACACCTAATGATATCTTGATCCGTTGGCGCATAATCCGTTGACCATAATCGATCCAAATGAGAAAAGTAACTATCATAAATAGATGATTAGTTTCATGCCGACCATATAAACATAGATCACTTACTAATTCACGTTATCATGTAAGGCGAATGTATTTCCTTGTCGACAAGCATGTTGAACCCCTTTGTCTTGCCATAGTCGTTTCAAAGGAATGAGATATTCTAAAGGATAAGGTTTATATTTTTGGATCGTCGGAGGACTATCAAACAAATGCAAGTAATCCTAAAAAATGAAAAAGAGAGACAAAGGTTAGACTATTATCCTGTTATGTGAGTTTGTACCTGATTACCTCCAATTGCCCATCTTCAAACCCAATTTGTAATGAATCCATGGCTTCCAAGAGAGTCTGAATAGTCGTGGTGATATTGGAGAATACAATATGACGGAAACTTTCCCTTTCAGTAGCATCGAATCCAGCAGTATGTAATAGTCGCATTTGTTTAAGAATGGTAGTTTTGCCCGATTCACCAGCACCTATCACCTCCATGTATAAAAAAAGAAGAGTTTGTTGTTAATTATGTTTTGACCATAAAAGAGTACAAAGTCAAGATTTACCTAGTAAAAGTAACTTGACTTCACTTTTCATTCGTTTTTCGTCGGCCCTGATCTGTCTATCTATCAAACGAGTGGCGATGTTGTCAGGGTTGTAAGATCCATTCTTGTTGGAGGAGGAGCTTGCACAGTTTCCCATAATGATCGTTGTATGTAGTGTATAGGTAAAGAGTACGTAACAAGTGTAATCAAATAATGGTATCTGAGGAAGGATCGAGTGGGTGGGAAAGAAAGTAAAAGAAAAAAAGTAAAGACAAAAAAAAAAAAGTTTTATCTCTAAAAGATCGGGGTCCCAATTTCATGCATCTCTAAAAAAACAAGAAAGCAAAAGACAAGTGGGTACAAAGATAACATTTATAGACTTTTCTCATGCACTGATTACAGTATATGGACTGAACTGATGGGTTTTACTTTGCAAGAGGACAATAATAGCAAAGTCTGACTCTTTTTTTTTTTTTTGTCAATGCGGTAGTGTCACGCTGAGTAGAACATCATTCTCTTTTATGGTTAGTAACAACGCTGTTAACACTTCTTTTCTGGGCAATACAAAGCGTGATTTTACAAATCGAGTCTCTGACTTTTTCGAAAAGAAAACAAAAAAAAAAAACTCGGAATTACCTGCGTTGATATAAAGTAGTATTAGGAAACGGTCTCTTTTCCAGTTAGTAAGTTGCTTTTTGAAGTGGACGGCTCTTTTTTATTTAGGGCGGGGATTGAAATGACCATGCGGTTCAAACAGTGGAATCGTCGTGTGTTAATGCACCTCATACTTGTGAATAACGTATTACAATGCATGTTAATAAAATAAAAAGGCAGTGCTCGAATAAAGTTCTCAGAAAAAGATCTTCTGTGTCGGGATCCGAAATAGTCTTCTCCTGATTTTCCAAAGCTTCTTTTTTCTTTTTGATCTACTTTTTCTGTATTTGAGCCCCCCTCCCCACCAAAAAAAAAGACTTCGTCCTAGATTACCACTTGTAGATGGTAAATTTCTGTGTTATTGAATAGAATGGCGTGACCATCAGGATCCATCCAGATTTTTAGTTTGATTGCCTTTTCATGCCAAATGTTCCCATACGTATGACAAGTACAAGCTGTAAGGTGACTCGAAGTAAAGAGATCACCAAAGCAGATGGTTGGATTTCAAAATCCGTTATACATCGCTTGCCCACTTGTAGGACTTCCACACCCAACCCTGATTACCATAATGTCGTTGTCGAGTAAGACCACATACTGGCACATAGATAACCGGGGTAGGTGGATAAGTGTTGGTCGTAGAGTAGGTGGTCCTTGGTAGGAGACCGTGAAAGGAAATTTGTCGAGTTTCATGCAGAATCGGATTTTGAAATTTAAATCCCGACTTTGCTAGTGGGGAATATGTTCAGGCCAGCTACTCAAATGACTAACACTCGACTAATCTTGTTATGGATCGCCACGTCGGACAAGGTGGATGCTAGTGAGAATGCAAGGATGCCATTGATAATTTCTCTCTATTTAGTGTCCATCAACGTACTTTGCGCCCACAAATAAAAAAGACACATTACAATAATAATCAAGTTGATTCTGTTTTATTAAGAGCGATCATCCAAGACATAAAAGAGTAAAAGGAATAGATAGACTAGATAAATATTACAAATAAGAATAGAATGATACAATGGTAGAATAAATAATACAAGAAGCTAGCTTCTTTTTAAAAGGGATACGGAGGGGATATGACTAAACTAGAATTGAGCCTTGTCCAAAGAGCCCTTTTCTTGATCGACGACGACCTTGTCTTGAGGAATAGCCGAGCCATTACGAATATCCTTGATGGCCCAGACACTACCGCTGAAGACATGATCCATTTCTTCCAAAGTGCGACCCTTGGTTTCGGGGAAGAAGATAAAGACACAGATAGACATAAAGAAGCAACAGCAACCAAAGAAGACATAGGTACCCCAAGTAATACTGGCCAACATGACAGGACAAATTTCAGAGATCACAAAGTTGAATAACCAATTAGCAGCAGTGGTGATGGAAGTACCCTTAGCACGGACAGCCATAGGATAGATTTCAGCCTACATACAAAAAAAATAGAGAGAGGTTAATGACTGAGAAGGTATGATTGATGTAAAGACCACTTACGGGATAAATCCAACCGACAGGACCCCAAGAAGCAGCAAAACCAGCAACAAAAACGTAAATCATGACAATACAAAAGTAGGAGGCGCTCTTGTTATCACCCATGTAGACCACATTGGATTGTTTGGCAGCATCATAAGACACTTTTCCGGTTGCGCCCATAACAATACCACACAACAACATGGCAGTACCCATGGTCAAAGCACCAATGATCATAATCTTACGACGACCGAGACGATCAACAAAGAGCATAGCGGGCACAGTAGCAAAGACGTTCAGGACACCATTCACACCAGAAGCAATCAAAGCAGCCGAAGTACCATCAATACCAGCTTGTTGGAAGATAGTAGGAGCATAGTACATGATAGAGTTGATACCAGTGAATTGTTGGAAGATTTGCACAATGACACCAAGAATAAGACGACGACGGACAGTACCTTTGAGGAGACCCACGTAGCTGGTGATGGCCACGGCCTTTTCCAATTCGATTTCTTGTTTGATTTCTTCAAATTCAGAAACAGCACGAGGATCGGTCTTGTCACCTTGAGAGCGCAAGTAGGCCAAGACTTCAAGACATTCTTCGTATCGACCCTTGGAAGCTAACCAACGAGGAGAGTAGGGTAAGAAGAGGACACCAAATACCAAGACAAGGGCAGGGACGATTTGGATACCAAGGGGGATTCGGTAGGCGGCTTCATTGTCGAAATGCATTTGAGTACCAGCTCCAACCCAGAACGCCAACATGATACCCACAGTAATGGTGAATTGTTGAAAGGCAATCAAACGACCACGGATATCAGCAGGTGCAAGTTCGGACTAGTTTGACATAAAATGAGTTAGTGCTTTGCTTGGGAACGTCGGGTTCAGTTTATTACTTACAATATAAAGAGGGACAATCATACTAAGACCACCAATGCCAAGACCAGCTACAGCACGACCACACACCATACTAAATTTTTAAAAAAGAGAGAAAGATTAGTCAATGTTAAGAATGCATGTTGTTGGAATGAGTCATTTTTCTTACCTTGCATAACCATTGGTACCAGTTTGCACAGCAGCACCGATAATGAAGACGATGGCATATAAAAAGATACTTCGTTTACGAGAGAATTTTTCAGAGAGAGGAGCTAAAAAAAAAAAAAGGAAGAAAGAGATGTGAGAAATCAAAAAAGCGCTCGAGACATTTCTTTTATAAAGTCAAAATTGAAACACCGCTTACCAGCAAAAAGAGAACCGACAAAGCAACCAGCAAGCAACAGACCAGTGATGGTACCTTGTTCCAAAGGAGACAAGGTAGTAGTACCATTCATAGCGATTTTGAAAGGGTCCATATTAAGTACACTTGAAATGACACCAGTGTCATAACCCTATTAAAGAGAGAGAGGTTTAATTCACATATCTATAGGAGACGTAAAAGCAACTTACAAAGCAAATCCCACCAATGGCGGAGAAGAGAGAAGCAATGTAAACTTGGGAAGTAGCAGTTCCAGAAGTAAACATGTTATGTAGAAAATGCAAAGAGAAAAAAAAAAGTAAAGTGAAGAAGGAAAAAAAACAGAAAGGAGGTTGACAGGCCGGTATTTATATCATCTTGCGATCAAGAGAAAGACGAACAGGATTGGTAAGAAATCAAATATAGTACAAAGTAAACCTTAAATGGACTCGAGGGAAGAAACGGTAAAAAGGAAGTTCTTATTGGTGAACGATCAGTGGGGGCGGGGGTGGGGCGTCGATTTTTTCCGCGGTACCTGGGATCGGAGTTGGACATGTAAGCGGGGTAAGAATAAGAATCCTCCTCCTCCACAGGACACTAGATTCATCCTTTTACATTATAGATTTACCTGTATAGATTGACTATGTTTACTGATGATTCTTGGTCATTTTGTATGAAGAGTACGGCAAATCAGGCAATTTTATTTTTATTTTTACACTTTCCCGCAGTTTCATACCCCGCTGGTAAATCATAAAGTGGTGTACCAACCAATCATAGATGACCCACCACCAGGGTCTTGCCATATTCAGAAATACTTTCCCAGAGGTACCTTCTCCCCTGGACTCCTCCCACTTTTTCATGAGAAAAATAAGTTTACTGAGAAAATCGGTTACTGCATACAATTTGTGTTAAAGGGTTTATCCTATTTTGTCATGACCAACGAACAAGGGTCATATTTTTTACCTAATTGTTACCAAAACAAGATCTTCCCAACGTTATTGTCATACTTTGGGGTTTCAGCAGCGCCCGGAGTATCAATAGTGTTAATAGAGTTCATAAAAGAAGACTTGTTTATTATTAGTTAGTTATAAAAAAAAAACAATAGTAAAATGGTCAATAAGAAGGTGCAAGTGTGGGGAGGGGGGATGTGGGGAAGGGAAGACTATATGGTAAGGGTATAAATAAAGGCGCACAACCGGGATTTAGTCGAGTCCAATTCCTTGGTGATGTCCTAATGTACCCGAAAAAGGAAGGGATTAGCAAATCCATTCAATGGTCTTTTTCTATTAATACCATCCCTATTCTTCTTTACTTACCATTCGGTATTCAAATACACTTCTTGATGAGATTCAAGGCGCTGTTTGCGGAGTGGTCCAAGTATAAGTTCGGTTCCGCGGGAGGAATTGGGTCAACTGTCTAACCAATAGTGGACATGCCTTTACTGTTGATCCAAGACAAGGAAGGGGGTTTGTGGTTGGGTCGATGAATGGTATTCGTCCTCCGTCATCAAAAAAAAAAAAAAAAAAAAAAAAAAAAAAAAAAAAAGTCGCAAGACCATTTGTAACTTGATGGACCCTCAGTCAGGTCTGTTTTCCAGTCCATTTTTTCTATTGATTTACCGGTAGTTCGTTCAAGTCATGGTTACAAGTGGTGGTTGTTTGTTCGATCGATCCCTTTTGGTTTACCGACAAGCACATTCAATTTAATAAAGTCAAGTTAGTCTCGTCCCAACATTGCCTTCTTCTTCTTACCCCTTTGTAAGTAACCTTGATAAACCGGTAATAGGGTAATGTCATCACGAGATCTGGAAGAAGATGGCTGATAATTACCCGAAGAATACCAGATGGACCGTAAAACAGTGTAACCGCGCAAATCCATCAATATCAGGTGTCAGAAAAGTGTCCACAGTAATCCAAGTCGTCGGAAGATACCTTTACTCAATAACCTACTGTTACATCACATCCTTAGTACCCTTCCAAATAGCTTGTTTGTCTTTGTTGCTTACCTTGTTCTTGTTTTGAGAGAAGACGCCACACTTGGCAACAATGGTTAGGGTCCACCCCGTAAGTAATGAGTTTCAGTATGATTGTAGACACCAATATAGAGTTAATAATGTTGAATAGTCAAGTGGTTGTAATAAAGAGACTCTAAAAACGTCCTTCCCTAACTATTTATATAAGAGTGTGAGTTCATAATGCTATTAGTTGTAACATCTTACCTATCCTTGGCATGTCAACAGAGTGTGTAGCCTTTGAAAAAGTAATAGTAATCTTATTTGCCACCAATTATAGCCAAGTTTTTCTTCTTGGATACTTGTTTATTACGCCAGTTCAATCGAAGGAAAAGGAAGAAGAAAAAAGCGGTGTTTGAATTCATTTTTATTTGTTGTTTCCCACTTTTTTTCCCTCCCACTCTTTTTTCACTTTATATATTTTTGACATGCCCAAAGCCCAACGTCAAAAGTTATCAAGATCGAAACCCACTGATAAGACCCAGAAAACAGCCACACCGGTAAGGATTGATATAAAACAAGTAATACACCCTGATCTAACTCACTCTCTTTCTTTGTTGTTGATCTCAATAGGCCGATGGTCCCAAATCTGTACTAAACAAGACAACAAAGCAAAAACAACGACATGAAGCTTGGTTAGAAAGTAAGCAACTTGATATCTTTGTGATCACAACACTAATGATTAATTTATATTCCGAGTAGAATTGGACCATTCTTATGCCACCAAGAAGAAACAACAAAAAAAGGCCAAACAAGGGGCATTGACAAAAGGCTTTGACGATTTTGGTGATGTCTTGCAAATGATTCAAAAGGAAACTCCCACTACTTCTACAACTACCACGACCAACCAACCTGCTTCTGCTGGATCTCATATTATCTCTTCCAAGAAAATCAAGGGCGGCAAGGCAAAGAAGAAGGCAATGTAAGTAGAGGAGGCTTAAAAAGCATACAATTCAATATCAATCACTGATCTCTCTCTCTCTTTTAACTAGGATGCAAGAAATGGCTCGTTTCCAAAAAGTACTGCAACACGATGCCTTCAAACAAGATCCTCTATCAACTATTAAACAACATGTACAAAACTCATTCCAATAGCACCTGATTAGTTATCCCTTCCTCATCAATAAATGCATCATTATCATCTTTTATATCAATCGAACAAAGGATATAACAGTTAGGTGGAGTATCTAGGGGTGGGGGCGGGGAATCATTGGCTCATGACGGATGGGAAGGGTGAATAGTGGTTATGGATCAATATGGCAACTTTACCTAGTATCTTTATAGTATATAATAATACCTAGTACCATTAGTATCTCATTAATCTAATAAAGAATGTCTCTATGATAATTAACCTCTCTCACTCTCTCTGTTTTAATTCTTCTTCTTCTTCTTCTTCTTCTTCTTCTTCTTCTTCTTCTTCTTCTTCTTCTTCTTCTTCTTCTTCTTCTCACATGTGCTTGAATTATATATCAATTGTGGGGTGACGATGATATATAGAAAAGAATGATATAATCATTATTGCGATCAAAAAGGGTCACTTTCTATCACCTGTCAGATAAAAAGCAGCTACCTTAGATAACAACCGAGAGATCTAGAATGTTCAAGCGCCGACTCAAAGGCAGTACCAGAAATGCGGGGTATCACTCGAGTAGAAAGATAAGATAAAAATGATACTGAACAAGCCAGACTTGACCCCTTCCTTTGAAATGAAAAGAAAAAGTAATCAAGCAGATTACATGATGACATTCAAACCATCTATCTACTTTTTCTATCTAGTCATCTTCTTCCCCAAACAACCTATAGTGAGATAAGTGTAACCCACCCTATCAACCTACTTTGTGCCTGATATCCTATCTCCAAAGTTCTCACCAGCATAAAACAGGGTTTGTCATAGTGAAAGCTTAATCTTATTTCAAGAGCCGCACTGGTTCCTTTTTCCTGATCAAGAATAAAGATTCTGTTTTCTTTTTCCCTTTTCTTTTTCTTCTTGTACCTTTATAAACAATGACGATCCAAAAAGATGATACATTATTTAAAGAATACAAGATTGAATATGATGTGGAATCACTCCAGAATAACATACTCACTGCTAAACCTGCGTTTGTCTACTCACCTGAAGAAAAATTGGTCAAGCGAAAAATCGATCGGGCTTTTCTACCGCTGGTGATATTAATACTTTTCACACAGGTAAACTTTTTTTCTTTCTCTCTTCCTTTTTTATCTCACCCTCTTTATGATTAGTTCATCGACAAGACATCCATTAACACGGCAGCGGTTATGGGACTGCTTGAAGACACTCATATTACAAAGGATCAGTTTGGACTTGTTGGGTAAGCATAAGTTAATGTTAATAAAACTACATTCTCATTCTCATTCCCTCTCTTCTTCTTCTTTTTTTTTTTTCCTTGTAGTGGTATCTTTTACTTTGGTTATTTGGCCTTCCAGATCCCCAATAACTTTTTGATGCAAAGGCTGCCCATCTCCAAATACATGGGTACCATTCTTGTATTATGGGGTATCAGTTTTGGGTGTACGGCTCTAGCAACTAACTTTGGTATCCTGGCCGCCCTACGCGTGATCCTTGGCTTCTTTGAAGCGTGTACATATCCTTGCATGTTTCTCCTTATCTCCATGTTTTACCGGCGACACGAACAAGTCCTCTACTTGTCCTATATGTTTCTCGCCAATGCCCTGGCTACTTCTGTTGGTGGTCTGATTGCGTTTGGGATCGGGTATATGCAAGGCATGAATGGACTCTCTGCTTGGCAGTACAGTTATATCATTTGGGGGACCATCACTTGTACTCTGGGCATCTTCACCTTCTTTTTCCTTCCAGATCATCCCAAATCAAGGTGGTTCCGACTCGAGCCTACAGAACAAATGATTGTAGATAGACGGGCTTTGGATAACGGGATGGCAACCAATACTACTTTTAATATTAATCATGTTTATGAAGGTCTCAGGGATCCTCGGTATTATTGCTACTGTGCTCTCTCTTTCCTTTGTAATCTCCAAAATGGAAGTACTACAATCTTCTCTTCTCAAATCATTCAACAAATTGGCTTCACTGTAAGTAAAACCCCTCTATTATGCAACAAAAGTAACCAACTCCGCTTCTTTATCATAGAACTTGCAAGCTATTCTTCTCAATATTCCTCAGGGTGTCAGTGGTGCTATCCTCATTACTATTACATTTTATTTGTCAAAACGATACCATGAAATCAATCTGGTCGCCATGGGAATGACGCTCGTGTCAATGGCAGGTGTCTTGATCTTGGCTCTGGTACCTAGTGGATCCGGGAAATTAGCAGGTAAGTAGTCAAAAACAAATCAGGGGTAATAAATACTAATGATGATTGTCATCTTAATAGGTATTTATCTTGCTTATGGTTGCACACCCATGTATATTTTGGTCCAAACTAATATATCAAACAATGTGAAAGGTAAGAAAGAAAAAGAACTTTCTCGTCAATCATCAAAACTAACCCTCTCTCTCTTTTTTTTTTTTTTTTCCCTTCTGTAGGCTATTCCAAAAAAGTGTTTTATACATCCAGTCAACTTGTCTTTTATACACTCGGTAATTTTGTGGGACCTCAATGTATGTCTGGTAATCAAGCACCTCGGTATATCGGTGCTATGCTCGGGTATACCGGTGCAAATATCTTGGCATTTATCTTGTATGGCTTTATACGGTGGTCTCTTGTCCGAAGCAACTCTGATAGGGCATGTAAATTAAACTCTGAAGGCTCGTCCCCTGCTGGTCGGTTGGATGATACTGTTGTTGATGATAGAACCGATGGTGAAGATTTATCCTTTGTTTATCGTCCATAGATTGTTAATGTAATAAAGTGATGGGGGGTCCAACCACCTGACTTGTCAAAACTGGTCTAAAAAAAATACCGGGATTTGAAAATGGGTGGATGGTTATTATGCCACTGGGCGGGTTTTTTTATTTCATTTTATTTATTTACTTTTTCTTTTTAGCACAAATGAATCGACCTTTCCTAATTACTTGTTTACTTTTACTTACATACTCCTTCATTCACTCAACAATAGCAGCTGAAGAACGAACTTTGCGACAAGTACTTGATACAATTAATGCTACGAAATTAGTGGAACTATTTGATACTAATGATCTTGGCGGTTACCTGGACAAATCGTCTTCACTTACCCTATTGGCACCACCAAATGAAGCACTCGATGAAACAAGGATACCACAAAATGATATTCAAGAATGGCTCAAGTATCATATAATCGATAGACGGTATGGTCCTGATGAACTTGGTGATGGTGTTTTGCTCAAGACAATGGCGGGTAAGGATTATCTTGGCTCCGGTAACAAACAACGTATTCGTGTTCATGTGACGGTACAAGATAAAGTGTCTCGTTACTATACTGAAAAGCAATCTATCCAGTTTGGTCGTTCGGTCGTAGTAGGTGAACCTGGTAAGTGAGAAGGAGTAAAAATAATGGGCCGACTAAACTGACTTGTTTTAATTCTAGTATCCGCCTCATCAAGTTATGTCTATCCTGTATCTCAAGCTCTGGAACTTCCTCCTGATATACTTGAATTACTACCTACCAATCTGGATCTTTCCACTTTGGTGGCCCTCTCTTATCAATCCGACACTGACCATATCCTACAACAAGCCCAAGGCATCACTCTCTTTGCACCGACAAACGAAGCCTTTGAACGACTCGGGTTGCTGACAAAACATCTTCTCACGAACAAGGACAAACTCACCAAAGTCCTCACCTTCCATGCACTTGAAGGACTTTATTACAATAATGAAATGGAATTGGGCGAATACACAGCGGCCACTTTGAACGAAGATATCCATTTGAACAAGACCAACCAAGGACTCTTTTTACGTGGACATGGTGCGGCGGACGGGAACGATCGCAGCGTGATTGGCAAAGTACTAGCTGACGAACAAATGCTCATGAAAAACGGTGCGGTGCTCAAGGTGGATCGGGTACAGCTTCCATTATCACTCCAAGTCACCAATCACGACCTACTTACCAGCTCTGGCACCACCAACAGTTTCCTCGACTTGATGGAACAAGCTCATTTGCTGGAATTGACGGACACGGCAGCCTATGTGGTGCTGGCTCCCACCGATCGGGCATTCAATCGCATGAATTTTACTCGGTTACTGCAAGACAAGGCATTGGTGAATCGGGTGGCTCGGATGCATATCCTCACGGTACCAATGCCGCAAATGACTCTGATTGGAAAACAAGGCGGCGAACGGACCACTGACGAACGGCATGGCGAAATCACTAGTCGAGGTACCGAGTTTCCGACATTGTACGAGAATGAAAAGGTCGTGATCACCTTGATCGACTCGGCGCCCGATAATATGATGTATACCGTCCATGTCAAGAATAGTTTACAAGAAAAGGCTCAGGTGATTGGGATGGGTAGGGTGACTAATGGTGGTGGGGTGATTGAAATCGATAGGGTGTTGCTGCCTTTTGAAAATGACTCGTTGGCTCTCTCTTGGTGGTCTTTTCTTTTGATTGTCGTCTCGGTCTTGGTCATCAGTGCTATCATCGTGGCAGGTGGTTATTATGTCTGGCTATGGTGGAAACGACGTCAGGAAGGATATTCGGTGGTAGATGATGCTGAAGAAGAAGAAGAACAGCAACAACAACAATCTAATAGGTATACCTAGCTTAGTTATCATCATTTGTCTGTCTGTCTTGATAATAAAATATGGATATTTATCGCTGAATGAAATAATCAGGGGATGAAACCGATGTCTTTTGGTAACAAGACATGGGTAGTGGCCGTTAAAAATAAAACTTAATGCTTTTTTACTATTATTATTACTGTTGTCTTTACTTTTGGTCTTATGTAGATATGGTTTTTGAAAGTCTCAAGAAACGATGTGGATCACTCTTCTCTGCTCGTAATCTTGCATTGATGTCGGACTTTATATTATGTGTATGTAATTTCTTTTTTGATAAAAACCTTTGCTCCTAACCTTTTTTTTTTTTTTTTTACTATTCCAGATTATTAGTATTGGTCTTATTGCCTTGGAATTATTGTTCCTTCCACGTAATAAGAAAAGAGGGATCATTCATGCAAGCATGTTTTAATCTTTATTATTACTTTATTTCTAGAATGGGTATCTAGTGGAGTGACCATGATAGATTTTTACATCTACATTGCCATCACAGGTATTATCATTATACTCACCGTCATTGAAATCTTCTTTATCAAAAAGGTAATCAAGAAGAAAGACTCTCTAGTTCAAAAAAAAAAAAGTGACTGATTCTTTCGTTACAGAGATCCTTAAAAGGCATCCATCGACTTTTCCTGGCATTGAGCGGAGTTTGTTCGGCCCAATTCATCGTGGGTCTCGTGCATATCGGTTTACTTTACAGCCGGTACCAAAAAAAACTGTTGGAGAAATGTATCCAACGTATTCCTCCTGATGGTTTCTGGTGGTCTTTTGGGTACGAAAGTATGGACGAACTGAACAAGGCATACCAAACATGTGAGCATAACTGGATCCGATTTTCCCTTTTACGACTATTGTCTTGTTTGGTTTTTGGATTACTGGCGGTAATGTAACTATTTAAACGCCGTTTTTGACCGCTTTGTCTCATTCTTTTTTTTTTTTTTTTAGTGCACATGTCTATTTTTTATTCAGAAATATTATTACCGTCTTAAAAGTAATGCACAATCAGATCTCAACAAACTCGTGCATTCTTCTTGGGATGATCCCATCACCAGCCCAGTCGAAAACAACAATACCACTTTTGACATGGAAAAGAACACGTTCAACCCGTCACCACCACCACCCGAACCCATCTTTTACCCATCGCCCACTCTTACTCTGACCCCCGAAGAAATGGAAGCCAATGAATCGATTGCGTTTGAGAAACATGGTCAACGACAAAAACTATATGAAGAAATCGCCAAACGACGACGACTAGAGTCAAAGAAACCGCCCAACAGCAATCGATCCTCTGTACGGTATTCTCAACTCGTATCAACGGACGAATCATCAAGTGTGTTGGCGCATGACACACGATGGGGATCACTGATATTCGACGGAGATCGTATTCGACTGGAGGAAACGCCAAGTGATCATCTACGACTGGATGGACTTGATGACTTTGATCAAGCAAAATCTCGACGAAGTAGTAAACGACATCGCAAATTCTCAGTGTCTTGTCCACGGCAACAACCGGTTTATCCACAAGATGAAGCTATTGGTCCACTTGAAACAAGCAGGCAACAACAAGATGGTAATGATGAATCTGCTCCTTTGAATCCTTTTGACAATTATCCCATCTAGTTTTTACTATAATATATATATATATATATACATGAATACATTTCTTTATTTATTCATAAATGATATAATAAAAGTCTAGTGTAATTTACAATAGCATAAAAAAAACCAAATGGTGTTATTTATTCAATTAATAGTTGTATTGATGTGAGTTGTGTAGGGTGGGTGGGGATCTATTCTGATTCTTCGGTACGAGCCTATTATGCAATATAATAAAAGGGATGTGTATGTGAGTTATTGTATGTAAATGGCACTATTCATTCCTAGATAGATACTTACACCACGAGGTCTAACATCACCTTCACGGAATCCCAAGCTCTTTTTCAAACCGTCTTCAGGATAAGTACGCTTGACCTAAAAGGAATCCTAGTTAGTCTCCATCTTTCTTCCTACTTTATATATATATATATACAACTTACAGCAGGTCTTTCAGGGTAGGTAGTGTAAACAACACCAACAAAGGTAGCAATCACACCAGCAAACATGGCCAATTGAGCAGCAGCCTTGTAAGGGCTGTAAGTATGAAGATCAGGAGCCCACACACCCATGAGTTCGTCTTCTTCGTGAACCTAATATATATAAAAAGAATGTTTTAGTCTATACATTGTATTAATTTTTTTTTTTAAAAAAAAAAAGCTCTTCTTACCGTTTCACCAAAGTTACGTTTATCTTGAGGATCCCACCAACCAAAGGGACCACGGGATTGGTTGCTCCATCGAGGCAAGTTGGGATAATCACCGATTTGAGGGTCTTGGATCACTTCACCAGTGTCGAGAGTGGATTGAGATCGGGCAGACATCACCACAGGTCGTTGTATCAAACGAGTAGATAACAATCGTGAGGTCGAAGAACGAAGCATAATGTATTGGATAAAGAGAGTGGGGAGAAGAGGTAAGAAAATAAAAAAAAAAGTGAAGCTTGTTTTTTTTTGTTTTTGTTTTTTGGCGGATGTTAAAAATATTCCATTTTGTCTTTGAGGTGCTTCAACACACAAGGGATTTTCAAATTCCGCCCTGTCAAAGACTGGCCAACATCACCTACACATTATCAAATATAAGAGACATCAATCAACTAGTATTTTATTGTATCGTATTTACAAGTGATCATATATATAAAGGAGGGGGGAGAATCTAGTTGACAACATTAAAGTATTCCTTGGAATTCTTGACGCTTGGTTTAGTAGTCAGGGTCAAGCATACTTTATTTTATTCAAGGTTAAAAGATACAACTATTTTTTTTTTATTATAAAAAAAAGAGGTGGGTAATCTATTTGGAAGGAGGAGTATAAACACCAAATCTATAGTCAAGGTCTAAAAGTAGTTTCAAAGCATTTCTTGATTGGAATCCAGTCAATTGTTGATGATCAGCCGATATCGGTCCTTCAGGAGCAATAGCGGCAGTAGCACCAGGAGTAGTAGCAGCATGACCAGGCAGAGGGAAGGCTTGATGTAACAATTCATACACAGTCAAAGTGACACCGAATTGAGGCGAAGATCTAAAGATACGAGCAGGACCACCTTTGAAGAAAGCCTTGAAACCTTCTTCGGCATAAATCTTCTTTGCCGCATCCTTGATCCCGGTGTAAGAGGTTTGTCCCTTTTTGGCTTCGACTTGAAGACGGGTCTTGATGACATCAGCAGGGGTGGTAAAGTAGGCAGCAGGCATACCAGCAATGGCACCGGCAGATAACAGTTCGGTGATGGTAAGCTTGTGATCGGGACCTTCATGGAAGAGATCCTTCTTGAGATGTGCATAGGCAGGAAAGTAGATGGCAGAGAAGGGCACGTCCCGGAGCAGACAGGCACTGACACCCTTGTAGAGACCGACAATACCGAGATTCTTGACAATCCAAATCGCAGATCGTCGAGGCATATCCGGATGTGTCTTTGCTTGTTCACCTTGTACTTGAAGTCGAATCTTGACAATTTCCAAGGGATTAGTAAATACCACTTGAGAAGCACCTGCGGATCCACCTGCAACCATTTCTTGCCAAAATTTCATTTCACCTGTTTGCTTGTTGGCCAATTTGTTTCGCACAAAGTCGTTTACAGTCAATTTAATGGCCTTTTCTGGTGCAACGCCCTATAAAAACAAAAGTCAGTATCATGATTATCATCATCAACATATATATATATATATATATACTTACCACAAGTTGAGGACCCAAACCACGGTATAATCCAACGAATCCTTCATTCTTGACGACCTTTTTAAAGCAATCCAAACTGTTCTTGTACAACAATTCGCCAACCACCTTTGATCGTTGATTTTGCATTCGAGTCTTGACCAAATCGATAGGATAAACAGCAGTTGCACCCACCGCACCAGCAATTGAGCCCAAGGTAAAAGAATACATGTTTCCCACCACTTCCCACAAGAAACCATGTTTTTCCTTTCCACCATCCACCTTTTCTTTTTGTTGTTGTTGTTGAGTACCCAAATTGGCCAGTCGTTGTTGTTCTTGTTGAGTGATAGGTCGCCAGCGAGGATCCAAGATTTTTTCAAAGTCTTCCAAAGTCAATCGACCAGAGCCATTACTGTCCACGGCGGCAAAATGGAAGATGATATCCGCTTCCATGGGTGTAAATAGCGAGTAACGACTGGTTTTAGCGGCTTGACTGAGAAAGTCTTGCTTGGTGATCGCGTTTTCTTGATTAGCAGCAATGGCACGACGAATCACAAGTTCGACCATATCAATGTTCCGGATGACATTATGGAAAGCAACCATGTTGGAGAAGCTGATGGTGGTGCCACTGCCGGTTGCGTAGAGATTGCACAAGGTAGGAAGGTGATCAATAACCAGGTCCGAGAGTTTATGTTGAGCCACGTCCAAGATGATCCGTTTAAAGTGTTCGGTGGAGATATAGCCGGTTTGCTTTTGATCATAATGTTTGAATTCCTGTCGTAGTCGTTCGCCTTGAAGCCCCTTGAGCAGTTGAGAGAATTCTTCATAGGTCAATTGATAGTGTCCTTCCTTGTTGCCAATATACAGTTTCAACCAGTCGCAGTCAAAGTCAAAGGGAACCGCATCACTAGGGAGATTGCTGGAGAGGACTTGTTTGAATTGGTCAAACGTGATTTTGCCAGTGTTGTTCACATCGAATAACCGGAAAGCCACTTCGTATTCAGCATCGGGCTTGGACAACAAATTTTGAAAGATGACAAAGTCGTTAAAGGAGATACGGTCTTGGTCAGAGGTAGCAGCAATCTTGTAAAGGAGTCCATATTGTTCGCGCTTGATCTTGGCAAAGTCTTCCCCGGGAGCAATAGCAGCCAAAAAGTCATCTTTGGTCATATAACGGTCATTACCAGCCTCCACAGATGCATGTTTGTTGAATGCTTTACGATATTGTTCCACCGCACTATTGGTTGCTTCCGTAGCCATGATGATGATTTATAAAGTATAAAGTATAAAGTAAAAAAAAAAAGGATGGGAGGAAGAAGATAAAAGTAAAAAAAAATAAAAGACGGGAGAAAATATGTGGGGAAGAGAGAAACAACAAAAGGCACTTTACAAAAAAAAAAAAAAAGTGGAAAGAGGGCGCGGGATTTAAAAAATTCGAGAACGTAAGGAACCGGAATCCACCAATCGGCTTTAATGGACAGGTCACTACACATTTGAGTCTATTTCGTATTCTTCCGGGCTCATGAATATTGCAAAAATCAAGAAAGCGTTGTTCTTATCATGATGGAAGGAAACCAAGCTATGATCTTGTAGAAACGCACTAGAACATACTTTGCCCCTCATTCTAATGACTGGTTTCATATTTATATAGGACACAAAAGGGGCGAGTGAGTCAATTCTCTATGATCGGCCGAGCACGTGAAAACAGCTTAGAAAATGGGTGAACGGCTTTTACTTTCAGCTTTTTATCATAATCATTGGCCAATCTTGGACGTTAGTCATATTGTGTAACTCCGATTCTATTCCTAAAAGTGCTTTATAGTGATAAAATCATGATACATATATCGTTGATTAGTATCTTTTGTGGATATTCATCAAGAGAATTAGATACAACTTGTCCATTTGATCTCTTGCTATGTGTGTCATGGGGATCGCCAAGATGGAGTCCCCTGCTCGCTTGTTTAGGTAATTTTACGGCAAGAGAATATTACTGTATCATCATCCAAAAGACCAATCATAATTCTTTGTCCTCTCTACTGCTCTTCAAATCAAAATCCAGGTAAAAAAGTAGTGATGTATGGATTCCCCATTCATGCATGACCACTTTTTAAGTGAGGCCCAGCTATTTTCAAGTTTATATTTTAAAAGTCCGGTCAGCAAGGAAGAAAAAAAAAATATTTTTGTCCTTCTCTCTTTCTTCCCTCTCTTCTCTTTTACCAAACAAAAAAAAAAGCATGCATAACGCTCGTCCAACGAATTCACCATTTGTGAACGAGGCCAATGCCAAAGTTGCCGTCTTGCTCGCAAAGGAATCAGGTTTTGATTCCATTGACAGTACTACATTAACCACTTTATCGAACCTATTGGGCACTTGTAAATTGGAACAGCAACCCACCATTTTTATCCACTCGACTAATCACCTCTTCCTCCCTTCTTTTACTTATAGATTTAGAAACACTTCTTGTATCAACTCACTCTTATGCAGAACTTGGTAATCGAACTCGTCCTAACTATCACGATATTCAACGATGCTTCAAGAAGAGTAACATTGATTTACCTTCCTTGGAACAATACTCTCAGCAATACTACAACAACTTAACTAAAGGTAAATGCTCTTTACAATTAAACAAGCAAACTCCAACTTGGCTTTTTTTTCTCTCTCTCTCTCTTTTAGAGACACATCAAGTACGCCTGGAACGATCCAACGAAACGACGATTGAAACGATACCCGACTTTTTAGCCTCTGATGAAGACGATGATGATGAAGATGACGAAGAAAAAGATGCGACAGAAGATACATTACATGGTGATGCCACCTATGTACCTTCCTATCTACCCAAATTCCCCAGCAAGCATTCCTTTCGGCAAACCCCAGTCTACATTGATCGACCTGATAATCCACAACGTGTCCGGGAACTCAACTCTCAGCAATCTAGAACGGTGGAGGAAAATTTGAAACGACTCATGTCAGCGGAAAGCGATATTATACGACAAAGAGAATTGGGGACAAGGGAAACGAAGAGTCCTCTGGTGGATTTGAATCTCACACCGATCGTTAACTATGAAACCAACTTGCAACGACGAAAACGCGCCAAACGTGGAAAATTAGAATAGTCTTATCCCCTTCTACATCATCATCCATTCTTTTGTATATATATACTCTGTTTCCCCCACAATAAAAAATAAAAAAACATGTTTTTATACATAGTCTACATTTGGGCTATTATAAAGCAGCAGGGCATGGGATAATATGTTTATGTTTTTATTATTCTACAAATAGGATCTACAGCTACGCCTACAGACAGTTTAACTATTGCTTTTTGTCCTTGTTGGCATAGATCATGGCAGTGAAAGGACTAGACAAATATAAATAATTAAAAAAGGCAGAGTGAATAACGACTTGCACTGACATGATTATTTCAACTTACCCTTCATAACGTAATGCAACACGGTAAACGACATGGACAATAAAAGTCAAGAGTAATCCAGCAGGGCTAGCATACCTATAAACATTGAAATGTCAATCCACCAGTTCCATCCCCCAGTTTTTTTTTTTCTCTTACCATAAAGCAGTAGCCAAGAAAGTCATGGTGGAGCCGGTATACATAGGATCTTCACATACGTTGAATGGGAAACCAGTAACACGAGATTCCATCAAGATACCAAAGTAATCACCTACAAAAAAAAAAAAGATGAGTAGTCATTCACTTTTTTTGGGGGGGGTACTTTAATATAGTTCCTTACCCAAGTAGGTGCCAGTAAATCCAAGAGCCCACATGGAAGACAAGACCAAGACATTACCCGACAAGAAGAGAACAACGGCAATGGCTTTGACCGCGTCCAATTGAAGAAGAGGATGAATAGGTTGGAATTCCAAGGCAGCCTTGTAAAGATAATCACGAAGAATACCAAGAGAGAATATAGATACAGCCAAGGCAGCACAGCCTCGATAAGCATGGCCACCAGCCAACTTTGTCAAGACATGACTTCGATATTCTAAAAAGAAACCCCATTAACACAGTTTCCTCCTTTTTTTTTAAAAAAAAAAAAAAAAAAAAAAAATTGTCATTACCTGCACGTGCGACAATGTTCCAATAAATAGGATTGAATAGAATGTTAGCCAAAGCAAAATAAAAAGACGGTTGTGAAAAGTCAAAGTATTCCAATAAAGACGACATGGTGATAATTATATAAACGAAAAAGAAGGGTCCCTTGAACGCCCCCACTACGTTTATTTAAATGAAGAAATTCAAGTCCAGCATCTCATCTTTTTTTTCGGGTGCGGGATTTGAATGAAAGGCTCCCCTTTGCACTATACCCATTGAGGGCTCATTTGGTGAGGGTCTCTTGTCACCACCCTTTTTTTTTTAAATATGAGTGTTGTTTTCTTGATTTGAGAAAATAAAAATGTCGCTTAGTATGCTCATCCGAGTTTGGATGAATGAATGTGATATTCAAGTTGGCTATGATGGTAATGAATGTGATGGGAGGTAATCTTCACCGGGATTTCAATTTTACATTTGGCATAAATTACGGCGTTTCAATTAACAAAGACAACTGGCAATATTTTTTTTTTCCAAGAAAACATCGGATCGATGTTCTTTTTTTATTATTGATGGAGACAAGATACATACAATGACTATAAACTAAAAAACAAAAACTATTTAAAAACTGAATGAGAGTAAAACAAAAACAAAAAACAAAAAAAAAAGATGATGATAACAGATTGCAAGGCCCAAATTAGAAGTCTTCGTCTTCGGATGTGAATACTACAATAAAGTTGAACATTAGAATATATTACTTCCGTAATATGACCATGACTATTATTACCTTCTTCGCCACGTTTGCGACGTTCCATACGTTCCTTCTTCTTCTTGCGCAGTTCCTTGGAGGTGAGTTTGACCTTCTTCTTTGTAGCCTTGATGAGATTACCCTGAGCATCGACTTGATCTTCTTCTTCCTTTTCTTCCACCTTGGTCGTACCATTACCCGAGACCCAGTTATGACCAGAAGCAACAAGATGACCATTATCGACCTTCCACACTTCAGTACAGAGCGCTTCCGAGAATTCACGATTGTGAGTGACGATCACGACACCACCACCGTATTCACCTACGACAAAACAAAATTAGAATTGTGAACTAGTAACCATTTTTTTTTTGGTCTTACGAATAGCCGTGGCCAAGGCACCGAGCGATTCGCGATCCAGATAATTGGTAGGTTCGTCCAACACCAACATGTGAGGCTTGTTCCACATGGCGGCGCCAATCACCAATTTGACCTTTTGTCCCCCAGACAGACCGCGAATACGAGAGTGGGTGGCGAATTCAGGGTCCAACCCCACTTCGGTCAGATGCTTTTCGATTTCCTTGGCGGTCAGAGGACGGTTGAGACCCAACTTGGCGGCTTCCAGAGCATCCACTTCGGCAATCTTTTTAGCGAAACCCATGTTTTCGAGCTTTTGGCGAGAGATCCACATATTGTCGACGGATGAGCGGCCGACCCAGGTCACTTCGTATTCATAGGATTGCTTGAGTTTACGACGACCGACCAGTTCGTCCACCACACGCTTTTCACCTTCGATCACAAATGCTTGGTTCATTTGCTTTTCTTCTTCTTCAGTGATCACCCGGTCCACCTTTTCCAATTCTTCACGATCTTCACCTGTTGCATAACGCCATTGGATGTATTCGTTAGGTGTAATGTCCAAGTGCTTTTCAATGTGATGGAAAGCGTGTTGAGCAACATAAGCAATACGGAGGTTGGGATGTTTCCAGACTGTACCAATATCAGATTCAATTTCACCAGTGAGCAACTTGATCAAGGTGGATTTACCTAAAAAAAAAAATGAGGTGGCAAGGTTAGAGATAGTAAAACACGCATACATCTTTTTTTTTTATTATTACTTACCAGCACCATTAGGGCCAATGACAGCAACACGAGAGGATAAGGAGCATTGCATGGAGATGTTGGTCAATTGCTTGCGAGCGGTACCAGGGTATTGGAAATCAACATTCTTCATCTTGAGGATAGCACGTTCCTTAGTCTTGATACCTTCAAGGAAACCAGGTTCAGGGAAAGCAAACTTGATTTGAGCAGCATCCAGAGAGTAGTAAGAGGCAGCCTTGGGTACCTTCTTGACGAATTCAGAGAGATTACCACCATAACGCTTGAGTTTGTAGTTGCCTTCATAATGGATGATATCAGAGCACACATGATCCAAGAATCCAGAGTCGTGAGATACAATCATGGAAGTCACCGTCTTGAGTCCCAAAAGGTAGTTTTCCAACCAGGCCACGTTCACTACATCCAAGTGATTGGTAGGTTCGTCCAGCAACAAGATATCGGCATTCATCAACATGGCACGAGCAAGAGCCAACTTCATCTTCCAACCACCAGAGAGAGCACCAATGGGCATGCTACTGACCATTTCTTCAGTGAATCCATAATCACGCAAAATCTTGTGCACTTGGTCACGATCCTTGGTTTCCACGCCATCAGAGGCAATGATAAAGTCGATCAAAGAAGTATCAGCTTGAGAACCATCGATATCATGTTCCACGTAAACAGTCTTGAGAACAGATTTAGGAGGGAATCCTTCAACTTGTTCATTGGCAATGGCACGCATCAAAGTGGATTTACCTATTTAAAAAAAGAAAAAAAAAAAAAGAATTGGTCAGTCGCATCTTTTTCAATCTCCGATCATTCATGCAACTTACCACAACCATTAGCACCACATAGACCATAACGACGACCACGTTTGAGACGCAAAGCAGTACGATTCAACAAGATCTTTGCACCATAAGCAAGAGAGAATTCACAGTTACAAAGTTCTTCACCTTCGTCGTCTTCTTCTTCATCGGCATCACGTTGAGCAACGGCTTCTTCACAACTTGCCAAAGCAGCCAAGGCGAGTTTTTCAGCATGGGCATCATGTTCCGCACCCCATTCTTCAGTATCACGACCAGTCACCAATAACCAAGTGGCAGCCTGAGGAGCAATAGCGTCAATCCATTGATCACGATGGAAATTCTTGCCAAACACCAAAGCCAGAGAGAGTTCGATCATGTACTTGCGAATGGGACTGTAAAAGCCTTCGAGCTTCGTGGGCATCAAATGGTCGAGAGTCGAGGTCACCTTGTCGCGCTTTTCGTCACCGGTGAGTACTTGCTTGTCACCGCCGCCACATCGCTTGAGAGTTTCCAGAGCCTTGACGACTTGGCCACGGCATTCAGGATCAGCCACCACATCTTGCACATGTTCCAAAGCAGGATACAACAATGGCAAGAAAGGAGCAGCCGCGTCGGGATCGTCCACCAGTTTACACATATTGTCAATGATCACCGCAGATTTACGTTTGATAGGAGTTTGACGTTCCTTGAGACCACGTGCCAAGAGAGGAACCATGAGAGACAGAGTGGCCGAATCAACTTCTTGCACAAAAGTAGTAGCACCCAATTGATGGATTGTTTCCGGTACCTTTTCCGGTTGATTGATACAGTCAATGACAGCAGGAATAAAGCGTTCGATATCCTTATTGTCCAATAGAGAGGTCACAGTAGTCATGGTCTGGGTTGCTTGTTTCTTCACATCGGCCTTGGTGTCCCACATACAATCAGAAACCACAGGAATGATATCAGGGATACAGGCAAGAATTTCCATTGGATTGATTTCAGTGAGCTTCTCGATGATTTGGAGAGAGAGCATCTTGGTTTGCCATTTCTTGGAGTTCTCCAGACCTTCCAGACAGTGCAAGACAATGTAACGAGTAGCAGCAGGGTTGAGAGCACCCACCAGATCATAAGCACGCTTGGCCGTAGCTTCCTTGACTTCCTTGCTCTTGTCAGCTTGTAGTTCCAAAAGAGGTGTTAACAGAGTAATCATGTGAGGTTCCAAAGATCCATGGAAATCAGCATTTTTGGCAATCAATCGATCCAATAACCCTAGTACAACCAACACATTAGGAGCCTTGGTCTTCTTGGCATAAAGTTCAGTAGTGAGAGCAGCGTACATGTGACAGGTCTTGAGAGATCGGACACCATATTTAGAGAGGAATTCATTAAGCTTGTCCAGAATAGCGTTGCGATCACCAGCATCCTCGGTCTTGAATAATTTGGTCAAGAGGTCTTTGGCTTCTTTGGCGTCAGTTTCACTAATCCGAGATCGTCTAACCTTGTGTAGTTTTTCCATGTTGAGACGTTTGGTGAGATCGGCATGACTTGCCGCTTGATGGGCCGAAGTAATAGGTGTATTCGACATTGTTGATGACAACTAGATAAAAATAAAAAAAAAGAGAGAGAAGAAAAAGAAAAAAAAAAAACTAAAAAAGTTAGTTATGGGATGATCAAAATAGAAAAATGGAAAGGCGGAGATTGTAAATCAACCGTCTGGCATTAAAAAAAAGAGAAACAAACCTTTTATTATTTTGGCATGGTAAGTAAAAAAAAAATTTCTATCCTACATGGGTTTCGAATCTTGTTGCTGCTCCATCATAATCGAGTAAATGGCACTGGCAACCCCGCTTTCCAATCCAAGGTCGCTGAGGTATTGATCAGGTGGTTTTTGATTCAAGGCCGATGTAGTGTTGCTGCTGTAGTCATCCTTTTCCTTTACCGAGTTCTTGGTATTGTCATCATCATTGGATTTTGCTGTGGTGTGATTACTACGTTGTGGGAAGGAAGAAGGTGTAGGACTTGATACCGAGGAAGACATGACAGGTGCAATCATTTCGTACCCCACTCGACCTGATGTAATGGCTGTTTTAGGATGTTGATCGGATTTTTCATTAGAGTGTTTCCATTGGTTATATGTCGAAGAGTTGCTGGCATTGATGTTGCTGTCATAGGAAGGTTTCTGTACCAGACGATGATTGTTATAATTGTTGTTGTGAGGACTATTGTTGCCGTTGTTGGTATTGTTATTGATTTCAGGCTGTTTTTGTATATCCGGTATAAATGGTTTATTGTCCTTTACATGTTTCAAGACGTAGGTAGGGTTGAGCTTGGCTTCCTTTAGTTTCTGAGATATCCGTAAAGGTTTTTCATCATAACCCAGTAATCGCTCTATACAATTAATGCATAAAAAATATAAAAAAAGTTTAATTAATTAATTGTCCGACATATCAGCTGAAAAAGCTTACCTTGAGTGTTATCATGAGTACCATATTGGATCCACAATGCATATTGCCGCCAATCATCCATTACGTTATATTTCTTGAGTGCCGATATAATCACCTTTGAACAAGGATCATCCAGTAGTAGTCGTACGTTCTTTGATGCTTCCAATTCTACCTTGTTGTTATTCGATATCTTTTCACCATAGACTTTGATGGCCCCACCATCATTGATTGTAACATTGGGGACCATTTTGTTCTATAATTAAAGGAAGAGAAAAAAGGTTAGATCCAATTTGACTACCAAGAATTCTTTTACTACTTACATCATCCATATGTACAGTTGCTTCAGACCCGCCCTGCCTTTTGTTATTATCGTGGTAAGTTCCATAAAAGTAATCTGAAGCATGGGAAGTGGTTGGTGGTGTTAGCATATGTAGTGGCTTGAGAGAATTGTTGAGTCCAGATGATGATTTTAAAGCAGATGGTGATTTATCATTGTCAAAGGGTGGTAATGGCTAGTATCATAAAAAGCAAAAGGCATAAGTATTCCCCCCTCTAACCAAGTATTTCTTACCTTTTTATCCTTGGCATGTTTCCATAATTGCATCATATCGTCCCGCATTCTATTCATGTCACCCGATATACGCAAAAGATCATCCGTCAATTTCTTCAAATGTATATCTATAACATATACATATAAAAAGCTATAAGTATATCAACACATTTCATTCCAGTAATAGATAATTTACCTCGTTCCTGAAACGCAGCTTCAATTTTCCGATAATCTGATATGTTACTTGTTCCAAAGTATTCCTAAGGTGAAGAAGAGAGTGAGTACAATTTTACAAAAGTCCATAAGGGGAGAGGTTCTTCTTACGTTTTCGTACACGGCACCTAAAAAAAAAAAAAAAGTTAAAGGATAAAGAATGAAAGTAAAAGAGTACATGTGAGTAAGATATATTAGAATGACCATCATAAACAAAAAGTATTTACTAGGTGGTATATAATCCCATTCGTTGATTGGAATACGTTGAGCCAGTTTCAGGTGATAAATGTGTTTGAGGATATCCATACGTTGACCCACAGAATGCACAGTAAGATCCTTTAGAGTATCATGATCTAGGTTAACCAATACATCACCAGTAATACCTTGCTCTTTGTAGAGAGTCAATAAAAGAAATAATAATAATAAAAGGTATGAGTCACTATTTAGTGGAAGGTCGCATGGAATCTGCCTACCTTTAAACTGTGTTTCAAAAGAAGAGTATCCTAAAGAAGCAAGCCACTTGTTGACTTTGTTTTCGTCCCAAGCCAACACGGTATCCATCTTGACAAATGATGTCAGTTGTCAAAAAGTAATAAAAGAAGAAAAGAAGGAAAGAAGAAAGGCGAGAGGTCCATTTTCCTTAAAAAAAACACACACATTTTAAACGCCGCATCCATTCATCACAACACTATACCGAACCTTGTCCAACACAACACAAAGCAATAGTGATTAGACTTTTTAATGAATTCATTCAAAAGACCATTTATTTATTTATTCATTTTATATTTATAAAGAAGTATCATATGTTAAAAATACTATCAGGGCTAGACTAAAAGAGGGTAATCAATTAAAGAGAGGGTTTGGGAGTATATGAAGTGTACAAGGTGAGTGACAAGATTAACTATGTATACAGATGAGAGAGATCGATAGGCAGAGCTAAAAGAAGAAGGTGTGTTAGTTAATCATATTACTTTCACTTGGTATTTAATTTAACTTACAGCATCCAGTTTCGGCACCTGTAGGATATCGTCGTAGTTTCTTTTCAAAAGGAGGAGGCGGAGGGAATTCTCTTTGTGAATGGAAAGACCATTTCCCAGCTTCAGTTTGTGAAGGTTCAGGTATATCAATGTCGAGAGTCTGATAAGATGGTTGGACGTTGATGGTAGAGTAACGATTCAAAGGTGATGCCGTACTTTGTTCACTAGTGAGATGATTGTTTTGTCCAAGTGCTAGAGAAGATGGTGTTATTCGTCTTGATGCATCGGGTCTTGTTGGTGGTGGTGGTGGTGGTCCTCGTCGTGACATTGCTGTAAAGTGAATGGCAGAAAGAAAAAGAAGGAAGAGAGGAAACATGTAGAGCTATTTTTTAATGTTCAGTCATTTCAAATCCCGATGCTTTGTGTCATATATATATTTTTTTTTATTGCATAGTTTCCCCAAAAAAGCATACCCTATTTGTTAACCTTCATGGTAAATGTTTTTTTTAAAAAGCATAAAATGTGATACAAAGCATCACAGTTTGTAAATGAATCAATTTACATGTTTCTGAGCTGTAAAAATAAAAACGATTGGGGGTAATATAAAGAAGAAGAAAAAATCCCGGAGCAGTCTGACCGGAAATTGAACCTCTCACCAAAAAAGAATGGGGCAAATTGATGGTGCTTAAAAAAAAAAAAAAATTACCTCCTTTTAGTTTCCTTCTCTTTCTTTCTTCCACCCCACACATCTCTTTTACATTAAACTCAATAGTATGGTTGTCACCGTCTTATTGATGTTTTTATACTTTGCAATAGCTGTCACTGTGTTATTGACAGTATTACTTTATGTCTTCCAATGTGATCTACTATACGCGGCTGGATTCCCTGCAGGTTCAAGATCAACGGTAAAGAGAAAAAGGAACCTTTTTTTAATTATGTTAACTAATCACTTAATACATCTTGTTACTTATTATGAACTATTGTTTAAATATAGGTGGCGAAACCTTCTCAGTATGGATTACCAGACAAGGAAGTTACCCTGTTGACCAAGGATGGTGTCAAAATAAGAAGCTATGTCATGATACAACGTGGGGAAGATGTGGCCATACAATCTCCTACTATCCTTTGGTTCCATGTAAGTCGCCCAGATATAAAAATAAATAAATAAAAAATAAAAAAAAAGAACTATATTGTAGGAATGGATAATACTTACTCTATTATCTTCTATATATATATATATAGTCACATACTGGAAACATGGTAAGTGGAATTGAAAAAGGGTATGTTGCCTTTTAAAGAGGGGATAGGTTTCAATATTGTATTGGTTATTGTTATAGGGACATAGATTACCAATTGCTCAGGTATTCTACAAGAACTTTGGTTACAATATCATGATGCTCTCTTATCGTGGGTATGTGAAAAAGTTATATTATAAACGTACATTACATCTTTATTAAGCAGATCGTTTTATTTGCATGTGATCACCTCATTATTCTCGGAACGACAATAGGTATGGATTAAGTGAAGGAAACCCAAATGAACACGGTATCAACATAGATGCACAGGTAAGATGGAAAATATAAATGATGGGAGGATGGATCAACCCCTAATCATTTATTTATATAAAGACGGCGCTCGACTATATCACACAACATCCAATTTTACGACATACAAGACTTATAGCATTTGGACAATCACTGGGTGGTGCGGTAGCCCTGAACCTGGTATCCAAGAATGAAAGCAAGTTTGCTGCTGTGATTATTGAAAACACATTTTTAAGTATGGTAAGCATAAAGATAATAATGTATTCCTCGGATGGGAAATTTCGATACTCAGCATGTTTTTTTTTTTTTTTTTTTTTTTTTTTTTTTTAATCTCTTTAGACTTTATTGATTCCTCATGTAAGTAATAGAATTAAATAGTAGAAGGATGATGATACTAAGTGCATTGTGTCAATATAGGCATTACCGGCATTGCGTCATTTGGTATACTTGTGTCATCAAAAGTGGCGATCTTACCGAGCGATCCAAAACATTCACCATCTTCCTATGCTCTTCTTATCAAGTCTGAAGGATGAACTGGTACCTCCGGCTCATATGGCAAAATTATACGACACATCTCATACCACCGGGGCTAAAGTATGGAAGGAATTCGAAAATGGTACTCATAATGATACTTGTATGCAGGTAAGAATGGCAGTTCGGATGAAACAATTAACTGACTTATTTATGTTATAGCGTGGGTATTTCGATGCCATAGCCAACTTTGGAAATGATCATGTATGGGATTTGAAAAAAGATGACGATCATTATGAATAGTTATTATTCATCTTCTCATATTCCTGTCATTCATCTATCTATTACTCTTACTTACATATCCCTCTCATTCTCTCCCCCCCCCCACACACACACACAGCATCCACTCTTCTTAATTGATATATCACATACATACACCTTATCATTGTCCCTCTTCACCATATATATTTATATATATATATATTATTTTTGTAGATTCCTATTCATCTTCTTTTTTATATAACATTAAATTTAATAAAACGTCTTTTTAACCATGTATTTATTATTGATTGATCAAGACTTCCATATCTGTGATGGGTGAAATATTTAATCGGCGCTTCAACATTTTCTCTCAGGTATGGTATATAATTGGTGCTTCTCCCCTTTTTTTTCCTTTTTCCCCTCCCCATTTTCTAAAATGTCATCTGCCTACGGTACTATTCCCAAACCCACAGCGACTGTATCTCTTGATACTATATTACCTATTCACAAAATACTTCGAAATGGACAATCAGCCTCACTACAACAAGTCGATCCTACTAATAAAGCATTGGTATCCTTTTTGATGGGCTTATGTAATCATGAAATCAAAACTGGGCAAGTATATGATATGACTTTTTTTTTTGTATACTTTTATTACTAACCAAAAGGCTTTTTAGATCTACTTATCCTCAAGAATATGAATTGGACGATCAGGGGTTTGCCGATTACTTTTTGGCGTAAGTCAAAAGAAAGAAAAAGGTTATTTTATGGTTGACGCTAAACTCATTATAGGTACGATTCGTTTGTCCTTGTCAAAGATGATCCTATTATGCCTGGTATGGAATATGATATGCAAGACAAGGTTTTAGGTTGCTTCTATGTCAAACCAAACTACCCGTAAGTCATAAAACAATAAACAAAGAAAAGATGAAAAGTACTTTAAATTTTTTTTTTTTTTTTCCTATAGGGTATGTCCCAGGTATACCACTTGTAAACTATCTGATTAACCTTTTGCTTTCTAGGGACGATGTGGACATATTTGTAACGGTGGTTTCTTTACGTCGACTATACATCGAGGATTGGGTGCCGGAATAGCCATGGGTGAATCTTTTCCCGTGCTGGCCGCTGCTTTGGGATACCAGGCTTCGGTTTTTAACTTGGTGTTTGAAAATAATGTGGCCTCGGTCAAGATCTGGCGTCGGTTGGGCTATCAAGAAGTTGGCAGGATTCCAAAGGCAGGGCGTTTGGCTAATAGTCCGGGTAAACTGGTAGATGCAATCATCTTTTACAGAGACTTTTATGAATCGGATCAAGATAGTGGGGTTTTGCAATAGTATTAGATATGTGCCTTTGATAGATTGTAATAATAAAATCATTCTTCTTTTTACACATGTCTTGTCTTTTTTTGTATATGTGTGAGTTGTTGTCACTATGTTAGTAATCTATAGTTTGGTACCAAACACATGGCATAATAGATATCATGCTTCTTTTTCCATCGGGGTTTAAATCACCATGAGATGGTCAATAGTTACAAGGATTTTATTTCGATTAACATCAAGGAGGGATAAATAAAAACTATGCATGTATTACTATATATCTAGGTTGATTTTTGACTAAGCTGATCTATCTTTTGCACCATTTCCACAATTTGAGTCCTGTACATATCCTTGACATCGGCAATATCCGCCCGCAATTCTTCCACTTGTTCCGTCCGTTCACCTAAGAGTTCCAGTGATGCTTGATACCGCCGGTTAATATCTTCGTTTTCTTTTTCAAGGGTCTGCATTCGTTTACAATCATCCCGCCTATAATGATAGAATGTTAGTTTACATGGATGTCCTGATTTTTTTGGGGGGGGATTACAGTTTGTCCATTTCCAATGACATCGTCATTAGTTCTTCGGATATTTCATCTATGTTTTTAATAAGCTAATTAGATCACTGTTTTTGTTTAATTATTTGTTGTTACCTCGGGATTGGGTCGCACTTTGGAGTTGGGTTTGGTAAAAATCTAGTTGGTTTTCCATTTGTCGAATTGTCGTTTGTAATCGATCTATAGCAATTGTTGGTGGTAACTGAGATGAATAGCTGATCGTATTGGTATAGCTGCTATCAACACTTGATCTTGTGCTTGGTGATGGACTTTTAATCTACAAGAGTATATATATAACAATTTAGTATGAATAACAAATATGGTGCTACCTGTAGTTTACCTCTGACCGTCGAATAATGGGTGGTGATGTATCGTCGACTTTTCCTGGTGAAGATGCTGAGCTAGATTCAGAGGCAGTGGTGGAGTAGGTCGGTTTCTTGATGTCTGCACTTGATTGATGTTCTTGTTGTTGTTGCTTTTGTTGTGGAGTTTGCTGTCGGTGATGCTGCTGGTTTTTGGCGTCCCATTGTTTCTTTTCTTCCTGTAGTCGTTCACGTATCAGTTTCTGGTATTGTTTCTTGATGTCTTCGACATTTTTGATCCCTTGGGCTTTTTGTTCGTCCAGTTCCTGTTGACATTCATCGAGTTTATCTTGCAATGCCTTGATATCTATTGATGTTCTCGCCAGTTGTGCTGATAATGCTTCTTTTTCCTCCACAGCTTGATCCAGGCTGTGTTGTTTGTTAGCCAAGGTATCCTTCTATAAAATATAATATAAAATGTGAGCCGTTGGTATTAAAGTTAGGACCAAAAAAGTACCAGTTGCCAAAGTTCAGTTTGGATGGCTGTGAGATCTGTAGTTGCCCTCTTGTATTCTGCTTCAGCTTGTTGTAATCGCTCATTCATCCTATAATCCAATACCCAAATCAGTCGGTGGTACCTTCATCACAAGGTTATTCCCCTCCTTCTCCTTTTTTTTTATATATTACATACCTTTGTTCGGCTTGGTCGCGATTTTTGATTGCCAAAGAATGCTGTGTTTGAAGTTCTTGGATTTGTCGTAATAATGGAGTTGTTGCTTCTTCTACATTGCTTGCCACTTCATCAAAATGAGCATCACGTCTTTGCAATTGGTTTTGAATATCCTAGTATCATGAAGATAAAATGTGTTGGTATGTTTCTGAGTTGGTCTATTTGATGATGATGACTTACCGCCACTTCACGTCGTAGGTTGTCTTCGCGCTGTCCAGCCTGAGATTCCAACGTCTGTAATGCAATTTGTAATTCCCGTATTTCCGTTCGGAGCTTGGTTTCTAATGCCTGTGCTGTTTCCTTGGCGGTTGTCAGCTCTTTATGTAAGCGTCCGTTGGCTGCCACCTAAAGGAGATATGTTTGTTAATAATCATACTGGTCAATACAATGATATCACTTGATCTTACCTCTTTTTCTAATGCCGCGGCGTATACTTGTTCGGATTCCACTTTAGCCTTGTCCCTTTCCTTGTCCAAGCTTTCCAAGGTAGTCGTCAGTTCGGCCTACAAGATCAAAAGTGTGTTGGTCATTCTGCATGATATTTTTTTCAAAATAGTCGACTTGCAAGATTACCTGTGATTGCTGATATTGTTCTTTTAGTTGAATCAGATCGGTTTCCAGTTTGTTGATATGTTTCGTTTGTCGTTCTGTCATTTCAGTCAGCATTTTAACAGATTCTAAGCAGTAAAAAGATTAGAAATTAATTTAAATACATTTTTTGTCATATGTATATTATTACCTCGAGCACGTTTTTCGGTTTCCCCTGACCGTTTTGATTTTGAGGTGACATCGTTCAAATCGGCATTTGCTTTATCCAGTCGTTTTCGAGTATCGGCCAAAGTCTTGTCTTGATCTTGCTTTTCCAGTCGCAATTTTTTGATAGTGTTTGCTTGTTTCAGTTCGTTTTTGGATAGCTTTTCACCTATAATGTACACCAAATTAAAAGGTTACTATTTCTTCCCCCTCTTCCTTATGACTTACCTTCTTTCAATAAGCCTTGAATTTGTTCTTCTTTTGAGACCAGCTGCTTGTTCAAATCCTGTATAGTGAGTTCCAATTTCTTGCCATTTCTTGATGATGTTTGAGATGCTTGTTGTTCTTCTAATCTGTTTTGCAGCGTCTTGATTTGAGATGTTGCCTTGTCGCTGTCCTGTTGTAATCCATGGATCTGGTCATGTAGCTTGGCGATGGTTTCCATTGCTTGAAGTAATTGTTGTTCTCGCTGCGCCAAGATGCGATCATTATTGCCATTGGAAGCTGCTGGAATTGCTGTGCTTTTCTGATCAAGAGTAGCAGAGGTATCAGGTGATGCTTCTGTGGTGGATGTGGTTTTTTGTATGGTGTCGGAAGAGCTCGTAACAGCGTCGTCCTTTGGTGTTGAAGGGCTGTTATCTTCACTGGGTACAATTGCTGTAGTTTCCAGATCTGTTGTTGTTGGGGAGTCCAATGTAATGTCAATGTCATCCTTGGGTACTGAATTGGTGTTTGCTGGTTCTTGTGTTTCGACCAAAGACAGATCATGAGCTGGTTCCGATGGTTTTGTTGATTCAATACCACCTGCTGTTTCTGTTATTGTCGCTAATTCCTCACCACCAATATCAATAGAGTCATCTTGAGGAGTGTCGCTTTTTTCAGCTAATGATGGTTCGTTGTTGTTTCCAGCCGCATCGACAAGTGGTGAAGCATCAAGCACATGGTTGTCGTTTTGTTGGGGCGATGATGAAGAATCTGCGCTACCACCTTCTTTGTTGTGTTCAGAATCAGTAATTTGTTTGTCTTTGCCGTGGTCCAAAGCCTTGTCTTCTTGTATAGTACGGTTATCATCGCCATCATTGGCCTCCAAAGATGCTGTAGTTTCGTTCTCGTTGTCTACTGGTTGACCTTCCGCCTTGTCGTTATTTTCTAAACCAGTCGTAGATGTTGCTGTTACTACCGCTGAAGGTTTTTGTTGCTGTTGTGGTGAGCTTGGTTCATTAGAGTTGGTTGAGTGAGTAGAAGCAGGGCGTGAAGAAGTGGAAGTGCGCGCCTTTTTTTCATTCATGACAGCCGCGAGACGAGCCGATAAATCACTTTGTTGCCTTTGTAATGGTGTTGTAGATGTTGCTTTTGGTGTAGATGGTCGTGAGCTAGTGGTAGAGGATTCTGAAGCTGTCAATGGATCTTGTACCTTTTTCTTCTTTTTGGGAACGGTCGTCACCATACCACTGATAGGATCCATGTATGTTTCTGTTTCTTCATCTATAAGAAACCCCCGTTTATTCAAGTAAGCATCCAACAAATCATTCAAAACAAGTTTAGTATACAGATACATTGGTTAGTTTATCAACTTTTTTTTTTACCTTGATTACTGTTGCGGGTTGTTTCTGGCTGTTCCAAGAGTGTGTCAAAGGTTGTTTCCACATTAGATATAGCTTGTTTGAGTAGACCACCCCATTGATTGTTACCACTAAAGAAACTCATAATACATAAGTTTTAAGGCAAAAGACAAGACACAATGAAGTATTTGTAAAAGGTGTGTAGACAACAAAAGACTTTTTTTAAAGAAGAAGGGAAATAGATCGGCCCCGAAAGTTGGATGGAATAAATTCGTTGAAGCGGAATTTGAACTTTCCCTACCTCTTTTTGCCCCCGTCGGGATTTTAAAAATCAAACCCACTCATCTGATGATTCATGCACTGTTGGTTCTTGTTCAAACAGATAGTATTTATTATAAAGGTTAATCAATAGAGAAGTTATATTTTATAGTATAAAGAAGACAATGGGTATTCATATATTTCAGATAGTGGCATTTCGGACAACAAGGACAGGGCAAGGGCATTCATGCACGCACTTGTCAGACACTGAACCCAGAATCACACTCTTCATTGTACTCAAACCACGAGAGCCTACGATAAGCAAATCCACCTTGTGTGAATGAGTATACTTTGGAAGTACTTCCTTTGCATCCCCCCATAGAATATGTTGTTCACTTGAGATGTTGGCAGTCTTTAATTGATCAGCCATCGTTTGTAACAGATCGCGCACATGACGACCACTACCGTGAGAATCCTTTTCAACCTGATTAATCGCTTCATTCACTCGGGTGGGTGTAGTCGAAATCATTGGCAAACTTTCTCTTCTACCATGTTTTGGTGCTGTGGATGGATGTGTACGGGCCAGGGCAGAGACCAGGATGACATGATCGGTTTTTTGGTTGACAATGTTCTTGATGGACCAATCAAATAGCTTGTGGGCATCTTCACTACCGTCGTAAGCAATGACAATGCGTCTTTTCTCGGTAATTGATAGTTCACTCATGATCTTGTTTGTTAAAATGTTTGTATACAAAGGAAAAAAAGAAAAAAAAGAAAGGAAGGCTCATCGATCCCTTTTTATTTATGCAAGACAATCATCGAAAGGTTTTGATACCGAAATATTGAAATCCCGCCAAAGCTCTGTATCACCTAAACTTTTGTGGCCTGACGACGAAGGAACAAAAAAAGATCCGTTTCAAACCGAACCATCAACCAAGTTAGTTTGCACCAAAGACAGATACAAAATAATAAAATCACTACCATCATCATTCTTTACTGTTCATTTGCTTTTTTTCATCTTGTTTACATACGAAAAAGAGCTTGGTTGGATTTCTTGTAACAAGTAGAACAAAAAACGAAATAACGCAAGCGGCGACTGAAAAATGGTTTCGCTACCTTTACGATTCCAAGCATTCAAATTCGACGAGATATGTCAAACTGTCGCACTCACATTATGTCCCCTTATTGGAAAATACGATGGTATTGAGCCCTTGTGCTACGCTCGAAACGTTGAATTTGCTGGCATGCTTATATTCCAGCCTGGTAAGGAAACATTCATGCATGATATGTCGGGATTTGAATTTTCATGCCGCTTTTTTTTTTACCTTCTTCGTAGCCACTTTGATGATTGATCTGATCACCATTGGTATGACAGCTGTGATGATTTATAACGTTAAAACGAAATACACAGCAGTCGGTAAAATAGATAAAAAAGAAAAGTGAGATCATCCGAAATGAAAAGTATCGGGAGAAACTGACTATTTCCATATCCTGAATGTAGGCCGTAAAGAGATCACCATGTTTTTCCAACTTTATTTGATCACAATGTTGTTAGAAATGCTATTGGTGTCCAATATCATCCCTTCCAGCTCTAGCCTTTACCCGGTGAGGATGGAAGAAAGCTCATGTCGTTTTCAAATCCCGCACTTACCCTTTTGCTTTATAGTTTTTCACATCAGCCCATTTAGGACTTGGTAGTGCAACGTTTTGGTGTCTCTTACTTAACGGTTTTGTCGGGTTTCAGTTTGCAGAAGATGGTACACCAATCAGTTTGTGGGTAAGAACTAAATAAACAAAACAAGCTAAACATACATACACCAGATCTTCTTCTAATGATTGTTTAATACAGTCCATCAGAATCACATCATTTGCAGTATTCTTGATAGTAGGATTTGTAGGTATGGCAACATTTAATAACATAGGACCCTTTAATTATACCTATCCGATTGGTTTATGGGTGATCTATTTCATTTTTAACGGGGCATGCATCTTGATCTACTTGGCCGCACAACTTTTCCTTGTTTCCTATACATTGGAAGATCGGTGGCCCTTGGGTGATATCACGTTTGGTGTGCTTTTTTTCTTTACGGGACAATTCATCATGTTCCTTTTCTCCATTCCTCTTTGTGATCATATGAAACATTACTTGGATGGCTTATTTTTTGGTACCACGTTTAATCTACTAGCCGTAATGATGGTGTACAAGTACTGGGACTCCATCACCAAGGAAGATTTAGAATTCTCGATCGATACTAAACATCAAGAATGGCAAACCTTACTAATACATGATGACGCTTATGATAATGAAAAGAAGAGGACAATGCCGTTTGATTAAAAGTGAAATAAATGAGGAGACTTTGTCATTATTTACGCTCGCAAAAGTCAGGAGATGTTCCTTTTTCGGAAGTCGGAATTTAAAATATGGAGAATCATGCAATCGTGTGAACCGAACTACATACTGTACCATATTTAAACCCTGACTTTTCCTTTCTTCCTTTTCTTTTTATCTCTCACACATAACATTATGACCACTATACTTCGCTCCTTACGACCCTTTTTCTCGGAAACACCAAGAAAGTCGGCTTCTCGTAAAAACAGACAACACTTACAAGTCAAGATCAGCAAAGAACCACCGACCATCTTATACTTTGAACAATCATACGGTGAACAATCATGTGAATGTATCTTTGATCCACTCGTATGCCATGATGAAGAAAAAGATCATCCTGATCTCTTTATGTCAAAACAGCAAAAAGAATTGAAACCTTGGCAAAAACCTCCTTATTGTAGTATGCCATCCACGGGTGACACATTGGTGAAAAGGCTCACATATATGATTCGAACAAAGCTATCCAAACCACCCTCATCATCTGTTGTCCTTTATAGTGCATGATGCTTGGTGTTTTTAAAACACCAAGCATATTGTAGCGTTATGTAGATATCCCTTTATACCCACTTTATTTATTGTTAGTTATTCCCATCACACACTACAATCTTAAATAAAAAGCATCTTTTTAGCCATTTAGGTCCAATTGGTGTAACAAATCAACTTTACGACTCATCTGTACTCAAGTGACCCGACAGGCCATGTTTGGTTTCATTATGAAATCTTGGAAAAAAAGACCTTCATTATTAAAAACTTTGTAGTTTGAATAATGGTTCAAGGTGATGCTGTCCTTGACAGTAAGGCAATCGTGGTTTTTGACAATCTATTGTGCATATGCATATGAAGCGGGATTTCAAATTCGATTGGGCAAAAAAAAAAAAATAATAAAGATCGTGACTACATAGGCCACTCACAAAAAAAAAAGTAAAAAAGGGGGCGCGTTCAAATTTTCCCTTTTCCTTTTCTTCTTACTTCCATTCATTATTGTTGTAGTAACTTGTATCTTCTTGCTGTTTGATTGTTTCAAGAAATAACAAAAAACAACATCAACCTACTTTGTGGCGATAACGAAAACACGGTAAGTTATGATTTGCAGGAGTGTGAAAACGAAAAGGATTACACCATGAACTAACTTGTTTTATGAACTATGGAAAAGTTGTGTATATATAGATATCATGACTGATACCCTCTACCATTGTTTACTCGATGTGACGAACAGTAACACAGAAACGACCTCACTTGTGTCCTCAACCAAAGATGGCTCACTCTCTTCTCAAGACGATACCGAACACATTCCCTCACTTTCCTCACCTTCAACGACGTCCACTCTATCATCACCATCTTCTTCTCTCATCGAAGTGACTTTGGAAGTATGTGAGAAACGATCGAACGATATCACTTTGCCAACTTCCTCGATCTTGGATGCAATAGATAATAAAGAAAACTCGACGGATTGCCATTTGAAAACAGTAGGAATGGTTACCCCTATACAACACAATGATCAGCAACATCAACACGTAAAGGAATCTCTGAATAAACTAACGTAAGTGTTGGCGTGGATAATGTGGTCTTAGGGTTGGAATTGTTAGGATATGCCCTGATTCTAACCAATCTTTTTTTTTTTTTTTTGTTTTGGTCTAGGGATCACAGCAACCAAGCAACTGGAAAAACAATGATAAAAGTATCTCCAGGTTCCCATTCTCATAATAAAAGTACATCTAAACGTCGAAAAACTCATAATCACTCTCAGCAAGAACAACAACGACACCAAGATTCAACACACATCAAAGACACAAAGGGATCACCGGATTTCCTTGACATATACACATCACCCATATTGGCACCAGTATCACGATCAACGACTACATCTTCTCACGTCTGCTTGGAATGTCAAGTTAGTAAGTCAACCTTATGGAGAAAAGGTCCTGATGGTCATAAAACGTAAGTCTGTCATGCACTATACCTATGACTTTGGTTTAATCAACTCTTATCGTATATCCTTATAGACTCTGTAATGCTTGTGGTTTACGCTATGCCAAATTCTGTCGGGGGCTTCGATCGACATGGAAAATGACACCATCATTGAAGCAACGACGCTCATTCAACATTGACACAGACTCCACCTCATCCACCAGTAAAAAGACGACGACCTCTTTGGCTGTAGCAAAAGTGAAGAAATCAACTCAAAATGATGGTTTATGTGCAAAAAAGGTCTATCTCAAAGCAGGCATGTATTCCAGTGGCACCAATCAATTCGGCAAAGGAACCATGGCTCGTCTTAACTTTACACTACCAATTCATCAGGGAGCAATCATCATGGGAAAAGAAAAGGACTTTAAATTACCATTGGATATAATACAAGACTATGAATCTGGACGATTATTTGGTTGGGCTGATTCCTCGTCAAGCAAAAAACCTCCTGGTTATGCCCGTATCCTTCACAGTAAGTTACTTACACATCAAGGTGTAGAGAAGGGATATATAATCAGACTGCTCATTTTCTTTTATTTATAATAGATATCTTTGTTGAACGGAAACCTCGAAAAGAAAATGATAATGCGGTATGCCAATGTATTCCTCCAAAAGATGGCCATGGTTGTGGTGACGACTGTTTGAACAGGATGATGTTTTTTGAATGTGATCCATCAACTTGTCCTTGTGGTGATCGGTGTTCAAATCAAAAATTCAAGAAACGACAATTTGTCAAATCTTTGAAGGTTTACCTGGTAAAAACCCCCCACCCCTCTCATTCTTTCTCTCTCGCCTTATGACTATTACTAACTACTCTTTGACCTATTATATTATTGACTATAGACTGATGGACGGGGATGGGGGATTCGTACAAAAGATTTTATACGACAAGGAACTTTGATCACGGAATATCGCGGGGAAATCATATCAGACAAGACATGCCAAGAACGTATACGGACGGTGTATAAACATCAAAAGAACTTTTACTTTCTGGATTATCATAAGGGTGAAGTTATTGATGCTTGTAGCAAAGGATCGGAAGCTCGGTTTATCAATCATGGCTGTGATCCTAATTGCCATATTGAAAAATGGTAAGCACAAAAGAACAAGAAACAGGTGTATTAAAACTAACTATTACTCTTATTATTTAGGAGTCGAAGAGGTGAATACCATCTTGGCGTCTTTGCATCTCAAGATATCCCCGCCGGCTCTGAATTGTTTTACGATTACAACTTCTCCTTGTTTGATACCGAAGCCATTGGTCAAGAATGTCGGTGTGGAAGTACAAATTGTCGTGGATTCTTGGGCAAGCGACCTGGTCAAACAAGAAAATAATAGGTGATAGTTAATACACCATTTACCCCTCCTCACAGTTTACTACCGATAGCTTTTATCTATAGTATACTTGATTGTTTAAATAAAAACTCTTCTGTTGCCTTGTCTTTATGTTGTATTTGTTATATTAGGATGGAAGAACCCAAATTAGGGCCATATATTTGAATTCCGCTATAGGCATCACAGGTCGCCCAAATCAGGATTCTGGGTACTGGTGGGTGAAAAAGTTTCCTTAAAGGACCAACTCCTCGTGTCTACTTTGAGATGGTCCCAAAGAGCATGTAAATGACTACCTAACTTTTAAATTGATGGATAAACATACACATAGTAATGCCACCCAACCAAAAAATATGTAAACCCCGATTAATGCATTTTATCTCCGCCTTCTCAAAATAGACCAAGTCGTTAAAAAAGGTTTTTTATTGATTTATAGTAGTAAGTAGATATGTTATATAAGTAAAATATAATAAATATAATAAGCAATACGATTTCTATGTAGATCAAGCCCATTCACCAATCAAAGACATTAAACCAGCGCCGACATACAACGAGAGGAAGGAGATGATCTTTCTTACGGAAGATTGATTGTGGAAGGCATCGCAGTGATTCATTTCAGCACTCATAAGAGATATATAACCATTATACAATAGGATACCAGCCGACAAAGAATCCAGGATAGCAGAGGACAGGACGGAGCTATAAGAGTTTTCATTAAAGGACGAGTGGATACCAAGGCCAATGGCAACACCAATAGGAGTGGTCAGAGCAAACACAGCACCCATGATGATTACCTTGTAGGTACTGACTTTTTTTAATTCATTTAAGCGAGTACCAAGAGCGATACCCTCAAAAAACTAGTAGAGAGAGAGATAGAGAGAGAAAAGGTTAGTTTATATTAATAAGAGAAAGGTATTAAAAAAGTTTACCTGATGGAAGACGAGGGCGATCAACAAGGTGGTAAATTCTGATTCCGAAGTGGTCGCTAGAGTGATTCCAATCAAGACAGAGTGCATGACAATACCCAATTCCAGCATGTAAGTACCAATATGACGGTGAGCATCTTCATGTTCCAGGAGACCAGAGCTGTGAACGTGATGATGATGATGATGATGATGATCGGCTTGTTCATTAATGGATGGTTGAGTTGTGGATTCAATGTCGGTCCCCTTGGTGTAGTCGTTCTTTTCATTCGATTCATGACTGTTGGTAGAGTGTTGAGCAGCAAGTTTCTTCATATGGGCAGCAGCAGCAATTTCTAGTAACTGTAAAGCAAAAGAAGCCAACATACAAAAGACGCCCGCAAAAGCACCATAAGATAACCACCCTTCAGTTAGGCAAGGGGAAGAGAATTGTTCAAAAGCATCAGGGAGCATGTGGACAAATGCAGTAGCCAGCACTACACCAGTTCCAACTGTCAACAAAAAAAAAAAAAAGAAGGAGCATTAGATCACATCATTGTATATTGATCAGCTACTTACAAAATTTGCCAATAGTTAGAATCCAATCACGATACCCGCCCTTGGTATAAGGTGAGATCCTATGCATGATGATAGGAAAGAAGACACCTAAGAGGGAAAAGGGGGAAGAGAATGAATTAGTCAACAGTTAATTCAAACATGAACATCCATACTTACCAAGACTACTTGTAGCTAGTATAATAAAGAGAGACCCAACTCTCATACCAGTATTATAGTTTTCCATAGGCTCGGCGGCACAGGCATTTTCTGGTTCTTCAGTGGTAGGATCTGCTTCTAAAAAATCAAACCGTGATAATAAGTTAGTTACCTTTTTTGAGTGTGTACATATACCAATAGATCCATTTACCTTGGGCATATGCAAGTGCAGCAGTCAATAAGAAGGGTAAAACCGATTGTATCATCTTCATCCTGTTGTTTCTTGACTGTAGAGAGATTAAGACGAGCCTGGATAAAATAAACAAAAAAAGATATTTTTTTATACATTGACAATTCGAGCAATATTTATACTAGGGGATCACAATTACCTAAAATTTCCAGTTGGTAGCATTGCGAGTGACTTTGACTGGAAATTTTTCCTGTTGATTGGCCGGACAAAGATTTTTGGACACAAAAAGACGACTATTTCAGGCACCATCGAGATCCCAAATAAGATAACTACCAGATCAGTGGATTAAATGTTTGATCTTATTACCATACCTGTTTCCGCACCCAAAAGGATTGATCCGCCACCATGTTGACAAGCATTCCCAGTGAAGTTATCCACTAGATACAAGTATATGCGACCATATACACACACAACCACACACACACACACACACACACACACATAAAGAAGATATATATTATGATGCCAAAAAGTTGGAATGGTAATCATGCTTATACCACCCAATGATTATTTATTCGTCTTCATTAAGTAAAGCAAAAGGATTATCTAGAAAAGTAAAAAAGAAAGAAAAAAGATCGGGTGAGTTAACAAGTGGATAAGAGTAAGAGCCATTACATTCCGTTTATCCTCCGTTTTATGTTAACATAAACTACTTACAAGTCTTCTTCTTTTCTTGTTCTTCCTTCTTTCGTTCAAGGACCTTGCGGTAAGGAGAAGCACCAGCCAAAACAGGGGCAGCCGATTTGTCTTGAGAGTGAGAGTTCTTGGTGATACCAGGGACTTGGGCCATTTCAGTAGGAGGAGCTCTGGCAAGTTGACTGCTGGCCAATGCTAACAAAGTAGTACGATCATAAATAACACGAGCATCTATATATCAATAAAGAATAATAAAAGATTAGATTAGTTAACAATCACTTTTGGTGGAGAGAAGAAGAAAACAACAACACTGATAATATACAAGGAATCAAGCTAGATCCATTGCTATATAAAGTAGCTGTGTTCTTCTTCTTCTTCTTCTCTCCCTTCTTTGTGTTGATACCGTACCATTGGAAGGAATGGATTGACCCGTTGGAAGGGGGGCGACAGGTTCGGCAGTGGACATGATTCAATGTTGGAAGAAAAAGCAAAAGAAGGAAGGAAGAAAAAAAAAAAAAAAAAAAAATAGACCAACGGAATTTGTTTTTTGTTTTTCAAATCCCGCTTCCTCTTCTTTTTTAATGAATGCAAGACAAGGGACGGATTAAAGCATAAGACAATACATTTGTTTTTATTTCAATAATAGATAATGGTAATACTATGAAATAAGAAGAAAACACATACAATACCGGAGCAACCAGTTTAAAAAATGGCATGAGCAGCTTCACTACCAACTATATAAGAAAACGAGTGAGTACATAATGTTTATCAAAGGGGGACAACTTACGAGTAGCACCAAATCCAAATACGGCAGCTTCACCTACTTTTGATCCAAATTTCTTTGCCATGTTCTGTACTTTGCTGCCTTCACCATTACTTCTTTCTTCTGTCACTGCAGGACCGACAGCCATAGAAGGAGGAGGAGGAGCATAGCTTGTCATTGAGGAAGATCCACCAGGAGCTTGATGATAGATCATAGTGGGAGGAGGAGGGTAGCTATAAGGCTGTTGTGTAGTAGTGTTGGGTTGTTGGTAATACTGATTTGCCGCCGGTGGAGGAGGAGTTGGGTATACTTGAGTATTCATTGTTACTGGTGCTTTGGCAGGTCTAATAGCAGGTGAAGATTGTTGTTTCTGAGCAGGTAACCTAAAACCCCCCCCCCATTCATCACCAGTAAATTTAGCATACATATAAACAAAACATCCTGTTATGTTACATCACCAATAACTTACGATTGTACATGATTTTGCGGGAAGATACCAGTTTTTCCATCAAGTGTTCCACGCCACCAGTCATCATTGACTACAAAATCAAAAAGTGTCAATGAGTATTTCAAAATGTTGTTATTTTAGTCTTACCATGTTCTATCACTTCTATCATATCACCTTTTCGGAAGGACAAGTCAGTATTAGAGTCTTCGCCGGCATAATCATAGATAGCCTCCGCCATTTGCTTGTTGCTTTTCACAGTCGCATTATAACTAGGTGGTGGAGCTGGTTGATGTTGAGGAGTCGTCAAGACGTCTCTATTTGTTGTTTGTTGTTGTTGTGCTGGTGGTGACCAATCAGATGTACGGCGTCCTGGAAGTTTTGGAAAAGATGGTGTTCGAGGAGCAGGAACAGGAGCAAGACTAGGGCTTGAGTGAGTCGATTTTCGAGTTGGTAGAGGTGGTCGAAGATTATTAGGCTGAGGTAAAGTTGAAGTACTGTTGGCTACACTATTAAAAGTCGAAGCTGCAGGTGTTGGTAAAGTGGTTGTTGATGGGTTTGCTTGAGAAGGTAAAAGAGCCAGGATTCTTTGCAAGGTCGATTCATCTAAGACATGGTGGTCTTTCAATAACATCAAGTCTTTTTGGATAGATGTAAGTATATGGTTGGCAAAGGGAATAATATGAGGATCTGTCATGTTGGATATGTGGAGGAAGAAAACAGAAAAGAAGAAAAAAAAAAAGGGGGGGGAGGGAATTAATTGCATACGGTATGATATAAGATAATTTGTCGCCCCATGTGTAATTCAAATCCCGCAATTTCTAAAAATAAAATTGAGTCTGACCAAGAAAAAGCCACTTGGCAGGTTGAAAATTGGGAATGAGGGAGGCCCTGGAGAAAGAAAAAAAAAAAAAAAGACAAGTGGTGCGACTTTCCCTCTCTTCTTTCCTTCAAACATTCTTAATTTATAAAAAATGACACATTGGAAGCAGGTGGCTAAAACGACACGATCCGTACCGACTTCTTTGGTGATGCCCCTAAAACATCGTCTTGGTGGACATTCTCTTCCTGCCTCTCTTTTGGCTAAACAACCTACGACATTCAACCAAACGTCAACAACTCTTTATCGCAACATGGCCATTCGATCCATCTCTTTTAAAAACATGTTTTCCAAACCTGAATCTCATCAAGTTGAAAAAAAGCCTATACTCGATCAAGACCATCTATTCCACCCCTTGTCTCAGTCACCTATTGCTGAATTACGGGATAGAGCCTCCATTATCAACAAGTATGGGGTTTGTCCTGTATGCGACACTCAAGGACCTGACCACCACAAGCACCCACCTACTTATGAATGTCCTGACTGTGGCTATCCTACTCACTGCAGTGAAGACCATTATCATGAAGGAAAACACGCTCACCAACATATCTGTGGTATCCTACGCGAACAAAACGAAGACGACCATGATTTACGATCGGGTCGAACAATGAAGGAATTCGAATTCCCTTGTAAGTTTTTATCATCATTGTCATCCATTTGAACTAATCATTACATTACTCTTTTTTTTTTTTTTTTTTTTTTTTTTTTATACATAGCTTCTCAGGGATTTGATGAAACTGTCAACATGGGTAATTGGGATATGTACTTTTATACACGTGGATTTCCTTCTATGGATTCTAGCCGATCAATGCGACATGTATCCAAACTACTAACATACCCAATCACCGTGGCTTCTATTCTCCATGAATCTTGTCCTTACACTTTTGGCAAGGAAATCACCGTGGAAGGCATGCGATCTCTGTCAGGTAAATAATAGATGTTTTACTATATCCCAACTTTCTTTTACTGATGCTTCGTTTGTTTATAGCTCTACGAACCATCCTGTATCCACGTAATGAAGTCATCAAGAATGGGGTTAATCTAATTCGAACGGACATGATCAATATCTATGTGGTGGGTGCACGGGCAGAAGCATCCTTGCCTCAACATATCTGGTTACAATTGGCCTACTTGTTCCCTCGATCACCCTTCCATATCCACTTTGTCGGACCTGACTGTTTACCACCCAACAAAACACCTTACACCACCTCATTGAACGAACGTGTGATGTTTACCTACGACAATTCTTATTACCATGACTACCACGACAAGATTGAAAAGTTTGATCCTTACACCGATCTCTTCTTCCTCTTTTCACCAGGAATTGGTCATAACTCGGCACGCGAAGGATGGAAACCAACGATTCAAAAGGCATTGGAAACAAAATGTCCTATCTTCCTCACTGGGTTTGACGAACACGACATGGGCACTGATATTGAAGCGGTCGAACAAGATTATAGTGGTGAATTCGATTGGATCATGCAACCTACTGAAAATCAATTCCGAAGCTTGAAGCGTGATGTCAACTTGATGGATCTTCGTCAAACTATCTTTGCTAACTGGGGTATCTGGGGTATTCGTGGCAAACGTTATGATGTGACACATAATCCTGAAGATGATGATTGATCCCTTGGTTTAATGTAGCTTTACCATGTATTTTATTGTCCCCCCCCTTCTCACTTTTTTTTTTTATACGACACTCATTCTCTTTGTTTATTTTATACTAGTCTAGTTTATACATACAATTTAACTCATTCCCCATCATTTTAAAATAAAGAAACAAGCAATGTAGAACTCACATATTTGTTGAGCTGGACCCTTCCCAATGCCTGAAAAAGCATAATCGGGGATTAAATCTTCCAGCTTGTCAATAATCACATGTGTTAAATTTTCCCCCACCCAAAAAAAAAAAAAAAAAAAAAGAAAATATAAACTTTCTCGGTTACTTTTCTTTGTCTCTCTTTCTTCTCTATTTCTCCTACTTTACTACATGCTATAAACCTCGTCTCTTTATAGATCATCCTTCTTCTCTTATATATATAATAAACCATGGCAAGCACTAAACGACGACCATCACCCACCAAAGAATCGACCAAACCACAACAGCAAACAGCAACCAAGAAGCAAGATCCAGTTGAACCACTCACTCTTCTCGCCGCTGAACCAACAAGCAAGAAATGGAGGAACTGGTGGCTACGTACAATCACAACATTCATGATGATTGGTACCTTCTTCACTATCCTGGCGTCTGGTCATATCTGGGTTATTCTCATGGTGATTGCTATCCAGACCATTGTATACAACGAAGTGGTCCAAATTGCTGATATTCCCGCCAAGGAACGAAATGTCAAGTGGTTTAAAACAATGAGTTGGTAAGAAAAAAAAAATTAATGAAACTCAATAACATATGTCTTCTCACGTCAATTCTTCTTGACCCTCGAATAGGTACTATTTGGTGACCACGACTTACTTCCTTCATGGTGAATCTATTATCTATTACTTTGAACAAATCGTATTGGTGGATGCCTTTTTGTTGCCATTTGCTGTCCATCACCGATTTATCAGCTTTGTCCTTTATACTATTGGTAAGTAGAATCATATGACTTTTTGGAACATTACTAACTTTGACTCTCCTACTTAGGATTTGTCTTCTTTGTGATGAATCTACGTAAAGGACTATACAAACAACAATTCGCACAATACGGTTGGACTCATATGGCTTTACTACTCATTGTATTCCAAAGTCATTTTATTGTCAACAACATTTTGGAAGGACTGATATGGTAAGAAGAATCCGGGAAACTCGTGATAGTAACGGAAAACGGGGGCCGGACGGGATCTTGAACCTTTTTTTTTTTTTTTTTTTTTTACTATCATATGATACTCTAGGTTTGTTTTACCAACCTCTTTGGTAATCTGTAATGATATCTTTGCCTATGTGTGCGGCTTCTTTTGGGGAAGAACACAATTGATCCAGTTATCGCCAAAGAAAACAGTGGAAGGATTTGTTGGTGCATGGATCTGTACTCTGGTATTTGGCTTTTTGGTAAGTAGTTACTGTCACTAGTGGGTAATGAATGAAAGGAACTAACATATGTTTTGGTTTTTATTTTTTTATGAATAGTGGGCCAGTTTGTTGATGCGTTGGGACTATATGATTTGTCCTGTCAAGGTAAATATAAGTAGGGTTGTTGAAATGTGTGTTATTAACTGTGGATGTGGGGTATTCTCTCTTAGGATCTTTCAACATCTGCATGGTCGACTGTGTCTTGTGATCCCAAGAATCCTGTGTTTATTGCTGTGCCCTGGACTTTACCAGAGACTTGGTCATGGGCTATTGGTTATGTGGTAAGTGGCAAAAAAAGGGGGGGGGCACCACTTGGGTATATTGAACCAACATTATTTCACTAGTTTAAACAGCAAATTAGTCAAGTGTGGATTGCCCCAGTACAACTCCATGCTATTGTCATGGCTTGTTTTGCTTCTTTGATCGCACCTTTTGGTGGATTCTTTGCTAGTGGTGTCAAGCGGGCATTCAATGTCAAGGACTTTGGAACAAGTATACCTGGACATGGTGGCATGACTGATCGTATGGATTGTCAATTCTTCATGGGGCTCTTCTCTTTTATGTATTACCAAAGCTTTATCAAGGTAAGTGAAATCATCACATGTAATAAATACAACTCTTGACCCTTTTATTTGTCATAATAGACTTATAATTTATCGGTGGGATCTATTCTTGGTACTGTCATCAATGGCTTACCTGTTAAAGATCAATTGGAATTGTTGGAACGATTCTTGACCTACTTTGTAAACCAAGGAATACTCGACCCCAGCGTGATGGAGAAATGCGGTGCAGGCGCGCTTACTGAAGCGGCAAAGGCGGTCTTTGAACAATAAACAATAGGCCAGGAACAATCACCATTCAACTTCTCCCATTGTCGCAGGCGACCCTCCTTCCTCCTCTTCCTCTTCCTCCCTTTATCATATATTAGTGTTACTTTATATCATCTACATCTTTATAATTTAGTTTATTGGTTTTATATTCTACTTGATCAATAAAACTGAATCGTTTATGTAATGGAGGGACGTTTACCCTTTCTTATTCTTTTTTAGGTCTTGTGTAACGTAGATTTGGGTGCAGCCAAAATTGAGTGGGGCAAGAAAACATGAAACTAAAAAAAAAAAAAATGATTTCTCTCTTTTCTTTTCACATCCTTTTTTTTTTTTTTTTTTTTTACTTTACTCCCTCATCCATCTATTGTCACCCCTTTCTCCCTCCTTTTTATCAATTGAACAGTAAGTACCTTGAATGAACCTCCTCTACTAACAAATCGGTTACTACTTTTGTTATACTCACTACATCTTTTTATAATTCATTCTTCCTTTAGATATTACGCCTTTCTGTAAAAACCACGGAGGCGCACCTTCTTTTCTCGACTTTTTTTTTTTTACATTATCACCACCCGCTTTGACGAACAAGGTCATTAAACACAACACTCCACACTCCACACTTTTTCCTTAAACTAACGCCTTCTTCAACAAATGGACCTGGAAGATTCACTCTGTAGTGTACAAGGGCTATACAACTATACCTCCACTGACCCTGCTTCACTGTCTTTTAATCAAGGTGATATAATCCATGTATTGGCAAAACTTGAATCTGGTTGGTGGGACGGATGGTAAGACAAGGGAAAAAAAAAAAAGCACCTTCAACTATGTATACTTGCCCCAAAATGATCCACGTTTTACTAATTTCTTATTTAATCATTAGGTGCAATGGGCAAAGAGGGTGGTTCCCAAGTAACTACGTACAAGAAATCACTACTGATATGCATTATCCTACCGATCATACTATGGAACCTGACGCCGGCTCAATACAGGTAAAGCCTCATAGAAGAAAAGATTTAAAGGAACACAAAATTTGACATAATTTATGATATGTACACTAACTCCTTTTTTTATTATTATTATCACTCTTCCCCTCTTTCTCCCATCTTCCTTTTTTCCTCTCTTTTTATACTTTTCTCTCTCTCTCTCTCTCTCTTTTTTTTTTTTTTTTTTTTGATAGGATCGATCATCGCCTGCGTCACAACAATCATCACTACAACATATACCAACAAGGATTCAACCATCACGACTTGATATCATTGACGACGACATGGTCCACCGGTCGATGCATCACGATGAAGGTCTCTTGAAGAATCAAACGGCCAAATCAGATTGGATATTACAAACGACAGAAGATGGATCGGAAGTCTACTATTACAATCAAGTCACCAAGGAAATGCGATATTCATTACCAACTGATGCTCAATTTGATCCCAGTCATTATTTGCCCTCCGCCTCTTCTCATCATGCAACTGGGAATATGGATATCATCACCGACACCAGTCATAATGGATCTACTAATGTCACCAATGTACGAAACATATCTGATCCTGACCCTTTGCCTCCTCACTGGGTACGAAAAGTGGATACAAAAGGTCGAACTTACTATTGTAACCTTATGACGGATGAAACTACCTGGAGTCTCGATCAAGTTGACCCTCAAACCGGATATTTGGTAAAGTACAGATAACATTTGGGAAAGGAGAAAGGAAGGCTATAGAAAAGAGAGAGAGAGAGAGAGAGAAAAAAAAAAAAAAAAAAAGGAGTGATGAAGGATAAACTACCTGTCAAGGAATCAAGGTTGTAACTAAACTAAACTTTTTTTTTTTTTTTTTTTTTTGATTCTCATATTTGGTCATAGAACACAATCAATACACCACAACCTCGTGACTCTACATCGACTACTGGCTCGGAAACTCAAGAACTGCTACCACTTAATTGGAATCAACTATCAAAACTGATTGCTCATGCCATTCATGCACTCAAGAAGTCCATTAAGGAAGGAAACATTGCTCTACTTCGGAACGATGCAGCGACGGTAGTCCATCGAATTCGTCTTATGTTATACGTCTCCAACACGGTGGACAAGGAAAGCTCACCACATCTAAAATGCAACAAACCTCTTCGCATATATCACCGGGCTCTTCTTGCTTCTTTGGCCAAGACTGTATTATCATCAAAGGCGGCATCTGGTACTTGGGCACAGGATGACGCTTTACATAAACTTCAACTGGATGCGGATCAACTTTTGGTGGATGTGCGTAACTTTTTATCAACAGCTCAAGATTTGCGACTGGAGATTTATGATGACAAACCCAAACTGCTGCTATCGGATATAAACAACAATGGTGGCGTCGGGTCATTGTCAGTTTCCTTGTCAACATCATCTTCATCAACCACAACTACAACTTCAAATGGACAACCTTCCTCCTTATCATCTAATGGGCATCGTTGGCGTCTTGCTTCATCCAACAACACAAATAAGCCTGATCCATCGACAACTCTGATGGTGCTCGCTGACAATATACGTGGTGCCATGTCATCATTTATGGAAAGTGCTCGTAATGCCTTTGCTACTTTGAACGATCAAGCCTCTGCTCCTGCCAAAGTCAAGACAACTGCACCTCTCTTGGTGGCACAATTCAGAAACTTGTCAAATACTGCAAGCCAATTCCTGAATGCCGTCGATGATCTACCACCTCAATACCAACCACATCATCAACAACGTCGCGGAAGCACTCGACACGATGGAACAACTAATCGATACCCTGCTCGACAGGCGATCTACAATGCCATGGGGCTACTGCTTATTGCTTCTCAAACCATCACCAATAGCGATCTTATTCTAGCAGCAATTAAAACAACTTACCAGCGACTAGAGGATTGTATCTACGAAATCGAACGGAATGTACAAACCATTTGTCTCGACGTCACCATGGCAGCCAACAACAAACCATCAGCCTCTCCTTCTCAATTCTCTACTACAACAAACTCTACTCGTGGTACGACTCCTCCCACACCATCCTCTCGACCTACGACAATACATGAACATGAAACGACTAGTGATATATTAGACCAAGTGTATGCCGACAATGATATCATGGGTGGCGACTTTGGATCTGAATTTGATGGCATTCACCCTACGGACACATCAGCAAGGATCAATGGACGCAAGGCATCTCTCGTCACACCACAAGCACCTTATCCTTACCATAGCCCACCATCTTCGGCAAAGTATCCACCTTCAACTTCTTCATCATCGTATTACCATCCTCACCAATCTGGCTATTCACCTTCTTTGTTTCCTAACGACGGCGACATGGACGTGGATTCCTACCAATCCGAAACCCCATCACTCAGTATGTACAACAACAGTGAAAATATTTTACCAGCCGAATCAACTGCCACTCCACCTCGGGCACCAAAGGACAAATTAGCAAAATTCTTTGGGGAAGACACTTTAATGGCAGCTAAACGACGTGACACTATATTGGGATCTGGTGCATCCGCTTCAATGGCACAAAGTGGTATTGGATCGTCATCAACCACCACCACGTCCAACACTGTAGCATCAGGATCAGCATCTATCAACACCGGTACTGTCTCTACGCCTACATCAACCATCTCGGGACACAATGGATCATTGATGATGATGAAGAACGACAAGGCCGACTATCTTTGTGCGGATTACATGCCAAATGAAATCATCTTTAATATGGAGGGAAATGTCAAAGGTGGTACGGTGACTGCATTGGTACAACGATTGACTCAACATGATCAACTAGGTAAAAAGGAAAAACAGATCATGCATAAACCTTTTTGAACTAAAATCCCTTGTTGCCTTTTTTTTTTTTTTTTTAGATTCCAAATTCATCACCACCTTTTTATTGACCTATCGATCCTTCTGCACCACTGAACAACTGTTTGAAGCTTTGTTTGCTCGGTATACCTTGAAACCGCCCCCTGAATTATCTGGTGAAGATCTGGAAATGTGGAACGAAAAAAAGCTTAAGCTGGTCAGATTACGGTAAATCGTAAAATAGGTCGGGATTCCGCGGGATAATATACTTATCTTTTTTTTTTTTTTTGGAACGGGGGGGGCGGAATTAGAGTATCTAATGTGATCAAATCATGGCTTGATTCTTATTATATTGAAGAAGAAGACCGTGTGATGCTACCTACTCTACTCAACTTTAGCGAAAATGTGATCCGGGAATCCATGCAATTTGGTGCTGAACAATTGGGCAAGGCTATACAGAAACGAATCAATGCCGAAGATTCTAGTCAACTTAGGAAAATGACTCTCAATGTCCGGCCAACAGAAATACCACCACCTATCCTTCCAAAGAACATGAAACGGCTACGATTCCTTGAAATTGATCCATTGGAACTGGCGCGACAATTGACGGTGATGGATTTCAAGTTATACAGCCGAATCAAACCCGTGGAATGCTTGGATAAAAACTGGGGTCGAGCCGATTCTCAACATACCGCGGCGAATGTGAAGGCATCCATTGAATACTCTAATCAAGTCACTGCTTGGGTTACTGATTCTATTCTTAGCAAGGAAGAATTGAAGAAACGCTCGGCGGTGGTCAAACATTGGATTTATGTGGCAGAGGTAAAAAAAAAAAAAAAAAAAAAAAAAAAAAAGATACCATACTGATGATGATGATGAAGTATAGTAACTAAAAACCATTGATTTGTATAGAAATGTCGATTGTTACACAACTATAACACATGTATGGCCATCCTGTCAGCCTTTGACAATAGCTCCGTGGGACGATTAAAGCGAACGTGGCGGGTAATCTAAAAAAAAAAAAGTTAATCTACAAATGGGTTGATTGATTGGGCGATAACATTGTTTCACTTTTTATCTCTATAGACTATGAGCGCTAGAACAAACGACATACTCGATGGTATCCGACGACTGATGGGGGCGAATCGAAACTTTACGGAATACCGGGACATTATTCACAAGGTCAATCCACCATGTATTCCTTTCTTGGGGATCTATCTTCAAGATTTGACATTTATTGAAGACGGTAACAGCAACTTTTTGAAAAAGACGAACAATCTGATAAACTTTGCCAAGAGAATGAAAACCGGAGAAGTGATTCGGGAATTACAACAATACCAATCAACTCCTTACATGCTACAATTGGTGCCTGATATTCAAGAATTCATAAAGACCCATCTACAATCAAGTCGTGATGAAGAAACTTTATATAACCTTAGCTTGGCTGTGGAACCAAGGTAAATATGACAAGATTATAATCTTTCTTTATTAATTTGTTCTTCTTCTTTGTAGAGAAAAAAGCGATGACACTATTGCACGAAAAATGGCTGAATCTGGATTATAGTATAGTTACTCTCTCTCTCTCTCTCAGTTACTCATACGCACATAATATCTTTCTCCTCCTCCTGCTCCTCCTCCCTGTTACATTCTTTAGTTTACTATAGTATTTATATTTTTTTACTTTTAGCCATAATCTATTAAAAAATAAAAAAAGTTATTCCTGACTCCTTTTTTGCCCTTCACCCTATCATCACTGTCATATTGTATACTTTTAACACCCGACCAATTGCGTGCAATGAAGAAAAAAGAGGGGTTCCACGGTGAGTGATGCATGTAATCCATCATGGGAACTTGTGGTGCTACTGATTTAACAACTAAAACGAATTCCTATTGGGTAGTTTGATATGTCTGTTCTTTGAAGGAAACGAAATGTATAGGCTTTGTGTCACGCACATTATTTAGCTCCGCCGCTTTCTTTTTTTTTTTTTTTTTTTTTTTTTTTCTTTTCTTCCCCTTCCCACACACATTCTCTTTCTTTCCCTTTCTTTCCCTTTTTCTTTTTGGTCCCTCTGTCACTTTTTTTGTGTTATATCCATTTTTTTTTTTTTTTTACTTGTAAACTTTATCGGTTTCAACCTTTTTACTTTATTCTTTTTTTACATTCTTCTTGGGTCAACCTTTTTGGGGGGTCCATTCACACGCAACCCCTACCATCGCCACCATCACCTTCATACCATCACAACTAGTTTATTATTATTATGGAAGATACTGTCTCTTACCATTTTGCAACGGTGAAACAACGACGTGACCGTAGGGACGAAATGTGAGTAGAGTGGATTAAATATATAACTTGTTACTAATGATCTTTTTTGGCTGATTAGTGATTTCCAACTGGCCTTCCGACAACAACCAAAACAATCACGAATGTGCGGTGTGGGTGAAAAAGGTAAGTCAAAAAAAAAAAAAGAAAAAAAAAAAAAAAAAAAGTGGGGCTGGGTACGTGTAGAATTCAAAATACGTTGTATGATTTATATACATATTTGTGTTCAGCCTGTGTAGTTGGCATACATACATTTAAGTAACCTTTTTTATACTTTTCTTTGTATATATATATTGTAGCTGACCGTAGACCCATTGATCCTCCACGTAAGTTTATTTAAACCTTCCCCCCCCCCTAGATTTATGGCTCTTCCTCATCAATAATTTCTCACCTAAATTTATCTACTTTAGCCATTGTGCAGCTCCGTGTGGTTGATCCATTGTTGTCTCCTATGGAAGCAAAGTAAGTTATAACTCAATGCCTCTTTGTTTACTCACATGGGTTGGCTTTCTCTTTTCTTTTTTTTTTCTTTTTATAACATAGTGCCTATTTGCAAAATCCATACTATTTTATGTATGCTTCCTTGATGGCTGCCGATATGGATGAAGAAGTACATTTATTGCGGGATGGTAAAACACGAAGTACAACTGGATCTGTGGTATCATCACTTTATCATCTCAAAGATACCGACAACTCTGACGCTGGCTTCTTTGTCTTTCCTGATTTATCTGTGCGAATGGAAGGCAAATATCGTTTAAAACTTAGCTTGTTTGAAATCATCGGGTAAGGACAAAATAACAAAGAAAGGGGGGGGGGATGATTGTACCAACTCGTTTTTATTATAGAAAGGACGTATACCATTGTAAATCGATTGTATCTGATCAATTCATTGTATACTCTGCCAAGAAGTAAGTACTATTTACCGATGGTGGCGGGGAATGTTAACATGTCTTTATTATAGGTTTCCTGGTATGGAAGAATCCACTTTTCTATCTCGATCTTTTGCTGACCAAGGTTTGAAAATCCGTATTCGCAAAGAACTTCGACAACGACGCAAAAAAAGGATTGAATCAGACGATGAAGCACCACGAACTATTGATAAACGGCCTCGTCATCATCAATTAAATCAACATTTACAACATCATTATCAACATTCTCCTCAAACAGATTCCATTGTACCTTCATCAACCCCGTTGGATAATACCACGGCGATTACTTCTGCATCATCTTCGTCTACCATTATGGATCTTCGCGTACCTCCACAACCTTCACCACAGGGGATCTATTCTATGCAATCATCTTACAGGTAAATAGGATTAACAAAAAAAAAAAAAAAAAAAAAAAAAAAAAAAAAAAAAAGGTCGGATGGAATGATTCTCATTACTTTTTATATGTAGTGAACGGCCACCTACCTATTTTGATCCTAACGACGTGGAATTGCACTGGGCTGGTTCCAGCGCTCATCATCATCATCATCATCATCAGCAGCAGCAGCAGCAGCAGCAGCAACAACAACAACAACAACAAGAACAACAACAACGATCTTGGCCATTGAATCCTGTAGATGCCACCAACCAATATTATATCACTACTTCAGTAGCAGCGGATTCAAGTAAGTTATATAATGGCATAAAGAAAAGGAAAAAAAAAAAAAAAAAAGCATGGGGTTTTAACTAGATGTCTTTTAGGTCGACGATACTCATCCGAAGTATACATTGATCCTCTACAACAAACTCAACCCATCCGACAATATCACCCAAGACCTCCATCACTGCCTACTCATACATATACTCCACACACATCATCACTTTACTCATCTCAATTACACCATTCTCAAGATACATCTCACTCGCCATACACCTTTTTACCGGTAAGACCTCCGGATCCTTACCAACATTACACACAAGATGCAATCCACCAAATAAAACAAGAATCTCGGGATTTTACACATGGCACCTGAACAATCCGATCCCATTTACACCATTAGATCTCCCCCCCCCTCCTGTACTTTGTATTCTTCCCCCCCTCTCCTCCTCCTTTTTTTTTTTTTTTTTTTTTTTTACTTTATAGCGTGTATAAACTTTTTTTTTAATAAACATGGTGATTGATGACTTTGGAATGGTTGGAATGTCTGTGTTCAAAAATAAAAAAATGTGGGGGTAGTGGGATACACACAAGTAACAATGAATTGACATTGGTATTTGGTTATACGGTTACGACATCTGTGGAATAAGGGGCTGAGAATGGGCTTTATACTTCATTTGGTAAGAGCACGGCCTTTTGACCGGTCAACCGTGGGACAAAAGTAAAGCTCGACCAATCATATTGCTTTGTTTTACACCTCCGACTTAGTGCTTTATATAATACCAAGCAATTTTTTTTATCAGAAAAGGGGATCTAGCTCAGATGGTAGAGCGCTCGCTTAGCATGTGAGAGGTACTGGGATCAATGCCCAGGTTCTCCATTTTTTTACATTTTTTTGCTTCCAGCGGAGTGTGTAATTGGTTTGGTGTCGTGTTGCGGCTATAACTGGTTGTTGTTATGGCAACAAAGGTAGTAAAAGTAAGTTTTGCTTTGTAAAAGAGTAGTGAGCACCAGAATTTTTTTTGGTAAGATTCAACCTTCAAGATGTACTTGAATGTACTTGCAAATGTAAGAGAGAAAAAAAGAGAATCCCAAAGGGAAGTCGGGGTTTGAAATATAACAAAAAGAGGCTCTTGATCCAAAGTAAGAGCCATAAAGACAATAGTTACACTTGTTAAGTAGCTTAATAATATGAGAGGTAGTTTGTAATAAAGACCTTTTTGGTTTGCAAAGACAGTTTTATTTATTGAGATGCTATTAAACTAAAAAAAAAAGGAAATGAGTTCTGATCAAGGAAAGAGGATATTTATACTAATCAGATTCAGGGGTAAGATATATTAAAGGTGACAATGGTCACTATCAAAAGGGGATTTTGGTTTTAGTTAATAAGGATATGTGTGCCAATATGTGGATAATGGTCGCAGTCGAAAGGTGGATAATGGTTGTAGACAAAAGGTGGACAATGATCCCATTTAATATGAAAACGCATGCCAAATAGTGGGTTATGATCGCAGTCAAAGGAGGATTTTGGTCATGGTCAAAAAGATGGATATTGGTCGCAGTTAAATGTGGATTATGATTGCAGTTAATACGGTTATGAATGTCAAACGTGGATTATGGTCACATCAATAAAATAGGCATTAATCAGGGGTAAATGGAACAATTTTATTTTACAGCTGATTCAGTCGGAGTTAGATAACTCCCAATTTAGATTTGATTTCCTCAACAATATCTTTTTTATTTTTGTTACGGGTTTAGATCCGTGACACTTTTATCACCAATTCCAGTCATATCACTGTATTACTTTTTTTCAATACTTGGGGCCAACTCTACATTTTATTCGGGATGGCAAGTCTACATCGGCATGTTTCAAAGGCACTTGTTTTTTGATGTGATCTCATACCTCTCCTCCTTTTTTTTCTTTCTTTTTTCTTATGCACTGTTAACATAACCTTTTTTTTAAAAAATATTTAAATGAGGATGATGGAAAGCAAATGTGCTTTATCGCAGATTGCATGTTGAGATTCTTAAGAGTCAGCTAGAGGAAAACTAAATAAGGAAATCAAATGCGTCGGGGTTTGGACATTAAGATCCTGTCAAATCCAAAGAAGCCCACTCTAGCATTGTCATGTTTATATCACTACCAACTGTCTTTTTCATCATTTCCTTGTCTAAACTAAAAAAATAAAAAAATAAAAGAAAAAGTATTATCACTGCCAACATAAAAAGGTCAAGAGTTCATAATCTCGTCAAGTTGGGTCTTGCTTCAAGAAATGTCAAATAGCGGGATTTGAATACCATGTGCCTGCTTTTTTTTTTATTTTTTGCTTTTGCTATATAAAAAGTACGTGTAATTCCAACTTCTTTCTTTTACTTTTATTAAACCCACTGACTAACAAAAAGATGCAATCACCTGTTGTTGTTATGAGTAAGTTGTAACGAAAACATCATCTTCTAAAGTTTTTTTACCTCATGTCTTGTCCAACAAACCAAATTATTGTTCTTTTGACACATTCACTTCATCTAAACGTCATCTTTACTGTTTTACCAAAATAGATACCAATATGGAGCGCGAGTCTGGTCGCAAGGCTCAAGTGTCCAACATTACTGCTGCAAAGGTAATAGCTTTTTAAAATAAACACAACTTTTTTAATAGACGCTAATAGTTTATACTGATGGGGTAATTTTTATAGACTGTGGCCGATGTCATCCGTACTTGCTTGGGTCCTCGGTCCATGTTGAAGATGTTACTGGATCCTATGGGGGGTATCTTGTTGACCAATGACGGTAATGCAATCTTGCGTGAAATCGAAGTGGACCATCCTGCCGCCAAAAGCATGATTGAACTCTCAAGAACACAAGATGAAGAAGTAGGTGACGGTACCACGAGTGTCATTATCCTAGGTAACAAAAAACAAAAAACAACAGCAAAAGGATGCAACTGACCTTTACTCTATATTTTGTAGCTGGTGAAGTCCTTGCGCGTGCCCTTCCTCATATCGAAAACAACATTCATCCCATTGTCATTATCAGTGCATTTAAAAAAGCTCTGGAAGATGCTTTACAGATTGTGGAAGATATCTCAACACCGGTGGACGTGAACAGCGATGAAGAAATGCTCAAATTGATCAAGTCTTCCATTGGCACCAAATTTGTCAGCACCTGGAGCGACCTTATGTGTAAACTTGCTTTGGATGCCGTCCGAACAGTGGCTAAAGATGAAGAACGAACTGGTAAAAAAGAAGTAGATCTTAAGCGATATGCTCGTGTGGAAAAGGTAGCTAAAAAAAAAAAAAAAGAGAAAGGTGGTGATACTGTGATTCATGACTTAACCCTTGTTGATAGATCCCTGGTGGTGAAATTGAAGAATCTCAAGTATTGGATGGTGTTATTCTGGCCAAGGATGTGACCCACCCCAAGATGCGTCGTCGTATTGAAAACCCTCGTATCATCTTATTGGATTGTCCTCTTGAATACAAGAAGGGTGAATCTCAAACCAACATTGAAATCACAAAAGAAGCCGATTGGAACCGTATTTTGGAAATTGAAGAAGAACAAATCAAGGCCATGTGCGATAAGATCATTGAATTGAAACCTGATCTGGTCTTCACTGAAAAGGGTGTCTCTGGTAAGAATGGATTTTTGGATGGTTTAAACTAGACATTTATTCTTTTACTCAATCTCTCTTTCTCTCTTTTGTATGTCATTAGATCTCGCTCAACATTACTTTGTCAAGGCCAACATCACTGCTATTCGTCGTGTGCGCAAGACTGACAACAACCGTATTGCTCGTGCCGTGGGTGCTACCATTGTCAACCGTGTGGATGATCTTCGTGAATCTGATGTCGGTACTGGATGTGGTCTCTTCAATATTGATAAGATTGGTGACGAGTAAGTTTATGCAAAAGAAGAGGGAGGAGGGGAAAACACAGTATACTTAATTATTGTCTTCTTTTGTAGATACTTTACCTTTTTGACCAAATGCGATAATCCCAAGGCTTGCTCTATCATCTTGCGTGGTCCCAGCAAAGACATCATTGCCGAAATCGAACGAAACTTGCAAGACGCGATGTGTGTTGCCCGTAATGTCTTTTATAATGCCAAACTTGCTCCTGGGGGTGGTGCCACTGAAATGGCGGTGTCAGTCAAATTAGAAGAACGTGCTAAACTGATTGAAGGTGTCGAACAATGGCCTTATCTCTCAGTAGCCGAAGCTATGGAAGTGATCCCTCGTACTTTGGTCCAAAACTGTGGTGGTAATTCTATCAAGATCTTGACTCAATTAAGAGCTAAACACTCCAATGGCGAACACTCGTTTGGTATCGATGGTGAATCTGGCAAAGTGGTGGATATGAAGGATTATGGTGTATGGGAACCCAGTGCTGTCAAAGTACAGACCATCAAGACCGCTATTGAAGTAAGCGTACATGTTTATGTAGTATGGAATCAAATGACTTGACTCTTTTTTTTTTTTTTTTAATAGTCTGCCTGTTTATTGTTGCGTGTGGATGATATTGTGTCGGGTATCTCCAAGAACAAGATTCAAGCTCAAGGTGGCGGACAACCTAGCCCAGAAGTAAGTATTTAACCCACACTTATTATCTCTTCTCACATTTATTTTGTTTTTATTTGAAATATAGGAAATGATGGAACAGCAACAGTAGAAAAATAGGTAGTAGTTTAGCTTGTGTGGGTGGACATGCATTTTTTTTAGGGATAGTCATGTTATCATATTCATTCATCTTGTCATCATCATAATAAAAAGAAAATATAGCATGTCAGGGCAGATCCGGGAAGACTCTGTATATGCTTTTGATGTTTTGTCATCTCCAATCTTCTCTCTTTGTCTTTGAACATCGTGCCCCTAAGATTCGGGGTTCAAAATACCCACCTTTGTTAATGGGCCGCCTTCCACCTTTTTTTTATATTCCCTCTCTTCCTTCTTTTTGTAATCAAACACATGACAAAGCAATTCGATATAACAATCTTTGGGGCAACAGGACTAACGGGCAAATACATTGTGGAACAAGTCTACGACCTTTCGACGAAACAATCCTTCCCGGTGAATTTTACTTGGGCTATAGCAGGACGAAGCCAAAGCAAACTCGAACAGGTGAAACAAGAGTATGCTCTGAAATACCCTAATGCCACTATCCAACCTCCTAGTATTCTTGTCGCCAATATTGTCCAAAGGGATCAGCTGGATGCAATGACAAATTCCTCGTCTGTCTTGATTAATGCGGTGGGGCCTTTTCGTTTTACAGGCGAATACGTGGTCAGGTCCTGTGTTGATCAGCAATGTCATTATGTGGATGTCACCGGTAAGTAACCCTCCCCCCTCCTTCAAATAGAAAACTAACCAACTGTTTATTTTTCTTTTTTTCTTTTTAGGGGAGCCGGAATTCGTTGAACGGATGCAACGTACTTATCATAAACAAGCTGTGGATAAGAAGGTGACGATTGTCCATTCATGTGGATTCGACAGTGTAAGCCCCCCCCCCTTCCCAAGTAAATCTTTTTTATTAATCTTCATATTATGTTAGGTACCTACTGATATGGGTGTGCTCTGGATTAAACAATTATATAGCAAACAAGGCTGGACACCTACACAGATCGAAATGTTCTTCAAGCTTCAAACAGGCCCTGCTGGTCTTCGTGGTGGTTATGCTACGTACGAATCTGCAGGTAAATAATAATCACACAAACACAAAGGTACTCTCATCTAACAAGTCATTTTGTAGTACATGGATTTGGATCAGTGGAATTACTTCGGGAAATCAGAAAAGCATCGGAACTACCACCTCTACCACGACCATCGGGACCCAAACTAGGTTTCCACAAACGACTCTCTTACGATAAACAACTAGGGTACCATGTGCCTTTTGTCTTTGCAGATCCATCCATTGTTCGGTTATCCCAACAACTCTTTTTATCTAGCCATGCCTCACCACCACCCACTGTGCAATTCGCCGCCTATTGTCTCTTGCCTTCATTGTGGATTGGTGTATTATACTTTATCTATGGTGCCATCTTTAGCTTCATGGCCAGCTCACCGTGGGGTCGCCAATTACTCTTACGATATCCCGAACGATTCTCGGCCGGGATCTTTTCGCGCGACCATCCAACACCTGATCAACTCGATCAAGCATCATTTGAAGTCATCTTGCGCAGCAAAGGGTACCAAAGTCTCCGTCCTTCTTCTGATACGTTGAATGCGGAATTGACGGCCGTGGTCCGTGGTCCTGAACCGGGGTATGTGGCTACACCGCGCATTGTACTCCAATGTGCTTTGACTTTATTAGCACAACATGACAAGGTCCCTCATGGTGTATTGACTCCAAGTGCGGCGTTTTGGAATACGGATTTGATCGATCGGTTGGCGACGGTGGATATTACTTTTAACCAACTCTATTAGTTTAGTCATATATATATATATATAATATTGTCTTTTATATTATTTAATAAATAAACTTTTTCGTTATACTTTATTGTCTTGTCTTATCATGTGTGTCAAAAAAAAAAGAAGTGCGTAATCAAACAAAAGTCGTCAAAACAATGGCCGGTAATTTGAATCATATCTCATGGTTTGTTGATTACTGGAGTTTTGGATTTCAACCGAGTAAATAAACCTAAATCAAGCATCAACCGAAGTTCATTTATGCCAAGATCTTTCTTAGATTTCTTTTCCTTTCATAGGAGACTATAAATGTGCTCTTTTTTTTTTTCCTCACTCTTTTTTCTTTTCCCCTTTACAAAACCATGGTCGACTCCATTCCTTGCAAAAAAAAAGTTAGCTTTTCTCGTATTGTCATTGTTAATCAACCATCCACTTTTTTTATTGTCAAGTATGAAACATCATTAGGGAGATCTCTCAGTCAAAAGTCAAGATTAGCTTAATCATCAGCTGGCCTGAATGCCCCCTTTTTTGAATTATAACCCCGATCAATGCAAAACATATTTCAAATCCCGCATATTTTTTGGATGGTTAAAAAAAAAGAGTAAATTTTTTATTGATTAAGATTAAATAAAACTACATAAAGTACATATATGTATAATATAAAAAGTAATAGCAGTAGTAGACTAAAAGATGATAAATAGGGTAAAGAGTAAAGTATTTTTGTTATAAAAAGGTTATCTATGGACAGTTATCATAGGAGCCTTCGACACAAGAACCAGTGTATACATAGTTTTGGACGCCAGCAATAGTGAAGACAGCTTGCAAGATAGCAGCAATACCCATACCAGCGATTTGACCACCAGCTGCACTGTACATGTATCTTTCATAGCCATCAGGATTAACGCGTTTCCAGATTTTTCCACTGGCCCAACCGATAAACATGGCCAAAGGCACTTCAGGGCTAGAGTTAATCATGGAGATACCGACGGCAGAGAAGGAAGGACAATAACGATGGTACTTTTGAGGAATGAGGAAAGTACGGACAAAAGGCCAGCCGGCACCAATGATGGCACAAACGATGGTGACAATGACAGAGCCTTGAGACAATGGTTGAGCATCCCCGGTCAAGATCTTGGTAACGTTAGTCCAGGTCAACACAGCCACCAATTGGAATTCACACTTGGCATCCAAGTTGGGATCGACAATACAAGGATAGGCATCAGCAAAGAGAATGAAGAGACCAACCGCGATACCAATGGCGAAAAAGGAAGCAACGAATTGAGCCCAGAATTGAGAGCGAGGGGAAGCACCGACAAGTTGACCTGTCTTCAAATCACCCACCATATCCACGGCTTGACTTGCCGCAGAAGCAGAGATATTACCAGCCATCAAATTGTTCTTTTGCACAGCATGAAGACTATCGGCAGGCATCTTGGCGAACACCAATTGAGACATTTTACCAATAGCACCAGTAGGATTGATATCGGTTTCACCAGTAGCTTGGACACCCACAAAGGAGAAGATAAAGGCAAGAATGATGGAGATGATGGATTGATACACAGGCATGCCAAAGTATTCACCCATAATAGCACAAGTAAAGATGATAGAGATAAAAGTACCCGACAACCACCACCAGGTAGGCACCAATTCGGAATCTTCAAAGATTTCATCGGGATCACGTTCCAGGGTCAAATGCTTCTTTTGTTCGTCGGTAAGTTCTTGACGGAAGATAACCATGCGAGTGCGGTAATAACCTTGACGGCCAGATTCATATATACCCAGCACACCACCTTTAATACCACGCCATAAAGTATCGTATCGACACAACAATTCGGCAAACGTTGAGAGTACCATCAGAGCAATACCGGGCCATAAGAAGAAGGATTGAGTAGTGTCGCCTGCAGAAGTGAAACCGTAGGGCTTGACGAATTTGCCTTGGATCACCATGAGAGGACCAATGATACCGTAGATAATAACGGAGGAGATAAAGAAGGACAGCACAGTAGAGCCAGGAGTCATCAGACCAGCACCAAAGAAGGGGAAATCCCAACGGAAAGACCAGCGCCAGCTTACATCAGCGCTCATGAATGGTACATAGCCAGCAGAATAACCAATCCACCATAAAATGTGAACTATAAAATAGGAAGAAAGAGTCAATTTTTTGCCATTGTCATGTGCATGCATAATTACTTACTAGTATCAAAAAAGGGAACCCAATAAGAGATAAGAGACCAGAGGAAGGAGATAGCAAACCAGATGCCCATCCATTTGGCCTTTTTCATTGCATCCTTTTCACCTTCCAAAGAGTTGTGAAGAGAAATGATAGTAGTAGCAGCAGCACGAGGAGTAGGGAAAGTCAAGTCTTGTTTCACCACAAAGTGTTGTCGGAGAGGTACAGCAAAGAAGAGACCATAAAATGCGCAAGAGATAGTGAAGAGTACAAGAGCAGGTGCATCTTGACGAGGTGTAGTCATAAGACCAAGTTTGTACATTGCTTCAAGTAGGAAGGAAAAAAAAAAGTCAGTTTCATATTTTAAAAACATAAAGAGAGAGAGAGAGAGAGAGATGTACTTACCAGGAATACCAGAGACAAAACCAGCAGAAAGACCGCCCGCGGTAGTTGCAGCTGATTGAGCAGTACAGTTTTCCTTAGCACCAAAGTAACCACCACCCCATTTAGGAGGAAGGACGCGAGAGAGGGGTTTGATGATAGCAAAAGAGAAAATGGCACCGAATAAGGAAGCACCAAAAGTCCACCCGATTTTTAGACCAAGATATGTATTAGAAGCGGCTATATATATATATATATATGTTAAAAAAAGATTATTAGTGCTGAGGCAAATCACCCGTTTTTCTTTTCTTCTTCTTACCAACAAGACAACCCAGTAAAGAGCCAACAATAGCAGCCCGCCATGTGAATTGGTATTCTTCAATGAATTCTTCGGGAAGAGACCTGTCGTCTACATTCTTCACTTCAACTTGTTCGTCAAAGGTATCGTATTTTGTTTCCTGGATATCGTATTCGACCTTTTCTTCATGTCTTTCCGTAATGGAAGTCATGATGAGTGTTAAAAAAAAAAAGTAAGGTTTTAAAGAGAGAAAAAGAGGTAAAAAGATGATTCAAACCCGAAACTCATTTTCCAGGGCATATATAACAAAAAAAAACGGAATTTCAAAACCCGACGTCTTTCTTTGGAACCAATCAAGATCACTACCAAGGAAGTATGTCACATGGATCAAGAACAACTCTCTGTCCATATTTTCGCACGGATGGATGACTTTATTCAGATATATCACTTCCTCTTTTAGCATTTTCTACTGCATTTAGTAGTTTGTTCCCTTTTTTTACTTTTAACTTGAAATCGCTCATTGTTCAACCCAAGAATGGGGAAGAAAAGATTTCTTGGAATGCCTTGTTCTTTGAACAATCAATCATAAGGTCTCAATGAAGAAACACATTCTTTTTAACCGTTTCCCACATTTGATTCACTTGATGATATGAACTGACAAACCGTAATAAAAAGATGATTTATTCTCGACACCAATAACGGACAAACGGATTTCTCGATCCGGGTAACACAAAGAAATAGAGATTGCCTTTTTGTGAAAATGCATTTGGTTGGTTCCTTTATTAGCAAGATAACATGCTTTGATTGTCATTTCTTTTTGTGATTGGTGAGACCGGTAAAAAGACAAATCTTGGGTTTCTCTTCCAATCATGTTCCTGAAATAGGGTTCTGTAAGAGTCACCCTTTTTTAAGATCTCCGCTTTTTGGTGATTCGACTTTTTTTTGGACAAGTTGTCATGACAAATACCCTATTGTATATTCCCAATCGATTGAGTTTATTCTTCTTCATTTTCTTTTTTTATATCACCTACACACTTGACAGAAATAGCCAAACACAGGGAGATAACGGGATTTGAATATTTTCATTTTCGTTTTCCTTTTTGGCTTTTCCTTTTATCTCTTTTCTTTTCCCGCTTCTTTATCTCTTTACCTTGCAAAATATTCATGATCAACAATGGAACGAAACAATGTTGAATGGCAACATCACTACACCAAACTTGTCTTTATACCTACTTGAACTCTTCGTGGCGGGACTCTTTTTTATTTTTATTTTAACGAAACTCTTCAACTTTGTCTTGGACAATAATCAAGGAATGAACCAAGTCGCTCCCCATGGTATCGTCTTATCGTTTTGGCGTTGGATTCTTTATTCTCGTCAAACATTTCCTTTTAATGGTATGGCAATGACTAGTAATTGTATGCGCAAGGAATCTTGTGGATACTTGGTGTGATGGCATCTTCAACAAAACAGTAGATCAAGTACTCTGAACAACACAAATACCAACCATGCAGGTAAGTAAATAAAAATGAGTAGAAAACTGTTTGCTGACATTATCCTTTTGATAGGTTCTTTCTCCTTTTGGTGACTTTTACTTCCATATCTCTGGTGTGATACTCAAGCTGCACTCTGTATGTGATCTTTTTATGCTTTTATAGAAAAAAAAAAAGGTAGATTTATGATTAATGGTATCCGAATGATGCTATATGTTTTGATACAATCAGTTGACGGCTTTCTGTTATATCAAACTAGGTAATAAAGGGGCAAATATTATATTTGAATCTTGTTTCCACAACAAAAACACTAGCATCTCCTCCTTCTATTTTATAGGCTTCTTGGAATAGAATCCTTTCTATATTCACCAATGATGTCGATGATTCTGGGATTATAGTAATAGATGAAACGGACGACAATCCCTGGTGAAGATCTTTGGCAGCACAAACGCATCGGGGGTACCAAATCAAGAAGGACATGTGATGGGCGTTTACACAAAACATTACAACGATTGGCGGGCAAATCAATAACTTGTCTCTCTCTCAACAAAGAAAATCGGCAATGGCAATTCAACAACAAGTGGATCGATGGCAAGGAACAAACAGGGCATTCGATCTCCAAATGATCTCCAGCGCCAAGAATCATTCAATCTGTGGATCATTTTAATGATAGGGCTATTATGTAAAGAGGACTCTCCTCTCTTATCAAGATCAACTAGACTGTGGGGCAATACTAACGAAAGATTGTATCCATCCATCTTGTACTGGGTTGACACCGAAACAATATCAATAGACTGGAAACATTTTTTGTTTTATATATAATAAAGAAAACGACGATTATTATTATTATGATTCTTATCACATGGCTAAATACAAACATAAAGTAGACTGTTTTTAAGATTTGATATGAATCACTTATAATAAAACCTCATTCCTTGTATTACCTGTCTTTTCTTGTCTTGTCTTCTCTCTCTCTCTCTCTCTCTCTTCTTTTTTTTTTATAACTATATATCTTATATGTCTTCTTTGTCCATCGAATTAGAAAATCATCCCGTCGTTAATCATCTTAAGGGGTACTTGTTACTCCAGAATGACAGTTTGTTACCTGATTCCATCTGTCATCTTCAATTAGTAGGCACACAAAGTGAGCCCATTCTTCTTGAACCCCCATACCTTCGTTTCGATATACCCCTACCATTACTATCAGAAGACATGGAGTATTCACTCAGGGCCAGTGTGAGAGGTTCCAAAAACGGAAAGACACTGTATGCCGCTCGACCCCTGAATTTAATTCAAACCCCGCCTCCCTCTTATCCCTCCTCCCTCTGCTCCACCTTATCGTCATCATCATCCTTATCCACCATCATTCAACCAAGAGTCTGTTGGGGTATATCCGCTCTGTCCCAATGGAAGTACGAGTTGGAGCTGCCACAACAAATTAATGGGTTTGATCCTTTTCTAATCGGTCTTCGTACTTTTTCAAGGATGAAGCATCAATCCCGAGAAACATGCCTCATTGGAATCCAAATCTACGAGTCAAGTCGGTAAGAATAGAAGAAAAGGAAAAAAAGAAAAAGGTTACTGAGGAATAGACAACATAGATCAGATACGATTTTAATGGCAACTAGTCATGTCCTGTGTGAGCCTTCATTGACTTGGCATGAAGATCCGTGTGAACTGTTACTTGAATTAGATCAGTTACCTACTCCAGGGATTACCTATCATCTTCAGATCACCCTGAATTACCACACAGAGCCAAATCAGACTGATTGGGTTCATTTTGATTGTATAATCCCTTTTTACGCTAAAGAACAGGATCCGTTTGGGGTTCAAGGCATCAAGTATAGTATAAAATCATGATATTAATTGTTTCTTTATTCGGACATAAAAAGGGGTAATAAAAACGAGTCTATTCTATTCTATAGTCTATCGGGTCATGCGGCATGATTCCGTTCCAATCCCCGAATTAAGCTGTAGGCAGTCTCTAAATCTAGAAAAAAGTAATTAGTTCATGAGTTTTAATGCACCAAAGGAAGAAGAGTTACCTATACAGGTGTTAACACCAAGACTATCAGCAAGCAATCTTGATGGACATTACAGGTGACCACAAGGAAGCCCATTCATAGGCTTAGCAAGGATTACCATAACCGATACCAATGCACGTGCACCAAGATCTTGACCTACAAAAACAATTGCTAAGGGATTGTTCAAAGGCTACCACATTGTCGCTCCAAAGTTATCAACATGGTTGTAATAATCTTTTTAAAGATTGATCAAGTTAAACAATTGGTTCGTATACTGAGGAGAGTATATATGGTGAGGTGTCAAGTTGTCTAATTCAAGAGGCATTGTTTCGCCCGCCATAAGTTGAGTGCATCGTTCGTGAGAGGAAAAAAGGAGAAAGAAACGCATCGGCAGAAGGGTCGGCATCTCAACCAGGGCTTTTTTTTTTCCCTGTGGGGTGCAGATTGGACGAAGGGATATCTTTAGCTATCTCGCATTTGATTGGTTATCGGGGTTACAACAATCAGTTTGGGAAAAAAAAGACGAACGCCATGATCTTTTATTGTTTTCCTTCTCTCTCTATTTTTTTTTTCTTCTTCTTCTTCTTTTCTTTTTAAAACAAACCTATATTATTATTATGAAAGTTATTGACAAGATTCAAAAAGCTGAACAAGAAGGCCGAGTCTATTGGTCATTTGAATACTTTCCACCTAAAACGGCACAGGTAAGAAACAAGGGGAAAAAGGGTGGGGGGTGGGGATGGAGTTGGAATATACTTATTGGACTGACAGTTACTTGTATATAGGGTGTTCAAAACTTGTACGATCGTATGGAACGTATGCAACGAATGGGGCCTGAATTTATTGACATTACTTGGGGCGCTGGTGGAACTTCAGCTGATTTAACGACCGAGATTGTATCTAATGCGCAATCCGTGTATGGTTTGGAAACGATGATGCATCTGACATGTACGAATATGGAGGTGGAAAAGATAGACATGGCACTCAAGGTAAAATAAACAGGTTGTGAGAGGGGGTGGTGAACAAGAATAGATAAGGGTTGTTGTATTAAACTTTTTTTTTTTTTATCAACTTAGGCAGCAAAAGACTGTGGGTGTCAAAACATCTTGGCACTACGAGGCGACCCACCCAAAGGCCAAAGTGATTGGGAATCAACTCCAAATGGATTCGAACATGCGGTGGATCTTGTGAAATACATTCGCAAACAGTATGGTGATTACTTTTGTATTGGTGTCGCTGGCCATCCTGAAGGTCATTCGGATTGTCCTAGCAAAGAACAAGATCTACTATATCTAAAGGAAAAAGTGGATGCCGGTGCTGATCTCATTGTCACTCAACTCTTCTTTGATGTTGATGCCTTTTTGGACTTTGTCAAACGTGCTCGAGCGATTGGTATCACTTGTCCTATTCTTCCTGGTGTGTTCCCCATCCAGAACTATACCGGTCTGAAACGTGTCATCTCATTCAGCAACAACTTTGTGCCACAAAAAATCTGGGACGACTTGGAACCTTTGAAAGAAGACGATGCCGCGGTCAAGGAATATGGTATCAACCTTACCATCGACTTTATTCGCAAATTCCAACAAGCGGGTATCCATGGATTCCACATTTATACATTTAACCTCGAGCGATCCTCGCGACTGATTTTGGAACGACTCGAACTGGTGGCTCCTCTCGAAACAGTGAAACCTCTGCCATGGCACCCAGCTCTCACTCAAAAACGTGCCAAGGAAAACGTCCGACCGATCTTTTGGAAAAACCGCACCAAGAGTTATCTTCAACGCACTGAATTCTGGGATGAATTTCCTAATGGACGATGGGGTGATTCTCGATCTCCAGCGTTTGGTGAATTGGATGGATGGGGCGTGTCTCTAAAGTATGCAAATGATCAATGTCAGGAAATGTGGGGGTATCCGGAAACCGTGGATGATATCGCCATGGTATTTGCAAAGTATTGTAAAGGTAAAATTGCTGGAATCCCTTGGAGTGCTCAACCTCTCGAAGCCGAAACTGAAACCATTCGACAACGACTGGCTGGTATCAATCTACTGGGCTATCTCTCCATCAACTCTCAACCAGCTGTGAATGGCGTCAAGAGTTCACATCCTACTTATGGCTGGGGCCCTAAAAACGGTTATGTCTATCAAAAGGCATACTTGGAATTCTTTGTCTCTCCTGAAAAACTTGATGAACTGATTGAAAAGATTGGCAAGAATCCAAATGTCACTTACTATGCTGTCAATAAACAGGTAACAAAGAAAAAAAAAAAAGAATCATGTATAACTGATCAACTCCCCTCCTCTTCTTTCTCTTTTAGGGTGATTTACGGGCAAACACACAAAGCGATCATCCAAATGCCGTCACTTGGGGTGTCTTCCCCGGTAAAGAAGTAGTCCAACCAACCATTGTGGAATCAACAGCATTTATGGCCTGGAAGGACGAAGCATTTGAACTATGGAATGAATGGGCACGAATCTACGACCGCAAGACGAAACCCGCCGAATTAATCCTGGATATCTCTAATCGCTGGTATTTGATCAATATTGTCCACAACGACTTCCAGGACGAAAATGGTATCTGGCGCTTGTTTGATCTGGAAATTGATGGTGAAATCTCCAGGAAGATTAGACAGAAGGGAGGTGATGATTATTAGATTGACTCTATTGTTATTACTGTTATTATTATTGTTGTTTTAGTTTAATATTACTACCTACTTTTATTCGAAACAAATAAAAATCTTATTGTATAATATTGTGTATGGTGATCAAGGGACTCTCTCCATGTGCGGTGATTGAAAAATGGTGAATCTGCATAAATGTTCAAAATCCTGCCCAGGTACAGGCACTAATGGTGGTTTAACGTGGTGGGACAATGCATATGAGTACCAATGTTGTTATTTTTTCTTTTTACAAGCGAAGATCTGATGTGTTTGAATCGATAAGCGTCTGTTAACATTAAATCCCTTTTGTCAACTTTCAGTTTTATAAAGACAGTATGTATTGTATCAAAGAGTTGTTTATTTTAATTGTTTAATTAATAATTGATAGGAGGGGAGTAGTTCTATACTGTATCAAAAAAGGGTATTACTATAATTTATAGGTAGAGAGAAAGGGAGAGAGAAGGATAGTAAATAATCTACATTAATATAACCATTAGATACTGTCGATGTGTCCACCAACTGCAAATGGTAATTGTTGTTTCATATGTCGGTGTTTCCTAACCCCCCCAAACGGTGAAGTCGACCCCCCGTCATTTAGAGCCAAGCAAATGGGAAGATAAAGGAGCTTACAAAAAAGGTTGGGTATTGGTTTACTTGACTGGACACCCTATAAAAACGAGATGATCAAACGTCACTTCATCACCAATGCCACTAGTGTAGACCATTTATTACCATCCTGGAGACAAGAGGGATAAGAGGTTACTTGTCGCCAACTTTCCATGGAGTAGACTGTATTCTCAAGCTGTTTGTTGATCGTGAAGATTGACTTGTTTTCATTGGGGTACCTAAAAAATGTATAAAGATGAAGAGATTAAAAATACATACAAAGAATTAGTGTGCTTGTTTGTCATGTTTAGAGACTTACAAATGTCGACATCCATCAAGTCATACGCATTGTGTAGTTTATAGAATACTAATTTAACTCGTCTATAGCTATAAAAAGGAAGGTTCGATTTGATAAAGTGTGCGCAAGTGAAAGAAGAAGGGTCAGTCAACTTTTTTTTTTAGATTTAAAAAAGCAACAGGGTACATTTGATCGGGTATTCAAAACCGATATCGGGATTTAAAAACAAAAGATCGGCATTAATTTGATAAAAGACAGTAAAGGTACATAAAGAGTTTATTTAAAGAAACAAGATTTTACAAATTAAGAATAGAAGACAGGAATAAGTGGTAGCTAATGGGATGTGGTTGGGCTGAGGATTTGTCCTGGAATTGCCTGCGCATATGACCCCAGTACCTTCAGTAAAAAATAAAACAACGAGACAATAAGATAGATGATTAAAGACAATGCACTAAACTAGGCATGATTTTTAATGATAAATGTGAGATTAATCATACAAAAAGAAAAAAGAGGATATATATACGAAGGGAGAGAGAGAGAACATATATACAAGGGGCAAGTTAGTTGCAAGATCCTTCGGATTGTCGCTTTTTTTTCGTTGTCTTCATCAAATCATCCGATCGCCAAGTAGGTCCAGGAGTGATATTCCTTTTGCCGTTTGCCTTTGCAATTTGAGCTTCCTTAATTTTGTTGGCAACGGTAGCAGCAAGAGTCTTGACCTGTAAGAGGCAGTGGAAGAGGACAGGGAACGATTTAAGATCACATTGTTGAGACATAAGATTACATTTTCCAAGTTGCATCATACGGTAAACTTCAGCCTTCAAATCCATGGCATAAGTTGTGACGTGATAACCTAGTAAAGAGATCAAAATAAATGATATTGCTATCGTGATCTATGCTTTTGGTCAACTTACCTTCCACTAAGATACCAAACACCATGGCATCTTCAACTTTGATAACGTCCAGCATTTTGTTCACCATCCTACGCATTTCAAGCCCGAGCTTGACAAAATCAGACTGATCACTATTTCCTTGCTTTGATGGGGGCTTCACTTCGTAGGTGGTAATATCAATCTTGGTGTACCAGGGTCGGATGTAGTTAAGCCAGTCCGGTTTCGTCGATGATGATGATTCCAGAGTCGAGTTTGCCCTATATAAAAATATAGATAAAACAAAAAGAGAGTTAGTTCCAAGCCGTGCAACTAAGCCTACGTCCTACCATGATTGGTAAAAAATTTCTTCAGTGGAGAATAAGTCGCCCAACAAAGAGTCAAAGTAGAGATGCACAAATGTATCTTCAATCATATAGCTGTCATGATTTCTTGCTATTCGGGGCGCGCTATAAGTATACAATCAAATTCAAAATATTAAATGTTAGTAATGTCAATGACCTCCCCTTTTACTTATAACTTACATGTTGAAAAGTATGCTGGTCGCCAAGATATCTGTCTCGTTACCCTTTTCATAAGCCAAATCCATAATTTTAAAGCACTTTTTCTTCATCATTGCCAGTTTGTCAGTTGAAGTCTAAAAAGAGAATAAGAGAGAAGAATGTAAGGTTTTGGTTTGATTTGTGTTTTCTTCATTACCGCGAGGGAATAGCACCAAAGAATCAGATCGGAAGAGACTGGCGGACATCCAGAAGTAAGCAGCTTGATTTCATCGAAAATTTCGTCATGATGGCCAATATACAAAGTAATAGAGTCGTTTTGGTTGATGAGAAAAGGGAAAACACGGTGCAAAGCCCTGTTTAAAAAAAATTGGTATGTGTTTCCATATGATGAGAAGTAAGCTACCGCAAAAAAAGTAAGCTATCTAACTTACAATATACGAGTGTCGCTGATGTTTCCTTGAGTCGTTGCCAAATGTGAGGATACATCCCAAAACGCCTTCAAGCCAGCAATCACATCAAAATCATCAATCATCCACTACATAGAATACATTAATCAAGTTATTATCCCTATTTAGGACAACACGTAAATATAAACTTACTCTTGTCGTACAGCTGGGCCAGGCTTCAATTGTTTCATAAAAATGTACATTGGTACGGTTAGGGTGGTAAGAGTCGCTGAGAAAAGAGTTGTATAAGTCTTTGGATTCATTGTTCGAGGGAATTGGCGACAAGTCACAGGCAAAAGATTCTTGCCCACCCTACAAGATTTAACCAAGTTGAATAAATAAAAAAACATTCATATATACGCTATCAAAGTAGTTCCTTACGTTAAAGTTGTAGTTAATAGTGCCTGATTCTGATGCATCCACTAGGGTGCCAACAGAGATGCTGCCAACTGAGACGCTGCCACCCATTACTTGACGTGTTTCGCCTTCCATATTTTCCTATGTTATACATTAAAAAAAGAGTGAGTTTTTATTTATTTATCATGACATGCCCTATTCTTCGTAACTTACGTGCATAGTACGCAAAAATTTTACCGCAGCTTCTTTTTTTCCAGCACGAGCACCCTTCATCACATTGTTGAGATCGTCCAAAACCAGTTGTAGTGGCACCTTGTCAACATTAGCTTTTGCTTCTTCAAAGTATTGGATAGCGCCTTTCACAGTCCAATCTTCAACTTTGACACGATTGAAGTAAGACATGATTGTTGAATATATGATAAGAAAGAAATAGTTTTCCCCGCAATTTCCGCCACTTTATGCGTGCTTCTCCGCAAGTAGGTGACTGGCCAGGAAATGACTGAGCCTTTTAGTTTATTTGTTTCATCTTGTCTTTTTTTTTTTTTTTTTTTTTTTTTTTTCCTACCATCTGATCTTTTGGTTCTCCCATCTTACTATGAAAACCACCCCTTTGTCTCTTGGTCACTTCTTTTGGAATTTAGATGTCTGGATAAACCAAGAATTTCGTCCTTCTGGGCGCTCAACTTCTACACGATTCGTTTCTGCGTCAGTTACCCAGAGCTTCGAAGCCTATCTGCGTCTATTACCCAGAGCTGTGGCATGTGTAGTTGTTTGATATTGAATTCTTCGGGCTTGGTCAACTGGATGGGCTGCAATGGACACTATCTATTCAGCGCTTTATTACCCTGATAACGTGATAGCAGGCCTTCGTCTTTTACCAGGGACTGGGTTCATTGCTCTTATCTTGTTTGACTAGGCTAAAAGGCATTTAATTCTTTGTTGTGATCTTTGGATAAAGGGGACTCTTTAAAAGGTAAAATGTATCAAAAAAAAAAAAAAACTTTTTCAAAATGAAAGACTGATTCTACTATTTATTGTTAGGTGCAAGGACCATCACTACCAACACCAGCGAAATGTCAGGGACATGATCGGACAGGCAGCTTCTTTGTGTAGAAACCCATGTCCACCACTTGATGTACGATATAATATACATGTATACTTGTCCATGATAACAAAATAAGCAATGGTTCTTAATCTTGTCTTTTTTTTTTTCTTTTTTTTCTAGTGCTTTGTTATTTATCCCGTCTTGAAACCGAACACTGTTGACAACACTCTCAAACTATTTATCAGCTCTGGAATAAGGTGCGCTCTCATTAGTGAGTATGGTGGAAACGACAAGCCTGAAACGACAATCCTGAAACAACAATCCTCAGTCCAATCCCCATCCCATTAGCTCTACCACCTATCTTACCCTTAGTTTATAAAATTTGATTTGACTCTTTAAATAAACTCTTCATGTATCTTCACTGTCTTTTATATTGCCTTGATGCTACAGTGAACACCAGGTTGGCCGGATTGGGTGATCAAAATAATGCCGACAATTTAGTGTTTAAATCCCGCCGTCTGTTTTATTTGTACGCATCGCAAGTCTGAACTGACCGACACAAGGGTCTTGCTACATTGGTCATTATGTAAAGTTTGTTGGAAATAGGCTATAATGTCTACATCGCCACTTTAATCATAAGCATCACTTGTCTATTAAGGTAATAGAGCCTTTCCAAATCTTAGTAGAGGCAGGCGGGATCTGAAAAAGTACGAAAAGGAACCAGACTTTTTTTTTTTTTTTTTTTTTTTTTTTTTTTTTTTTTTTGTAGTGCTGAATACATTGAAGCTAGCTGACAATGACTCGGGAATGATGGTATACAAACAATTCTTTGGGCAAGATAATCGATTTGGTATCAAAAATCATGAATTCAACCGTGGAACTTTGCGATAGTGAATGGAAACTGGACAAGTAACACATCACCAATCAAGGCGCTATTTATAATGGATGGACTTCTTGGACAAGACCATAGATACTATGAAGCTAGCATTCTTACATGATCCCTACCTCACATTTGATCTCCTCTACACCCACACAAAAATCGCATGCTTCGTTGGACACGAAAATACTATCTCTGCAAGGATCTCTACATGGATATATTCACCACTCTATCTACAGCCTTGAAGACTGTCTCAATGGAAAGCCTATTTAGTTATTTTACATGTAGTTTAGTATCTTTAATTAGATAGTTTGATTCATTCCTTTATATATTATACACCCAATAAACTATTCCATTATTTATGTTATGCTACTTTGCCTTGATATCTTTTTTTGTCACACCTTCGGTTTTTTTTTACTGGGAACATCTAGATTTTACGGCATCTCGTTGACGGCAATCACCTCTGCGGCAAGTTTTGGCATAGCGGTATTTGAATTTCGAGAAACTTTCATGCACGTCTGTAAAGTAAGAAGATACGCTTTATTTGCTGGCATGGAAATACTGCCTAAGGAAAGTATCCTTTACCAGACGACGGGTTCAAGGTTTTTGGAACAAGAAGTAAACCAAAGGAATGTAGACATGTTAAAGAGTCATATAGGCTTTTATTTACAGTTAAGATAATATACAAAATGGTAATATATAAAAGATAGTACACTAATAATAATGATAGTAATAGTAATAGTAATAGTAGTAATAAAAGTAGTAAGTTCATGTCAAAAGATAGGAAGGAGTGATAATATACACTAAATTAAAGATGATAAAAAAAAAAAAAAGCAGTTCAACATACTAATACAGCTGATTCAACGAGTTTAAAGAGGAGCGTCGGGAAGCATACGAGGATGAGGATGAGGAATTCGATGTGGTGGTAGAGCAGAATGATTTTTCGCGTTCGTCTTGTTTTGCACGTTCTATATATAAACAGAAAAAAAATTATTAGTCACACTGTTATATAAATCATTATTCAGGGGTGCTAGTTTCTTACCAATATCATCAGCGCGATTACCATAATAATTCGCCTTTTCCAGATTACAAGAGCCAGTTAGTCCAAGGCGGTAAATTTCAGCTGTCTTCCGTAATGCAAGGAGATCATCCATGTCAGCCGCCAATTCCCAGTAATAAAGCGCCTTGCTGACGTCTTTTTCCAATCCCTCCAAACCTTGTTCGTAACACATGGCCACTTCCACAAAAGCCTCAACGTTGTTCTCATCGACAAGCGCCATCAACATGTTAAAGCCCCGAGTTGGATCGCATGGTTTTCGACCCCAACCTTTCAAATGATACAAAGCCATCATCACCTTTGCATGCGCACATTGATCACCATCTTCTGTCACCGACTCTTCGAACCAAGTATAGGCTTCTTCTTGTAAATCCAGAGCAGTCTCCACATCATGTTGTTCGGTTAGCGCCTTTTCTGCCAGATTATGCTTGAGCTTGCCAATTGCCAGTTCCGCGAGTGGTCCACAGTTCCATTGATAGGCTTTTTCGTACCACTTCAAAGCTTCTTCAAGATTTTCCATGCCATGGAGGTAACCTTCTTCATAGTATGATCCAATCATTAACGCCGCCTTGGCATTCCCTAATCGTGCCGCTTCAGAGTAGTAAGAGAAGGCCTGTTTGTGGCTTTTGAGGATGACACAGAGTTCGCTTGAATCTTCGCTGGCAAACCCCGTGTGATACAAATGACCTAATTCCACCAGAGCCTCGGGTACCAGTGCTGCCGCCTTTTCGAATTGCTTGAGTCCACGCTGATACTGTTTTTGATTGTTCCAGAGATCCCATGCATGCATAAAGGTAACCGTTCCAAGTTCTTTTTTCGCTTTGTCCAGCCCATGACCCGCGGCGAGTTTCAAATAACGCTGTGCCGCCACCAAGTTGATTTCCAGCCCACCCAGTCCGTGTGCATGGTAGAGGCCGAGTTGATACTGAGAGGCTGCATGATTCCATTTTTCAGCCGCACGCCTAAACCAGTCCATTGCACCCCTCAAGTTTCCTTTGACTTGATAAAGCATTCCCAGAGCATAAGTAGCTTCTTCGTGTTGATCAATTTCCACCGAGCGGCAGTACCATTGCTCCGCCAGAGATAGATCGGGTCCTTGAGTTTGATCTTGGTGATGATAGGCTTGTCCCATAAAGAAGCATATGTTTCCAATAGTATGTCGATCCATCGAGTCCAGTGTAGAGGGATGCAAATTTTGCCATAGTTGCTGAGCTGCTGAGACGAGGTCTGAGAAGGTGAATTGAGTGAGTTGGGTGTGCATATCCGCCACGCCTTCCAATTGATATTTGATAAGCATGATCGATGATAAGAGTTCGGAGGAGGATCGTTCAAACCAAATCTGTGCCTTGTCGTATTGTTCCAAATAGTCATAGAGTTGTCCAAGGCAGACCATCGATTCTTGATCACCTTTTGCCGCTGCTTTCATGTAGTATTCAAAGGAGGTTTCCAAAAGTTGAGGAGTGCGATCTTCCAAGTAAGCTTCACATGTGAGTCGGCCTTGATGATGCACTGCTTTGACACTGCCAAGTTTGCTAGCACGATCCAATATATCCATAATCTTGTTACGGTTGTTGGTCTCTGTCCGGTGTAATAATAATGCCAATGATTCTATACATCCGGTATGCATGAGCAAAGCACCTTGTTCAAGTCGTCGTTTTGCCCCACTAATATCATTGCTTGATTCGAGAAGATTGGCCAGTTCCAAAGCGGCATTTCCATCACCTTCATCAGCAGCTTGAGATAACCAAATTTGAGCCTCGGCGGAGTTTTGTTCCGAGTGTTCACCTTGAAGAAGCAAATGACCTAAGTAAAAGACATAATCGAGCATAAGAAGATGAGAAACCTCACTTTTTTTTTTTTTTTTTTTTTTTTTTTTTTTTTTTTTGGTTTAATAATAAGTTACCTATATGAAATCTGGCTGTTCTTGCTAGAGCATGGCTTGCTTTACATTGATGATCCAAGATATGCATATGCGACTTTGTGATTTGTAATTGATCCCACGCCAAAGTATGATTGTCGGTCCGCATGTATATTTCCACCAATCTGAAGCGAGTTCGTTCTTGTACCCAATCCATTTCATCGACTGATATGTTGACAACCCGTTTGTAGTAATCCATTGAAAAAGAGATATCTTGGTTGGTTCCTTTTCCTAGTTCATAACATAGACCTACCAAAAAAAATAAAATAAAGAGGTATGAGTACATATAAAAGTATTATCAAAGCATAACTCACCAAGTAATTCCAATGGCTCCATGATCGCAAGGTCGGCAACAGGTTGGCTAACCATGGTAGATAACCAAGCATAAACATCAGGTATCCATTTTTTAGAGTCCGTATCTGATAGACTATTGTCAATCAATAAAAGTCTGGCAATAGCCAAGCGAGCATTCCAGCCGGGTTTTTTCAATAAGACATTCGACTTGACAATAGATTCATAGGAGGCCAATGCTTCTTTCCACATGTTATGACGATAATAAAAATCCCCAATCGTCATTCTTGCTCTACGCACAAAAACCAAAAAAAAGTCAATTTTGTTGTCTGTATACTTGTTATTATGTCCTTACTTTTGATATCCAAGAGATTCTGCATGAATCAAGCATTCCAGCGCCGCTTGAATATCCATTTCCATCCCAAGACCATTTTCGTGGTACCGAGCCATATCCAGCCAAGCCAAAGGATCATTCTTGTCACAAGCTTTTTGAAGCAATAGCCAGCCTTTCTTGTAGCGATCAGGATCACATTCAGCCACTGCAATTTTACCTTGTTCAAAAACACTGGCCAGAGCACGCAGGGCAGCTGTGTAATTCTTGTCGTCTCGTTTCGTCGCCGCCTTGTGTAACCAATGCAAAGCATCTTGATGGGAAGAAGTAGAAGATTCTTGTAAAAGTAATTGTGCCAAACCAATCATTGCAGTAGTATGTTCTTGATGGCTTGCCCGTTCATACCAAAACTTGGCCTTGTCGAGCTGTACCTTGTCCACCGGAGAGAGTCCACGTTCATAAAACAGACCCAGACTATATTGTGCGGTTGCATGTCCCCGTTCAGCCGCCTTTGTATACCATTTGAATGCACGAGTAGAGTCTTTTCCAACAGATATTGTACCATGAGAGGCACCATTGGCAAGGATCAGGGCCACATGGAATTGACCATCCAGATCACCACCAAGAGCGCTTTTCATATAATAGTCAAAAGCCTTTTTGGGATGTCGATCAACGACGATCGACCCATCTGGATTTGTCACCCCTTCATCATAACAAGCGGCCACCCAGAAATGCGCTTCGGAGAGTTGTTGCTGATCCGACAGGTAGACAAATTCTTGGTACGCCAAAGCACGGTCCACCTCCACCCCGTCCCACCCATTGAATTTATATCGTGCCACCATCAGACGAGCCACATTTTGTTGTCGTACATGCCCTACATTGAAATCATCCATGTTGCCAACTTGTTGTAAAGTAGCCATCGATTGGTACCATTGATAGGCCTCTGCACGTCGACCCATTCGTAGTAAAAGGTTTGCCAAAGACAGTTGAGCCGCCAATGATCCTGATTGCGCGGCTTGCTTGTACATGGTGATAGCAGAGAGTAGATCGACTTCACTATTACCACGTTGTTCTGCTCGTTGTCCAAGTAAGCCTAGTGCCTGAATGTCTCCTTGCATTGCCGCCTTGGTAAGCCAGTCGAAAGCGATGGATTCATCCTTTGTCAGTCCCGCCACACCTTCCAAGTACATCAGACCCAGCGCACGTTGAGCAGGAGCATAGTCGCCATCGGAAGCCAGTCGCAGGTGTTTCAATGCCTTGTTGTTGTTTTGAGGTACCAGGTTGCCCAATCGATAATTGATGCCCACAAAATAATGAGCGAGGATCACTTGATTATCGTCCGAGTGTGTGTCGATCTCGGTCGCTGCTTCATAGTGCTGGATGGCCTTGACAGGATTCCGAGAGACCAGATCACCTTCTTCGTAGATTCCACCAAGCGTTACGTGGGCCTTAACATTGTTCTAAGATAAAAAAAAAAAAAAAAAAAAAAAAAAACTTAATACATCAACGTTGTGAGATTCAAAAATAAAAACACTCTAATTACCTGCTTTGCTGCCAGTTCTAGCCAGTGAATAGCAATACGAGTCCACTTGTCCTTGCTGTATTGTTGATCAGTAGAAGCCACACCATTCATTACCACCAGTCGATCCAAGTTTTCCAAAATGAGTTGACCAAGAGAAACTTGAGCTTCAGGAAACCGATTACGAGCGGCACGTTCATACCAATAAAGGGCTTGTTTGAGATTAGGAGGTTGTTGATTAAAAACGCCATGTTGGAAATGCAAACCAAGCATGTATTGTGAGTATCGATTGTCGTGTTCAGCTGATAATTCAAAGTAATACAATGCTTGTTGGACATCTGGTTCGATTCCTTGAGGATCACCCTTAACCAAAAGAATAGCTATTCTGTATTGAGCCCAAGCAACCGTTGATAGAGGCAGCGAGGTAGTGGTGTTGATGATTTGCCGGAACCAAAAGAGAGACTTGAGTTTATCAGGTTGCCTTGAAGCATGATGGTAGCCCAAGTAGTAGCATTCCGCCAAAGGATAATACGCTTCTACACAAGATAGAGAATTGGCCAAGTAAAGTAGATCGCTGAAGCCTTGATCGATGAGAGAGTCATTGCCGCTGTTAATTTTAGACTGTGCAACACAAGCTTGGTGTATGATGTTGTTGTTACCACTGCTGTCATCCCCATAGTCACTTGTCGACATCGTATAACCATTGTCCAGCTTATCATTGATTGGTGTAACTTGGGTCAAGCTCAGACCATCTCCAAAAGGGGACACATGTCGAGCCGGATTCGCATTGGCTGGTGTAATGACGAATTGCTTGGAATAGTTCGAGTTGGTGGAGAGTGATGAGTTTGGTGTATCGATCGATGCGGTGGAGAATAAATCTGATAGGTTGGAGATGGTCGATGAGTTTGCTGATGAGAAGGAGGTGATGGTTGACTGTAGTTGATTCGATGGTGTCGCTAATGTTTCTGATAATGGTATATCGCTAGGAAAGAGACTAGATATCGGTTGACTGTCAATCTGGTCTCTTATAAGTATTGTTGGTGTCGTTCCTGGTGTATACAAGTCTATACCCACTGGTGTGTCGTTTTTCCTTTGTGGCGAAAGTGGTAATGAGCTGTCGTCATTAGTCGTAAATGGTGAAGGTAATGTGCTAGATTCAGGTATGACTTTGTCAATAGTTGGTTTTGTCGTAATGTTGTTTATTGGAGGACGATTGTTGCTGTTTTTAATATTCTTTGTTGGTTTTGGTGACTTTACTGCCGACTTTGTGTTTTTTCGCTGTTGTTTGCTGGATTGACTTTTACTGTTAGATGCACCCATTACGATTATCTAGTTGCTGGTATAAAGTGATAAAAGTAGAATATGAATATAATAAACAACAAGAAGAATAACAGTAAGAATGACGACAACGATGACAATAAAAAAAAAAAAAAAGTGAAAGAGAGGGACAAGAAATAAATGGAGTGAAGAAAAAAATAAAAGGTCCGATGGTTGCACAGAATTCAAGCTAAACTTACCATATTGAGAACGCTGTTTACGGTCCTTTTTGAACCCTTACCCCCTTTTCATCGCAGGTACCTGCTTTTTTTTCATCTTAGTACTTAACAACATAGACGATGACTAAACCCATTAAAAAACGCCCATTCTTCTTTATCTGTATTTTCATTGGCTTTATTGATTTGAACATGAAATAACATTCTCAGCAAAATATGAACGTTTAGACACTCCATATCTCACTTTAACAAAAGAAACACAAAAAAACGCCATTGTCCAACCGCAACGTAATCGTAAAGATCACTTGAAGAGGCAGAGCAAGTCAGTTGGCAGACTCTGGTGCGACAAGCCAAAGCGGGGGTTTAATTATATTAAATTCATAGCAAGACCTCCCCACTCGCATTTATTAACAATGGAGAGGTCAAAACAACATGTATAACGTACTTTTGACATGATGAAGGTTTCCATAAAGGGATACCTGCAGTAAATTATCCTACTTGGCTGCCCTTTGATCATTACTTGGATGTTTATATACATACAGATCGTTCTAATAGGAGACACGTTTTATTGCCTGGTAATATTCCACAAGAGGGTTATGGTTATAAAAAAAAAAAAGTCAAACCACCTGATCATTACTTGTTATTTTTATACTGATCATCCACGTTTCATCCATGAAAGGGAAAGAAAGCTTTTTGGGGAAGGACAAAGGGGAATCCACGGGATTTGAAATTATTTGACATCCCGACTTTGATCATTTTCAGTTTTCTCTGTTCAGACACATGTTTTTAATCAAAGAACCATGTATGGTTCTCAACTTGCAGCGATCTTTTTTAAACCTCATGACCTCATCATAGGTGTGCTTTTACCCAGAACGAATCCTGTTATTCTTGTTCTTGATTATTCATGCACGAGTCTCCCGTGATTACCGTATTTGTACATGCTGTAACGGACTCGCGGAGCGAGTGGGTTCATGGCTTTCTGCGCACGACTCTTTCAAAATAGGATGACAGAAGGAAGAGAATAAGCGGGTTTCAAATCCCGACCACTAGACTCCAGTTTTTTTTTTTTTCTTTGATGTTATAGATGAGATGCTGGTAATGGAATCAGAAATGTTATCCATCGTCTTGTTCAATACTGGACTGATTTACGTCACCTTTTGGCCAAGAACATAGTTTCGGTCTAGATTTACCCGAGATAGGAGCGGTAAAGGGAGGGTTCGCAGCAACAAGTCACAAGACACAGGCAAGAAATTCAACCATGAAAAAAAAAAAAAGATTTTTTTTTTTCTTTTTCTCTTTCTTCTTTTCTCTTTTACTTTTACGTTTATCCCTTCTCTACACATTCTAGTCTAGACACTTTACGTTTACTCTTTTATCTTGGAATCCACCCCATCTTACACTTGCCTCTTATCAAAAAAGGTTTTTATTTTTTAACAAACTCTAGTACATGTTTTGTTCATCATTGAACTGGAATACATACTCCAAACACGACACAATAGATCAGCAGCACTTTCTCAAGGTCAAAAAGAAACTACTTATTGATACTACTTCTTAATTGTTATATATACATTCACAACTCTATTAACATTTTTATCTACACTCCTCCTCCCTTACTCTATTCCACTATATCTCCTACTTCTTTTATTTACACACATACTTCTACACTTACACTTTTACAATCTCATCTTATTCAACAATCATGGCTACTATCAACGTTAGACGTGATGTCAAGGACTCCTTTTACCGCTACAAGATGCCCAGACTTCTTTCCAAGGTAATGTATTGGATCTTTTACCATCCTTATTGTAATACACATTCTCACTTTTTACTTTAATAGATTGAAGGTAAGGGCAATGGTATCAAGACTGTTGTGCCAAATATGACTGAAATTGCCCGAGCATTGTCTCGACCTCCCTCTTGTAAGTGTTGGATACCTCCCTTTTCTTAGTGCATCAAATTCAAGCAAGAATATAAAAACTCATCCTCTTTTATACTATACAAAATAGATCCTACAAAGTACTTTGGTTGCGAACTAGGTGCTCAAGTTAAATGTGATGACAAGAACGAACGGTATATCGTAAATGGTGAACACGATGCTGAACGCTTACAAACTATTCTGGATGGCTTCATTTCCAAGTTTGTCCTTTGTGCCTCTTGCCGTAACCCTGAAACTGACATTGTAAGTCTAATATACCACTTTGCCCACTTGTCTTTTACTAACCTCATTGAACCCTTGATGCAGATTATCAAAAACGATGACATTTTAATGGATTGTAAAGCATGTGGGGCTCAAAACATGGCGGATATGCGACACAAACTCTCGACTTATATTGTCAAGAACCCTCCCGCCCAAGCATCCAAGAACCAACGTAAACAACGCAAGGCGGCTACAGCTCAAGCCAATGGGGATGGCCATGGACCTGGTGGTGGTTTGATGGAGGACGAAGAAGGTTCGGACGACGATATCATCTCCCAACGTATTAACAAGGAAGCGGCAGGTCTTAACATGGAAAGTAAATTGGCGCAAGAAGACTGGTCTGAAGATACGAGTGAAGCGGCGGTGGCTCAACGCATGAAAGAACTAGCGGTCAAGGGTGTAGGTGCTTTTGGTGGTGACGATGACGATGATGGTGAAAACAAGTACGATCTCTTTGGTGCTTGGTTGGAAGAACAAGTGAACAATACCAATGACAACAATGCCGTGACTGACGAATCGATCATTGCCAAGGCGGAAGAACTCGGTGTCTATGGCAAATACAAGGCATGTCAAGTCCTCGTTCAGTGTATATTTGATGATTCCATCGCCACGCAAATTCCTAAACGCACCAAGCTCTTGCGCAAATTCGTCACTGAAGAAAAACATCAAAAGGCTGTCCTCGGTGGTGTTGAACGTCTGGTTGGTCTGGAATACAAGGATACGTTGTTGAAGAAGGTGCCTGCTATCCTCATGAAACTCTACGATGCCGATATTATTGAAGATGATGTCTTTATCAAGTGGGGCGAAAAACCTACCAAACGCTATGTGGACAAGGAAGTCTCCAAGGAAGTGAAGAAGGCTGCTGTTCCCTTTTTGGAATGGATCGCCAATGCTTCTGAAGAAGAATCCGAAGAAGAATCCGACTAGCTAGTTTACAATTATAGCTTATCTTTTTTACTTTACTCTTTACTCGTGGACTTGATCAAGTCTGCGTGGTTTAACTATTACTTATCTTCTTTTTAAATAAATAAATAAATGATTACCTATCTTTTATCCTACTAAACGTGTCGGTCTTACTGCATTGAACTTTTTTTTTTTAGATTGCGATCCATCCATCAAACTTTTAAAAAAAAAGCATTTAAATCCCAACTACCCTAGCCTTGCATAACGCATACTTCCTAGTCAAATCTCGGAATACCATTACTAACTCAAATCTCAGCCGATGTTGACGGTTAAAGTAGCTACAGCCACATTTACTAATGAATCCAAGTACTTGGACCCTTGTGTCAGTCAGGTCATGATTAAAATTTAGATGTTGGTTTTACATTGATGGGTTTTTAGCCTTTTTCTTTAATAAATCCAAATTAGACTTGCTACAAAGAGTGAAGGCCAGTAGTAAGCCCGCTTTTATTATTTGACAGTACTAAAGAAGTAAGGGTACTTGGCTAATCGTAAACTTTATCGTATAAGCTGGATTTAATTGTCTTACTATGCCTGATTGAAGCGGTGTTTTATTTTATCTGTCCTGACTTTAACCAAACTATCCTGATTTTTTTTTTTTTGTCAATAAACGACCGGGTCGCCGACTGGCGTCCCTTGTTGGGCTCTAGCTGGCGTCTGTATGTAATTGGGTCATGAAGGGCGTTGTTATAGTGTAGGCATTGGTTTTGGTACGATGAAAAGACTCTGGGGGGGGGGTTTTTTTTAAACGTAATTTACTCCTCTCCTAGGCTACCTCTGGCAACGACACTTGGTTTGCTGGATGGGGAGATTCATGCGGAATCGGGATCTAAAATTAAAATACCGCCTTCACTTGCATGAATCAAATTTCGCTACCCTGTGAGCCTATCATTAGGACCAGGTGTGGGGGGGCGAATATGATTAGTTGGGCCATACAGGTAAATTTGCATGAATTGGGGTTTGACTATGCATAATCAGTTGTTGGGTGGGCATAGAAGACATGCTATAGAAGTCATGAACTCGACTAAAGACCATGTTTTTTGGAGATGTGAAATTTCGTTACTCATGCTAAATGCAAACCCCGAATATCTTCCCACATGCATCTCCGCGTCGTTCACACACAGTGAAACAAAAAAAGCGACGTTTTGAATAAAAAGATAATGATCTTTATTCCTCTTCTTTCTCTCCTTTTTCTTTCTTTATATAACTATCAACTCTTCGACGATGAACAAAAAGTAAAGGTATCGAAAGAAGGATGAGAAAAGACTTGTCTAACAATCTATTCTATGTATTCATTTTATGTATTCAACCCCCGCTCTGGATGCCAATGAGGTGCGGTTAAGAACTCTGAGCAACTTTGACATGGATGATGACAAATTGACGGCAAAGTTGCAAAGTGTTGTATACTGTCCTGTCTGCAACATGTTTTGGCATCAAAGTGTTCATGCGTCTAGAAACATTCTGTCTCTGGCCCTGTTCTCTGTGCTTGAATTCGTGCCTTCTGTGCTCACCCATAACCTTGCTGTTGCTGATTTTTCCTCTGATCCTCTTACTCCTGCTTCTGATAACAATCCTCTACTCACAACATGCGAGTTATGAAAACCCGTTGGATGCACTGATTCTCTTTCTATAATGACCCCGACTTGAATAATCCGGATAGTAAAAACCCGTTTGGCGTATAAACCATAAGTGGCACCTTCTTTTCTTTTCCTTAATAGGTTATGGACTTTTGTCTAGTTTATTAAGATGAACTACAATAAAACAAAGGTAAGATAAAAAAAAGTGTATATTAAAACTATTCTAACCAAGCTTCTACAACTAGAGAGTAATCCATGTGAGAAGTCCCAACCAGCAATAGATAAAAACCATCCCACCCGAGGATTGCTATTGAGTACCATTATTTAAATAAAGAGTCCACATCAGTCGAGTGGTAATAAAAAGTCGCAATGTTACAGTGACTTGATATATTATACCACTAAACGACAGCCCCAACAAACATATTTAATTCATTGGTGGTAAGCACGATCACCCGAGTGCTACATTTGCCAGACAAAATTCATTCGCATCCTGTCCCTTTTTTAATTGAGGCTGGCGGGGTTTGAATAAATGAGTAAGCTCCACCAGTTCACTTTTTTTTTATTTATTTTGCACCGTCGGTCGCATTCTTCTTTTCTCTTTTCTCTTCAACTTTTGAAACCCCCTTTTTTAAATCCTTCTCTTCTTCTCTCTTTTACTTTGTTATTACCAATATGGTTTCTATTGTTATTTAAATTCCTCGTCTTCACTTACCCTATCATCATTGTGTGTCTATATTCTTTTAAATCTAAATACGTCTCATCTCTTTAAAACTCTTTGTCTCCTTGTCGATGTGTGCCTTTATTGTCTCAACCAAACCTCTTACACTACCCAGAAACCGCCCTACCAGCCCATTCTTCTCTTATTGTACTGACGAACCTTCCACCTGCACCAGAAAGAAAACAACCCAACAACAACAACAAGATACTCCTGTAAACCAACACCCAAGCCACCATGAACAACAACAACTTTTACATTAACAATGATCTATTGCTGGATCCGGATGCTTTAGCAACTTATCTCTTTGGTGGTACTTTTATTCCACCAACAAACGAATGGGAATGCGACTTGATCACACCACATCATCTTCCACCCAGTCCACCAAGCACACCCGATCTAACCAGCAACAACAAACAAACATCCTACCGAGCCATTGCACCCGCTCATCATTTGCTGCCGCTACCGCCACCACCACCGCCAATGAGGAAACGGAAACAACCCGAAGAACCAGAAGACCTGGCATTAAAACGGCAAAAGAATACGGATGCGGCACGTCGGTCTCGCTTGAAGAAGATGGTCAAGATGGAAACATTGGAAGCACGTGTGGCTACCTTGGAATCTGAAAACAATGGTCTTGCTACCCGAATCTCTGTATTGGCAATGGAGAAATCTGGCCTGGAATCAAAAACATTGGATTTGACGGAACGGATCAAGGTGTTGGAGGCTCAACTGGCTGAAGCTCATCAGGGTTTAGCCATCTTGTCTTGATTGTTTTATTTATAGTATAGCTTTTTTTAATTTGATGTAATCTTTTATAATAAAAATATATTTGTTTGTACTCTTGTCTTTGTGTATGATTATGGATATTTCCCACGTTTTTTATTTTATGGGAACACAAATGTAGTACCACCACCACTTTTTCCCCCACCACCACCCATGTTTGACAACAATGAAGAGAAGATGTAATATGATTTTATTGTATGAGTAGTAAAGAGGTATAAAAGTAAAGAAAAAAGGCTAAAAATTAAAAAAAAACATCTATATTACAGTCTAATCAGTAAACCCATCTATAAAATGATCGATAGTTTCCCAGTTCCCTTCGGGCAGGATGACAGGTTGTGACACGGTGGAAGCGATGGACGATGATTTGCTTGATAGGGCATTAGGAGGCACAAGTGATTTTTGAGCATAACACACAAACCAGTTGAGGTAGGATTGATGCCGCAGACATTCCTTCATGGCCTGTTCGATGACGGTATCAGACAATCCTTGTGCGTCGGGTTGCCAAGTAGGTGGAGGTGTGACTATAGAATCCCGGACACTAGGTGATAATGATTTGAGGAAGGATTCGGTGGTTTGAGCATGAACTTGACCGACCTGACCACCCCAACCGAGAGGAATAGTTACTTGCTGTTGATTGATTTCCACAAATCCATAATTGGGTGACATGAGAATCGTTGATAGTTGATGGCTTTGTAATAATTGTATGTCATGGCGTGAAAAGGCACGATGCACTATATCAAATATACCTCGTTAGCCTTTTCCATCATCATTATCATCATCCTATTACACAGTTACTTACATTCTTCATTTAGTATAGATTGACATAATGATCCAGGTCGTTGGATTCGTAGATCAACATCTACAATTTCGATGGTTCCCAATGGTTTCAATACTCTTGATACTTCACGAAGAATGGTACCTAGTTGATTTGGTGTGAGTAGCGCCAACATGAATCGTAGGTGCACAAAGTCCAATGTGCTGTCTGGGAAGGGAAGAGATACCAAAAAGTTGTGTTGACTAAAGTGAGCATTGTTTTGTTTGACATCCTTTGGGAAAATCGGTAAGAGATCGATACCATAGAATTCTATGTATCATTTAAATCCAATTCAGTAAACCATACCTATTCATATCCAACTCCTTCTTCTTTATATTACCTGCTGCAGGATAGTCTGCTGCCATTTCCAGTAACCTAGAAGAAGAAATAGAAGAAGAAAGAGTGAGTGGATTATGCGATGGCATTGAAAGAGAATAATCACTTACCATGTACCCCCACCACAGCCAATATCCAACACTTGAGCTTTGGATTGTTTTAGTTTTGATACAATGGGTGCAATAATGTTCCCTTTAAAAGCATATTTAAGTAAAAAGTGCTACAAGAAATGGATTACTACAAACCTACATACTATCCCCCCCTTTCTTCTTCTTCTTTACCAATATAACAATACGATCAGCTTCATCGTCGTCAACAGGTAAGAGATAATGAGTACCAGGACTTGTCAAGTATCGTCGTCCACCAAGTTCGGAATAAAAGAGTTGTAATTGTCGTCCGTCCGAAAGAGACAAGATGGATTCCCGTATGGACGATGAAGTGGTAACATGACTGTTACTTTTCTTCTCCATTGATTTAGTAGAGTTGGTTTTTTCAGAGTTAGGTTTCCGTGGTGAGATGGTTGATTTGGGTCCTGGTGTATTGGCCACTGCTGCTGCTTCAAAAAAACTAAATGACGAAGGTTGATGGTGTCTTGCTACTTGTGACAGACGTTGTTGTGTTCGTTTAGGTAAAGTGGAGACCACCGTTTCGGACAAGGCTGGTTGGGACTCTGTGTTTCCCATTGGGTGTGTAATGATTATAGAAGAAAAGAACAAGGAAGAGAAAAAAAAAATTGAAACTTTATTTTAACCCTCCGGTCCTCCCCCAACCTAATCGTTTATAAATCGGATCAATGGTCCCTGTGTTTTTTTTCTCTTTTCGAACTCACTGTAGTTATGATTGGCAGTGCCTGAGCACACCAATAACCACTTGAGATTCTTTGTTTCACCTTGACAAAGTCCCTTTTTTTTTTTATCTAGCCGGACCTGTAAAAAGGGTTCTAAGGATAAAGGGGGAATATTCTTTATTTTAACATCCGCTCGCATTTTCTTCAACTTGAGAATGCATGAATCAAGTAATTAAGTTCACCTCGTGGAGTAGTTTTCATTGTATGAATGCCTCTCTCCTCAAGTCGATCGTGCATGGCATTATCCAAGGAAGGTAAGAGTCCATTGCTATTTGATTGGATATTATTAAATCGGCGATTGGAAATACTTTCAAGCTTCTTTTATTTTTTTCTATTCGATTTTTTGTCTCATCTGTTGTTGGCAAGTATGACGATGCCAAGGAACGATGAATACCAATCCAGTCATAAGGATATGGTATTCCAAAAGGAAGGTGCGTATTAATATCATCAAAGTATGATTGATAAACCCAGATCAATGAACTAACCCGTAAAGATATCGAAAAGTTATTTTTGTTCTGAGCGAAAAAAATCCTTATTTTCAAATCCCGATAATCCGTAGTGGGCGACCTATTTTTTCTCTTTTCTCCTTACTTTTTTTTTTTTTTCTCTTCCTTTCCCTACTTGTTCAATTTTACTTCCTACTTTATCAATTGATTAAAGATGGAAGGTGGCGGTTTTAACTTTGCAGATTATCCTGTCATTGTCGGTATCGATTTCGGTAAGACCCTATAAAACAAAAAGCAATCCACTAATTGCTATTGTACTTACATTCTCGGTGTTTCCCATCATCTTTTATAGGTACGACGTACTCGGGTTGTTGTTATGCATTTGCACAGAATGAAGAAGTATTTGATATTGTGAAATGGTAAAAGATTCGACATAAATATATATACAATAGACACTCACCTTCCACTGCTTTTTTTTTTTGTTTTTTGTTTTTTTGATAGGCCCAAACAGAACAACAACATTTATCCAAAGGTAAAAATAAAAGGGACTATTGACGACAATACTAAAACATGAAAACTTATTTAATAGACACCTTCCCTGGCACTTTACCGAAAAGGATCAACTGCGTTAGTGGATTGGGGTCATGCTGCTCGACGTATTGCTATGAAACCAAACAGTCAAGATTATCTTCTCATGTCCAAATTCAAGTTATTTTTAATGGACGACACACAAGATACTTTGCCTAATGGTTTGAATGTGATTGATGTGATTGCTGACTATCTACGGTCCTTCCATGATCATGTTAAGAGTGAACTTTTAAAAGGATTCGCTGGTAATTATGATCAAAGCAAATTCCGATACGTAAGTAGACAATAAAGATACCAATATATATGTATGTATAACTAACTAACTTGATATTTTGTCGTCATCCTCGTTAGTGTCTTACTGTCCCAGCCATGTGGAGTGATCGTGCCAAGGCGGCTACTCGTGAAGCAGCTATCCGTGCTGGTTTAGTGTTACGCTCTGATCATCCCGAACGACTCATGTTGATCTCTGAACCTGAAGCGGCTGCTTTGTATTGCGAAAAGAAATCAGAACAATTCAATTTGGCTCATGGACAACGATTTATGATTTGTGATGCTGGTGGTGGTACGGTGGATTTGATTGTCTTTGAAATCGATCAACAACCTGGGCAAAAGTAAGTACACAAAAAAAATCCTCTCTCTCTCTCTCTCTCTCTCTAACTAACTTTATATACCCCCCTTCTATTAGGCGTACTCTTAAGGAAGTCACAAATGGTCATGGTGGATCTTGTGGTTCGGCTTTCTTGGATGTCAATATGCGGGAATACATTAAAAGGAAATTCTCTCATCTTGGATCAATCAATGATACAGCAATGGAACATATTATGGATACATTTGTCAACATCATCAAGGTAAGGGGGAGGGGATGATATAGACAGTATAAAAGTGAAAAAAGAAATTAATCCTCATCATCTTTATATAATAGCCTGAATTTGATGGATACGAAGACCACTTTTTGGACTTACCAGCATCAATGGGATTAGGTGATTTGACGGACGAATCCATCGGGTTGGAAAATGGATCTATCTGCCTACCTGCACAAGAACTCTGTGATCAAGTATTTGAACCCGTTATTGTCCAGGTCTTGCAATTGATCGAAGGTCAACTCAGCCAATCCGTGAATCTGGAAGCCATCTTCTTGGTGGGTGGTTTTGGTCAATCAAACTATCTATTCCGTCGTGTGGAAGAAGTATTTGCCAACAGAGTAGGCATGATAGGTGTACCTCCTCGTGGTGAACTGGCCGTGGTACGTGGTGCTGTCTACTTTGGTCTCAGTCCTCAACAGATCACTGAACGCGTGTCTCGAAGAACTTATGGGGTGGAAACTAGGATGATCTTCCAACAAGATGTTGATCCCGAAGAATACTCTGTCATTGGTGTGGATGGCCGGAAATACTGTCGACAACGATTCAGTGTTTATGTACAAAAAGGTCAAAGTGTCAAGGTGGATGAATGTGTATCGAAAACATTTGTTATTAGTTACCCTAGTGACACGGATTCTGGTAAGTACAAATAGAAAGGTTAAAATGATGATGAAGGATATTATACTCACTTTACATACACACACACACACATATATATATATATATATATATATATATTAGATCTATATGCATTCGACGGCGAAGGACCTCCACCACGCTTAACTTCACATCCCAGCATTCAAAAAGTGGGTCATTTCCCAATTCGTATGCCAACATTGGAAGGTGTGAAACCAGGGGAAAAAGTGAACATGACGATCCGAATGTACTTTGGTTTGACTGAAATCAAAATCGAATGTGTTATCAAGGACAAGGTTATTGTATTCACATCTGCATTTGAAGCATCTGAAGGGGCTGGTCATGACACTGCTGGTATGGGATATGTACAAGATGCCTATGGTGGTGGTGCTCCTCCTCCTGCTATTGGTATGGATCCTTATGGTACTCCTTCTATGAACGCGAGTCAAGCTTCTTTTGGTGCATACCCTCCAAATGGCGCTTATGGTGGTGCTCATCCACAACAACCACAACAACCTGCCTATTCACAACCTGGTGCTTATCCTCCCACAACTACATATGGTGCTTATCCCCCTACAACCGGTGCTTATCCAGCAGATGACAATTATTACCAACAACCTTACGCTGATCCTCAAGGATACCCACCACAACAAGGTTATTATGCAGGCGGAGGTTATCCTCCTACTTCACAAGGCTACCCTCATCAAGGTGGTTATTCCGGCTATCAATAACTTACTATTATTATTATCATCCCTTCCCTTTAGTTTACTCTAGCTCCTGTTACTCCTGTTACAATAAACGTATTATTCTATTTTTACTACACACTATTTTTTTTTTTTGTTGGCGGCAAACTGATTCCGGTCGGAATTTGAATTATGTATGTATAATTTGGAATCTTTTTTTTTTTTTTTTGTGTGTGTGTCTCTTTGTCTCTCTCTCTCTCTTCCATGTTTTCCCTGTACGGCGATCTCCCTGCGCCCAAGTCGAAGAGTGACAATGGGGAATCAGCAGAAAATACAACGACATCCAACAATAATGCTTCAACCACGACTAAACCATCAACAGCAGGTAAGAACTTGTAAAGGAATCTATATAGCCATTAGTAACATACTCTTTTTACTTTGTGATTATTAGGCTGGTCCAACAGACAACAGTTCCGTCCCATGATGCGGAAACCTACCATTCAAGCCAAACCAAAACTCTTCAAACCAGTGATTCCAGCCGGTGCCACCATTGTATCCACCACAACTGTCAATAAACAAGATCCAGTCTCACCTCCTTCAACATCACCACCACCATCACAGATCAAATCATCCCCTGTGCTTCGACCATTACAAACAAAAGCATACTTTTCTACAAAAGACAATGTCAATGGATTCCGACAAAACAAGGTAAATCAAGAATTGGGGAGAGGAAATCAACAATATGTTCAACTGAATGAATATTTTATTAGAAGCAAAAAAACAAGGCGGTACAAAACCAAGGACCTCCACCCATTGACCTATATGAAGACTATGATCCATTAAAACCGACAGATTATGAACAATACAAGGAAGAAATCGACATCATCCGACGACAAGAACGAAGACACTCTTATCAATCAGATGCCTCTTCTCGATCACCCAGTCCAAGACGACCTAAACGTAAGTAAAGAAGAATAGAATGTATGTAAACTCATCATCCTCCCCCCCCTTTTTTTTTTAATAATAGGTGGATATGCTCCTCCTCCAGAATTATACAACACAGTATCCAGATCACCATCACCACCACCACCACCACCAACTAATACTTATATCCAGGAATCAGGTGATGATGCTTACAATAGGAGAGCCATGATGTCTCAAAACCCACCAAGGTAAAAATCAAATCGATAAAAAAGACAGATAGATGGACTGAATCTTTCTTCTTATAGACAAACCGCCGAAACTCCATTGAACACTGGAAGTGCGGCTTGGAAGATGATGAACAAGTATGGCTGGCAAGAAGGACAAGGTATTTAAATATACATAAATATAATTAAAAGGAATAATGACTGATATCTAATACTCTCCCTCTCTTTTTATTTTTTATTTTTTTCTATCAAGGACTTGGACGTGGTGAAGATGGAATTCGGGAAGCATTGAAAGTCCAAGCTCATGGTGATGGCAGTGGTGTCATTTTGCGTCAACCTGGTAGGGTGATCGTGCTCAAGAATATGGTGGAAGACATTGACGATCAACTGGAACAAGAAACGGCCGAAGAATGTGAAAAGTATGGCAAGGTCGAACAATGTGTAGTCCATCAACAAGGCGGGGTTAAAATATTTATCAAGTTTGCTCATCCTCAGTCTGCTTTGGATGCTATTCATGATTTGAATGGAAGGTATTTTGATGGTCGGGTGGTATCTGCTGAACTTTTTGATCAGGATCGCTTTGATCATATGGATTTTGCCTTGTCGTAGTCCTTCCTAGTCATACCATTTATAATAAACATGTTTTTTTTTATGGGATATGTCTTTAAATAGTGGGGCTTTTATAATAATGGTAGGAAAACAGGTTGTTTACTGGTGTCTCTTCATCTATATTCCCATTCACCGGATGATTTTTTCTTTGTTATGTTGGGAAAGGAGCGATGGTGTTTGATTGCTTCCCATATGTAGTGACCGAGATTAGCATATATGTGGACCCCTTTGCATTGATCGGGATTTGAAAAGTTTACTTTGTTGCTTTATGCACTCTATCTATCATAACATAACTACTCAGACTACTTTGAAACCTTATGTGTGTATCTTTTTGATAGAAAGACCCAGAGTAAGACAATGATCATACTATTCACTATGTAAAAGATACTGGTATGCTTTTTTGCTTGGATCTCCTTGGGAACTTTTTTGATCCATGCCCTTTGGCACCAGCCAAGTATCTCTTTCATGCAGCCTGAACAAACACTAGATAAGATATATCTTTGATTAGTACTAGTTTTTCTTTGTTCAAAATCATATATGCTAACAAGAGTGTCATGGATGATTTTCCGCTGGGTAACTTGAATTTTTCGTCGAATAAGCGGAGGATGAAATATCAGTTAATATTATGTGGGAAGTATGTGGGTTTCCTTTTATTTTTCACTTACCATTGGCCGAAGCCCCGTACCCATCCCTCTCAAAGGAGGGGTGCCAGACATATTCTCATCCAAGAATTGACTGACAAGTTGTTGTTGTTTGTTAAAGGAAAAGAATTTAAAAAGCTCTTTTATATGATGTGAAAAAGAAAAAATCAGATGATCATAACCCATGTATTGTCAAATTATAACAATCTTATATAGGACATTAACCATCATAGTTCGCATTAATGAGATGAAGCCTATAGGAAGCCACTCGGGCCAAGGTTTACTTTAATCGACGAAAAATTAAATTTACTCTTTTCCGCTGAAAGCGGTGTTCGAAAAGCGGGAATTGAATAATGGTGCATAGGGCAAGAGTTAAGTGACCCGAAATTTGCCCAGTTCCCTTTTTGTTTCTTTCTCTTTACCTTTATATCTTGAAATGGTATGTACAATATAGAATTCAACCGACTACGATTACATATGGATATACAATTGGACGGATAAAAGATACGAATGGATGGATGGATGAACGGCTGGGTTGATGGATGCTTTGATTTTATCAAGGATGAACAATGACTAACATGCTTCCTCCTTTTTTTTTTTTTATGAATGTAAATGTAGGCTACCCGTCAAGTTATCAGCGTGTTCGCCGAATCCGGCAAGGCCAGCGATGCTACTGTCCCTCTCCCTGCTGTCTTCAAGGCTCCTATTCGTCCTGACATTGTGAACCATGTCCACACCAACATGGCCAAGAACAAGCGTCAAGCTTATGCTGTGTCCTCCAAGGCTGGTGAACAAACCTCTGCTGAATCTTGGGGTACTGGTCGTGCTGTTGCTCGTATTCCTCGTGTCAACGGTTCTGGTACTCACCGTGCTGGTCAAGCTGCTTTCGGTAACATGTGTCGTGGTGGTCGTATGTTTGCTCCTACCAAGGTAAGAGAGAGAGAGAGAGAGAGAGAAAAAAAACGGTGTATGTATATAATGATTAACGCCTTTTTGCTGTGTATTTAGGTCTGGCGCAAGTGGCACATCAAGACCAACTTGAACCAAAAGCGTTTCGCCACTGCTTCTGCTTTGGCCGCTTCTGCTCTTCCTGCTTTGGTCATGGCTCGTGGTCACCGTGTGGAAAAGATCGAAGAAGTCCCTCTCGTTGTCTCTGATGCTACCGAAAAATTCACCAAGACCAAGGAAGCCGTTGCTCTCTTGAAGTCTCTCGAAGCCTATGCTGATGTTGTCAAGGTCTCCAACTCTCGCAAGATCCGTGCTGGTAAGGGTAAGCTCCGAAACCGTCGTCATCGTCAACGTCGTGGTCCTCTTGTCATCTACAACGAAGACAATGGTATCGTCAAGGCCTTCCGTAACTTGCCCGGTGTCGAAGTCGTCAATGTCCGTCGCCTCAACTTGTTGCAATTGGCCCCTGGTGGTCATTTGGGTCGTTTCATCATCTGGACTCAAGGTGCCTTTGCCTTGTTGGATGATATCTATGGTACTTATGAAAAGCCCTCTACTTTCAAGAAGAACTATGTCTTGCCCGATAACATCATGACCAACCCTGATGTCACTCGTTTGATCAACTCTCAAGAAATCCAATCCGTTGTCCGTGCTGCTGGCCCCAAGACCGTCAAGCGTCCCTTCACCCAAAAGAAGAACCCTCTCCGCAACCAAGGTGTCATGAACCGTCTTAACCCTTATGCTCAAGTCCTTCGTCGTGCTGAAATCATTGCTCAACAAAAGCGTGATGCTGGTAAGGTCGCCAAGCCCCAAGTTACCAAGAAGGGTGCCTCCACTGCCGCTTCCAAGAAGTTCTTGGAAACTCTTCACTCTGCTTAAACTTTGGATTTATTAGTATAGTGTATCTCTCTCTCTCTCTCTCTCTCTTTTAAATAAATCTATTATTTGTCATCATAATATACTCTTTGGGTTTTTAGAAAGGGGAGAGGGGATTAGGGAATGTATCTGATCTATCCGGAAAGAAAAAATTATGCTAGAATTCAATTTTCGACAACGAAGGGGATGATGAAACCAACATTTTGCCCCCTTAATCCCGGCTGATTTTTTATTCTTCTTCTTTACTTCTTTCCCACCCACCAATTATATCCTCTTAATATACCTTATTTGACTATATACATGCCGAACGAAGAACACATGTCTACAGCTACCACTCCATCCATACAAGTAGGTAATTACTTTTACGAGAAAAGGAATAAACTGGGGGACGATGGTCCGAATGTATTAAAGGTTAAAGACGGATGTAATAACTGTATACTCTTTATCTTTTACACATTTGCTAGCTCTTCGTATTCGATCTGTCAATGACTTTGAAGACAATCAACCTCACGATTGTTTGAAGTTTGTTGGAAATACAGTGCGTGTTGTGCCTCATAACAAACTCTTTACATTTGACCATGTGTTTGGACCTACTACGCCACAAAACGATATATTCGAAGCACTTGGTGTGAAGTTGGTCCACAAGTTTGCTCAAGGTATAAAAAAGAAAAGAAAAGTACGTCTTCATGATTCATAATACCAACTTTTTTTTTTTGTATAGGATTCAATGTCACTGTGCTTGCATATGTAAGTTTATAACTTTTTGGTATTAAATAAATCCATCTAATCCCTTACCATTCTGGTCTTCTTCCATTACAGGGTCAAACTTCTTCGGTAAGCCAACAAAGCCCGTCATAGCTGGTTTGAACACTGTATTAATGAAACTGACTACTATTGTATTCATTAGGGGAAAACATACACTATGGGAACAGCACAACCTGACGATCGATCCGACAAGACTGATGAAGGAATCGTACCACGCGCTATGGTTTACCTATTTGATTTATTACATCAGCGGATGGATAAAAGCTCATCAACAGGAACGACAAGTACACCACTCGAACAATCCATGGCATCTTCATCGACTCTGTCAACAACAAGCGCCGAATCACCAGCATTCAAGTACACTGTCAAAGTTTCCTTTATTGAAATTCACAATGAACAATTAAATGATCTCCTGAATGATGCTCCAGCAACTGAACGTCCCTCGATATCAATCCGTGAAGATGCGAAAGGACAAATCCACTGTGTGGGGGTAAAAGAGATGAACGTGTGCAATGCGAATGATGTGCTTTAGTAAGTAGGAAAATAGAAAAAAAGGGGGGGGTGTTATATTCTCGTTGATTAACCTGATATATTTGTATTGACTCTAGTTACTTGGAACAAGGGACGAAACATCGAGCAACTGGTGCAACTGGTATGAACGACAAGTCTTCTCGGTCTCATGCTATCCTTTCGGTGACTCTTCAACAAGAACAACCACGGTCTACTGGAACAAGTCAATCAGGAACATCCTCTCCTCGAAACAATGGCGTCATTACTACATCAAAATTCCATTTTGTAGACCTGGCTGGTAGTGAACGGGTAAGACAACAATTTATATATATCTTTATCTTAAACATCAACTCATATATTCCACATTTATTACTAGTTGAAGCAAACAGCAACGGAAGGAAATCAGCGTAAAGAAGGAATCAACATCAATGCCGGGTTGCATGCGTTGGGAAATGTCCTTTCAGCCCTCGGTGATCTATCAAGACGTGACAAACATGTTCCTTATCGAGACTCCAAATTAACACGGCTTTTGCGGGACTCACTCGGTGGTAATGCGACTACACTCATGATTGCTTGTGCTAATTCAATCCACGTGGCGGAAACTCTCAACACTTTGCAGTTTGCCAATCGTGCCCTCAACATCAAACCTCGATCAGAACGGAACCAGGATTGGAAAACGACAAACAACCTAAAGCTTTTACGATCTTTGGTGCGAAAACTCAAGAAACAAGTGGTGGAATTGACAGACAACAATGCATCCTATTCGGCCGCCTTGAATAATCAATCCTTTGGTATGCTGTGTGGAAAGGTGGAAACGACTTTGGGGACTGACATATCGCCTGAACTGGACATTAGCCATGTCACAACTGCAAACTCGGAATCTACTATTGAAAAAGTCGTCATCATGCCTTTAAATCTGGGGTCTGTTATTGAAGATTATGAACAAGGGATCGCCACACTGGTTTCCGAACTCGGCGCATCCAACGCTGCTTACAGTCATCAAACCTTGGAACTGGAACGCCTTCATGTCAAGTACAACCATTTACAACAATCCTATGACGACCAAGATAAAGCCATGACGGAACTACATCATAGACTCACCAAGACCATTGACCAAGAACACAACAACATTGCTTATATTGAAGAACTAGAGTCCAAATTAAAACAGGCTATCTTTGACGCTGCTCAAGACAAGAGTGCGTTGGAGGAACATAGAAACAAGATGGCCAGGTGGAAGGAAGATGGAAAAACCACGGAACTCTATATTCAAAGTCTGGAACAACAACTTGCGACCAGCGAAGAACAGCACAATCGGCTCACCAGTAATTTAGAAACACTGAAACTTGAATCTTGCGACAAGGACAATACCATCTTGGATTTACAGCAACAATTGTTAGGCGCCATTGAAAAGGGGTTTTCTCAACAGAAATCACTTTTGGAACAATTGGACATTCTTGGCAAAAAGTATGCACAACTACAAGTCGAGCGGGACACATTACAAGCGCCTCAAAACCCGCCGCCCGACCCTTTACTGAAAATGTATTTGGAACAACTGGATCCGAATCAAACCATGGTCGAACTAGACTCTATACTTGAGCATTACCACGACACTTTGGAGCAACTGGAATATCTTGACCATACCTCAGTCATGGAATCAACTCGACCTTCACTCTCTTTGAATCCTGTACTACAGCCCCCTTTATCGCCAACTACTGACAGTGACGATGATGGTTGCTGTAATGTTAGTGGACTTGCGACACCCACTGGATCTATCGACGGTGGATATCTCGACCAAGAACTAGGCCGAGCTCTCGATTATGAAGATCGAAGCAAACTTGCTTCATTGGAAGACAAGGTCAAATCGATCCAAGATGTTTTGGAACATGTCACTAAACAAGACGATACATATGATGGTGGCCGAGCACTACAGTTGGACGAACTCACGGAATGGAAAAAGATCGCCATGGAAGAGCACAGGGTCACTCGAGCAGCATTGGAAAAACTGGAAAAGGATCAGCAATTGATTGTCAATCAACTTGGCTGGTACCAAGAACAACCTTACTACCAATCCCTGACGCCATATTGTCATCACCCAATGTCTCACTCGATGGCACCGGAGAATGAAACCAACAGACAACAACAACAAGAAACCAACAACAATGAAATGTCGATCCGATATGTGCAGAATCCAACAGGAAATTATACGACAGACACTTGTTTTATTGGGCGCCAACTGACCTGCGTGCACGATCGGAACCAGCATCATCATCCCAATGCACCTACTCCTCTCTTTATGGAGTCATCATCACCACTGTTTTCAACAAAAAAGGCAATCTTCAGTTTACAAGACGATGCAGTAGGCAACCACCATTTGACGCAAACCATGTCTCTGATGGCTCAACAAATGGATCAATTGGTCAAGGATGTGGGTGATAAGGAAAAGATTATTCAACAACAAGCGGCAAGGATACAATTACTGGAATCCATTAAGGCTAAATAGATAGGCGGGTTTAAACAGCTAGGGGTCTATAAACAAATGATCCTTAGGCGGTGGGCCTCTCTCTCTCTCTCTCTTTTTTTTTTTTTTTTTTTTTTTTTTTTTTTTTTTGAATTAGTATAGTATAGCATAATCAATATATAGTCTTATTTAATTAATAAAGTCCTCATTATACCAATTATAATTGTGTCTTTATAGATTGACAGGGTACAAATTCTACCTTTTGGATGAGGGAAACCCATTGTCTAAAAGGACGACTAAATAAAAAAAGGGGGGAAAGCAAGTTTATTATAAAAAAGGTTTCAGAAGGACATCTGATTGGTTGATATTCTTCTTCTACATACCTCGAAAGGATGATGCTGGTTTTCCTTTTTCAGGTCCATGTCGAAAGTCTCCTTTATATAATATATATTACAAGTCAGGGTAACACGACAAATCCATGTGTATCCATTTTATTTTTTGATGATGATGAGGTCCTTTTCCTTTCAAAAGGACGTTCATCGATTAACTTTATTGTTTCCATCATCCCCTGGATCGAAAGGAGTCTTTTTTTACGAGGGAAAAAGGGCGGCGAAAAAAAAAAAAAAGCAGGATAGTACACCATGGACAAACAGAATCAAATGATGGTCAATGCATACAAGTGGATCTTATGTAATCACTCTTTCTTCTCCATTTCTTGACCATGTACGCCTACAAATTGAGTGATGATCCACGTTTCTTCTCATTTCTCCTTGTTCTCCTTTCAAAGGATGATGAAGAAGAAAAAAACCCGCTTTTTTTTTTCAGTACCTCATCTCCTAAATGCATGTCTATTTTTGCCTTGTTACTGAAATCGGGGTTTAAAATCCAGCATGAATGAACAATCAATAAACGGGAGTACAGTAGGTTATTTGTCTTGTTGACAGGGGGAGTAAAAGGGGACAAAACAGAAGGTACCAGACAAAAAGTAATTTTCTTTTTCCATAAAGTTCAAGGTCATGAGGGCTCATAAAAGGGGCGACCAAGGAGAGGTCGGATGACGATAGTGAAGATGACATTCAACGGAACACTGGCCAAGTTCCCAAAAAGGAAATAAACTCCGCACACACCAGCGCGGTATTTGAAATAAAAGAAAACCTACAAAACTTTTTTCTTTCGTCTCTTCTCTTTCGCTTTCTTCTCACTTTTTATTTTTATTTTATTTTTTACAATAGCTCTTCCCACTCTTCTATTTACAAGAAACATACATCCATGTCATATTTTAAAACAGTAAGTACCATCTAAAACAAAAGAAACAACTACCATATATACGGGAAGGGCATGTGATGTTAACCAATGGATATCTTAATTTAGCAACGTGTATTCAGTCCTGTGGTCTTATTTCACAATGATGCTACAATTAATCATCAAGATAGATTACCGCAACAAAATGCCAAGATTGGTGAATACAAAGAAAAGATCATGCTAATGATGGACCGAAATGCAAAACTATGGTCCTCATCCCCACAAGAAACTGGTAAGTCTACCCTCTTCCCTCTCTCATATTGAATGTAATTGACCCTTTTTTGATAGACATTGATGTAACTCCAAGTACTAGCACATCATCCACCAGCTCATGTGACAGTCTTGACACCATCGACACTGTACCCAACAAGAAACGACGACGAGGCAACCTACCTAAACAAGTCACCGAATTCCTCAAACAATGGCTCGTTCTACACAAACAGCATCCATACCCTTCAGAAAAAGAAAAAATAGACTTGGCCAAACAGACAGGATTGACCGTGAATCAAATCAGTAACTGGTTTATTAATGCTCGACGAAGAATCTTACAACCCATGTTGGAATCTGAAGGTTTACAACATCACCTTTCGTTTTATTCTGCTGATAGTCTTCTTTTGGAACAACAAAATAAGCGTCGTCAACTTGATATATATGCATATCAAGGCTTTGCAGGTAATAAGAGAAAAAAAAAATACATCTCACACTTGTAAACTCACCTTTTTTTTCTTCTTTTTGGTTGTATAGATACTTACTCGGATGATACCAGGCGATGGGCTTTTCGACGCACAAAACTGCCCAACTTTGACATGACGGACTGTTACTCGGTCGCCATCAGGTGATTTTATTCCCATTACACTCTTTTTTATTACCTCTTACCATTTAGTTTTATGTGTCTGTTATTGTGTATACGTATGATGCTCTTTATATATATAGTAATAGTCATCTATATCACCTTTTTTAAATAGTATATGTTTATTTGCCTTCCTTCTTTACTAGTCCCATTAGAATTTGATCCTACCTAGATCTAGCTATGCCTTTTTACTTTTTAACATTAATATGATGAATAAAACACTAATCACTGTTGTCAATGTAGGACAAGGATATATTTGTATGTGGGCGGGCATTGAATTATCGCCTTTGGCGGAGGGAAAGAGGTCTGTGTTCGACTTTTATCATAAAGAGAGGTCTGGGAAAAAATCATCAGTCCGCGTGGTCCAAAAGAATTAGACAGAGCATGAGATTCATCTCTATCGTATCGATATGTAAATGAATGTCAAAAAGGCAATGTGTTGGAACCTGATGTTAAAGGAACGAGGTCTGTGCGTTCTCGTTCGTATAGGATGGAGCCCGTTCATGCCATTTTTAAAACGCCGATTTTGAAACACCGACGATTTTCCCAAAAGGTACATGCAGATGAATGACTTGATCACATTAAAAGACGATTGTATGCAAACTAAAAATAAAAACGCATCTCGGAGATGTGCATCGGTAATTGTTTCAGTAGATAATGACCATATTCCATAAAAAGAATTCCGTAAAAACTCCATGTTTTATTAAAAGAGGATTAAAAGATAAACTAAAACTACAGGAGGGGAGGGGGATTGACAAACTACATGGGGAATGTACAAGTTTGTGTTGACAAGTGGATCCTTGGTAAACAATGTTGGAATAATAGCCACGTGGTCAGGCTGTTGATTGTCAGAGCTGCTGATCGTCATATAAATGTTGGGCACCAAGTGGTTTCAGGTCTATGTTAGAGCAAACCTGCTAAACACAAGATCACCATGAAGCATTAGTATAGTATAAATATTTGTCGCCCCCCTTTTCTTCTTACCATTTTCAGGTGTCAAGTGATAAGGTCAGTAAAAAAGAACTCTTGCAATAATAGGAGCACCATTCGCTCGTCCCAAAGTGACATGACCCCATCACAAATGATAAGCATTCATTATAGTCTCGGTCTTGTGTTGCATCAATTTTATCAAAAAGTCAAAGTGTTCCACCTGTAGTGATTTAACTTGTAAAGATAGGATTGATAAAGTACAGGCTACATAAAAAGATATATATATATAAAAAAGAGATGAGCTCCCCCTCTTGCGTTTTCTATGTACTTACTTTTATGGTTGATGATTCTCCAGACTTTCTTGGGTACACTACATTTATGCAGCACCAGAATATACCCAACAAATCATTAGCAGTGTAATTATGTTGACTTCAAGTAATAACGTACTATTAGGTGCTATGTATTATATAAAAGTCATTCTTCGTACCTGATTTTCATCCAAGCCCATGTTTTTTAAAAAAAAGTTGATTCATCTTCATTCCAAGACACTTTTCCCCCCTTTACCTCGTTTCCTAATTACATTTAAACATATACACTTTATTGGGGCATAAAAACCTATTGACTACAAGATTAGTGTGTGTGATGAAGAAGGGAATGGAGAAAGAAGAGGGGAAAAAATAGCGGAGGTATAAATTGTCTATTTTATAATACGGTGACACTTCAGGGAGCGAACTCGACAAGATTCATTTCCCTGCTGTTTGCTTGTATTCAATAAAATGGCAAAAAATACACAACCTGTCTGTTAGATCTTTTTTTAAACTGTCAAAGTAGGTAAAAGGGGGTAAACGTCTTTTCTTTATACTTTGATGCCCCAGAGACAATTTAAATTCCGTCTTCGAGCATGAATGGTATTACCGTTACACAATACAATGAATCCACAAAAGGTGACATGGTTTTTTATTTATTTATTCAAAATGAGTTGTGTATTAAAAGGACTATATGTATATGTGAGGGGAGATTAGCTAAAGTTAATGTAAAGACAAGAGCCCACTTTATTCGATTTCAGGTTTTGATTCCATTTTGTTTCCCATGTCATGACGAGAACAAGTTTCCTCACGCCACTGCTGCTGTTGTTGCCAGTGATGTGCTGCTTCCGGAGGAGCCATACTATATACCAAAAGAGAGTTAGTTTAATATTAAGATTGGCATTGAATAACTTACCTTTGTCGACCAGGAGGGGGAAGATGAGGATGGTAATATGACATGGGAGATAGTGGTTGTTGTGAATAATAAGTGTGATGTTGCTGTTGATGAGGAGGAGGATGGTGAGGAGAAGGATGAGGTAAGAAAGGAGATCCATTGTGGTGTTCTTGTTGATCAGGTGTGGATGCCATTCTAACCCTTGTCCAATGTTGTCGTTGTTCCTCTTCCTTGTTAAAATGGTGATCACTTGTCGAAGGTGCAGATTCAGATCGATGCATAGGTGGTGGCAATGATGGATAATGAGGTTGATGATATGGGTGTTCATAAACAGGATCTGATCGTGGTGGCATGAGTGCTGGTGGTGGTGGCAAAGATACTGGGTAAGCTGTCTGAGGTGGTGGAAGAGGATGATGATGATGATGATGATGAGAAGTAGGTGAAGAAGTATGATAATCATAATGTCCATTAGGTGAAGATGAATGAAGAAGATGAGGATGTTGATGATGAGGCACCATTGGCACGCCTGCGTGAGGTGCATAGGCATAGTGGATTCCATTACCATGAGGTGGATAATCATAAGGTGGATAATCAGCTGTATACATTGCAGATGGATGAGGAGGTGCATTTGATGCATAAGTAGGTGTATGAGGATGAGGATGGGGAGGAGGGTGACCAGGAATCATCGGTGGTGAAGTTAAAGTAGTTAGACGATAAGATCGACGTATAGGACCCCCGACCGTATCATTATTAATGGTGTTGACCTTTGTTAATTTAGAAGAAGAAGAAGAAGATCCATGGGATTCAGCATAATGACCAGGACTTCTACCACGTACAACCAATAATTCCGAATCCATTGACGCCACCGGTATCATTTTCCCTGAAGATCGTACTTTGGCATATAATTCCATAACCACCACATAATATTGTTGAGCAGCCCGACGTTTACCATTATTAGCAGTAGCAGATTTGAATTGAATACGTTCAAAAGTAACAATGGAATGATTAGCACCCACCGAACTAAATGAAAGATTGCCACCAGGACGGATTGGTTTAGGTTCTGGTGTAGTTTGAGGTCCCTTGTCACGTTTAGCAGTATGTTGGATTAATGAGATGGGTTTACTACAATCGGAGAGTCGAGCAGAGATACCAATGTAGAATTGTTCAATAGGATGAAGGATCTTTTTGTCTTCAGGGTCTTGCACCAGACAAGGTAATTCTTGTCCTTCATATAACACCACCACACCTTGTAAAGAGAAGGAACTACTGGTTTGAAAGTAATTTCGACGATAACAGGTCCAATCATTGTCAGCCAGGAAGAAGCCACGATCCACTTTAGATTGTATCTGGACATCCAATCTATACATAATAAAACTAGATTAGATGTGTTTTGTTTTTATTTTGTTCCCCCTTCCCTCAATACTTACACTGTTGATTTATCAGAGGTATAAATGTTACCGCGATAATGTGTCATTCCAAAAGTAGGAGTATCAGTTGTATAATCAGATTCCCGACGTTTTCGTCTAATACTGGTATCGATCAAATAAGGTTGGTGAGAGTAATGATCATCTCTAGGGGTAACAGGTGGTTGTAAGTGAGGTGATCCTGTAGGTCGAGGCGTCGTAGGTTGAGACATCGAGACACTGTTAAACAAAGAAAAAAAAAAAAGTTTCTTCAGTAACAAAGCCATTGCTAGTGAAACGCAACACAAATGTATTCTTTTTGGGAACTTACGTCGGAGAATCGGCTTTGACAGGACTTGAGGGTATCCCATTTCCCAAGTGTTCTTGAGTATATGAATCTCTAAAAGAAAGGTTAATAAAGAAGAATCAAGATTAGTAAATCAGTAAATAAGTGTCGGTCAAAGGAACCAATGTCACAGATTAAGAAGGATAGACCCACCATGTCTTGTTCCTATATGTTTGTTTTTGCCTTATTCTTTTACCTTGAAGTGTATTCCAAAGAAGTAGGTTGTCTTGAATCCGCCGTGGGTCGCACAGTGGAAGAATGTGGTTGAGGAAGGGAATGTAACATTAGTGGTGTGTGATTATAAAAAGAGGTAATTATGACGGATAAAAAATAAAAAAAAGAAAGAGATCCGACCGAGTTTTGTTATTATTATCTACAACAGAAAGAGGGATAGACCTGGAATGTTCCCAAGTTTTTATATATATATATATATATAAAAGAAAAATAGAGGGAAAAAGCGTCAAAGAAAAAAGAAAAGAAAAAAAATCGCAAGGGGATAAACTGGGTGTCGAGCTAATTCATTTAAAATCCCGCTTAAACATCCTCCAATGACCACTCGTTTCATTTAATTATTAAAACCCCTCCGAGTATCCACTTTCTTGTCCTACCATTCATGACACTGTGACTATTTGACATGTCAAGAGATATAGGAACAAGTTTGTAATAGGAAATCAAGTAGAATGAGTTGGGATGTTTTCATACCATTCCACCTTGCCAAATACACAGAAATCATGATGTTCTAAAAATAATACACAACTAAAAGTTTTTTTCGGCTCCGATTAAATGAGTGAAAGGCAAATCAAAAAGAGAGATAAGGTTTTTTATTATTAAAAAGATTTATAAACGACGTCTATTGGTAATACTATCATGTGGGGTCATTTTCATTTCATGTTGATGTCCAAGCAAGTCCACGGCAAAGTATCGATCTCCATCCTTGTACCCAGCATTACCTGTGACAGATACTGTCGAATTGGATCTCGAGAGTGGTCGAGTAGGACACCGTTTGGTTTCGAGGAACGCTTCTTGAGAGCTATCCAATGATGGTTTGCGCATGACAGTTCCCACCAAAAGAGCATGTTCCCTTAAAAACTGAGATAGTTCAGTCCACCCTATAAACGGTAAATGTTAAAACTAATTAGTTCTCCTTCCGGGTCTCTCTCTCTCTTTTTTTTTCTTTCTTCTTCTTTCTTACCTCCACCTACTCTAACCATCACCAGCCGACTTTTCAAAATACGGCAGTAGACAATCTTGTTTCCAAACCGGTATCGACCAGCTTCACCAGGCATCATTTCCAGTTCCACCTTGTAAGGCACCTTGTTCACAATCCGCCCAATTTCCATATCCAGATCATTTGATGGATCCGCCACATATGCATTAGGAGGTCGTCGTTGTCGGATGGATCGCGTTGCTACTGTTGAGAATGGTTGTGCAGGTAAAGAGATCTTTCGAGTGCGTGGGTGATAGATGCGTTGCCTTAATCGTTGTTCCAACCGGTTCCGCCTTGCCATCAACATGTCCACCTCCAATGATTGTTGCCGTGCCTTTTCGAGACTGATATCCAATGCATCGCTGTATATTTTGTGCCGGGTTTCCAATTCTGCTGTCATATGCTTGTCGATATTGTGTTCCATGGCATCCAGATAGCTATTGATTTCGCTACAAGCCAGCTGGTATTGATGTAGCCTACCTAGATAATGTCGGAGATCGCAGATTAGAGTTTTCCATTTGTCTACAGCATTATCTATATCTTGATAATCAATCCACGTTGAAGAAGAAGAAGAATCTACAAGGCTAGCCAGAGTGCCCCTGAGAGTTGTCGCTTTCAATATCGGCTGTATTTCATGTTCCAATAAAGATAAAGCATGTTCCACCATTACTAGTTCTTCTTTGCGTTGGACAGCGACGAGAATAACCGCACGAGTGCAAGCATCATTTACCAACCCCGAGAATGCTTGCCATTGTTGCCACGCTAGTTCTTCCAATTGAGCTTGTGTTACTTGGGAAACCATTCGAGCCCATAAAGTCTTGATCCCTTGCCATTCAGTATCCACAGTTTGCACCCACACTTGTATCTTTTGCTGGATATGGTGCTCAAGCGCCTTCAATCGCGAAAGATTTGCTTCACCCAGGTCAGGTTCCATGAAGAGTAGCCAAGAATGTTGAGCCTTGTGATGGAAATCTTGTATTTCAGTCTGTTCAAACTTGTTTATTCGGTATTGCCATACACCCAAATCCAGGCGCCAGTCTATTCCAGGAGTAAAGCCCACCAGTTCCGTATAATGATCTTTTATTTCCACAAGTAGCACCGTTGCATCATGTTCACATTCAGCTGCCTTGACCAGAATAGCATCCGAGTAATAGTGTTCCGCTTCCACAGCCTTTGCCAGATGATGTATGGATTGTTGACATGCCACCAATAGATTTTCATTTTTTCCACCATAAAGTGCCAACAAGGGTTCCATGACCGACTTTAACCGAATACTTTGTGATAGAGAATGCTTCATATCCTCTTCACACCAGCCCATTGCATAAAGTGATGCCATCCGGTCCAAAATACTATTCGTTATCAGATCAGCCTTGTCCCTGATATACCGCAACAAAATTTCTACCAAACCATCCACCAGATTCACCAAAGAGTCGAAACGATCCAGAAACACCGATCGGTTGTGATCATCACCATGAGGAATAGATTGGCCTATAGTAGATAAAGTAGCTTGTACCACCTGACATGTATTCAGGACCATATCAAAAGTACTAGTATCCAGATCACCTTTGACCGTCATTGTACAAGTATCAATACAATCAGCCACCGGAGCCAAGGTAATTTCCACACCATCCAATAATGCCAAAAGTTGTCTCCACCGAGCAAAATTCATAACCAGAGAATCTAACTGATCGTGTTGTTGCCAGACAGATTGCCACCGAGAAACCAACTCTGCTTGTCGAGCCATCACATCAATATCTTGCTGACATAGAAGAGACCGAATATCATCATACCCGATCGAATGCAACGCTTGTTTGGAGTCCTGCAGATTGAGTTGCAATGCTTGTTCTTGAGCCTGATAATCCAAAGGAGAAGCACCAGAAACGATGGTTCCATGAGTATTGACGGCATCTGTCAATTGATCTTGCACGCACTGTATCGCCGCCTCCAACACTGTAGCTCTTTTATGATATGTCAAAGCAAGTCGGTTTTGTCGTGAAGATGCAAGAGTATCCAGTAACCGCTGTTGTAAAGAATCGACCTGATGTTGTGCCTTGTCCCATGCCATTCGGATACTGTTGCTGTTCCATATTTGACCATTGCTTCCAGTTTCATTGATCGCTGCACCAGAGCATAGCCGCACTTGTTGGTCATGCAGAGGATCCAACAGAGATTGACAAAGATGTATCTTGACGTCATCGATCCATTGCTGTACCATTTCCTCAGAGGCATCACCACCTTGTTCATTCAGCATCATTTTCATTTGATTGCACTTGATATCCAATTGTCTTGATGTTTGAAGGTAGTTGATCAAATCACAAAGACCCTTGACTTGATTATAGACGTCCACCTCCAGTCGTTGCTGTTGTTCGGCCAAGATGGTAGGTATTTTAAAGTTCCTGGGATATAGCCGTCGAGTGGTGTCAAAGAGTTGCTTGAGATGACACAATTGATTTCCACCATAATCGGCCACATCTTTGATAATTTCGCCACCATCATCATCTGTTTGCATCCGAGTTCTGAGATTATGCCGCCATTGCTGTAAAAGCCCAATATCATGCTTCCATTGTTCTTCCCAAGTACGCCTTGCTTGACATGCGTGTACACATTCCATTCTGTAGACTAAAGTAGCCAATAAATTATCAAATGCGACAACCACCCTCCATCGCACCATATCATCCACCACCAAGTGAGAGAAAGAGTATATAATTTGAGAACCCGATTGTTGCCACACATGAATTGCTGAAGATTGTAACCGACAAAGTGCCTCGAGTACGTCATCGTCAGTGAATCCATGATGATCAGGTAAAGACAGGGCAGTATCAAGACGTGCACCAACAGCTTGACTTGATTGATGAATATCGCCCACGAGATACAAGTAAGCGTCTACCATCATTTGTTGTTTGATGACCGAGCGTACTTCCACCAAGAGATTGTCGAGTTTAGCTACTTGTTCATCGAGTAAATATTGCCGCTGGCGTACTTGACCTATGACCGAATGACAGTCGACTAATCGATCAAACGCAAGTTGTACCAGAACAACACTGTGCTTGTAGTTTTCCACCATTTTCCCGGACAAGACATCTTGATAGTCGCTTGTAGAACCCTTGTTGATCAAACCATAGACAGAGTCGGATACCTTTTCCACCAATAAAGCTGCGTTGGCCCATTTTTGATCCCAGTCCAACCGTAGCCCCAGTATATCCAGTCGAGAATCATTGATTGATAAAAGTTGTTGCATGCGATCGATCCCAGAGATGACAGCTTGATCTTGTTCACTGCCATTTTCGACAAGCCATGCATCAAAGTCCGCTACAATTTGTCCATACCGCCGTTTCTGTAAAGATAGCATTCGATCCAGTTGCCTTTGGTCATACAAAGAACATGTCCAAGGATCAAACAAATCAGCAGTATTTTCTATTGCCTCTAAATGAATGTTGACTTGATACATGATATGATCCAAAGACTGTTTCCGCCGAGCAAGAGCATATTTTGACCGACATTGATCCCACGCCAAATGATAGGATACTTTACACTGTCCTAATGTGTCGCACCATTCTTGTAGTTCCGCCATTTTTTCAATCTTGTTAAAGGAGCCAGTAGTCATAATCAATGTCGCCGACGCATGAATCCGAGAAATACCATCATCCAAGTCTTGTACACCGGATGCCAACCATTCCAGTCCAAGTGTGTCAACCATCCCGGTCATCTGTTTTTCCAAATCGATTGCCTTGGTCTGGACCATAGCACATTGTTGCAGCAAGTCCTGCACCTGACATTGTTGATGGATAGTTTGTCGAGTCGTTTCCAAACAATGTTCCAAATGATACCAACGCTGAGTAAAGGTTGCCAAGTCTGATTCCACCGAGTCCATGTGAACACAGTGAGATTGTAATTGATGATACAAACAGATCACCGCCATATAACCATGTCGATCATCACCATCCCGAAACACATGCATTCGTCTTGACAAAATTTTCCATTGTTGTAATAAAGTAGCAGGTGAGACTTGCCGATCACTTTTGGATTGTAGAGACAACGAGTCAGCAGATTCTTCCAATTTGAGTAAGAGACAAGATGCTGAAGCGTAAGTTGACTTCCAATGGATCAAATGTTGTTGACAGGCGAGTTGGTGTGAAGCCCGTTTGGAATCTGATTCAAGTGCATCCAGTCGGTTCAAAGTTGAGATAACTAATAGTAATCCATCTGATACAGAAGATCGCCGGTGTTCCTCAAGAGCCAATACATCCGCATTGTTTTGTCGATAGTGTAATACAGTGTCGGTCCATCTAATCAATTGTTGTTGTCGCCCGTTCACCTGATCGCCATCATCATCTACTACCATCACCTGTTTCAGTGCCTTTTGTTGTTCAGAGATCCAGTATTGTACTTGGTGGCATTGTTGATAAAGACAAAGAGCCGCCTGGATTGCAGACGACAGATAAGTATGTTGCTGTATCAATAAGTCAACAAGGTAGGCAAGATTATCATTATCATCTATTGTAGTATAATCCTTGGCGGTCGTCGTCGTTACTGTAGCAAATCGTCCACCCACCACCTGTAGTCGTTCAAGGAGCTTACGTGCTGGTAAAATGAAAACTTTTTCATGAGCTGTATATAAATCAGGAGAAGAAAAATTGTCGTCATCTGTAGCAGCGGCATGAGCATTTGTCGTCAGTTGAGTAAACTCCACATATATTTGTTGCAGTTGTTGTATCAAGGTCAATAATGATAATAGGTGGTTGGTATGAGAATGTTGTCGATAATGCTGTATTAATTGGTGAGTTTCCGCTACCCAATGTCCGGGTAAACAAGCTGTAATCGGTTTAGTGTTGTGATAATTTATTACATGTTGACAAACTGGGAGGTCGGTCGTATTGATTACTACTGCAGGTCGATGTGCATAATAATCCCCTTCTTCAGTGCTGTCGGATAGTTGTTGGTGTTGATGGTTTTCAGGAGAAGGCGGGATAATATGATACACCGAAGGAACAATCAACTGATCGACGAAATCACCGATTGTAGTCGACCCATTGTTGCTATTATTATCCTTGTTGCTGATCGTGATATGCTGATAATATAAATAACATGCCAATGAATCAATTGCAGTATTCCATAACCGTTGTGCCAGTTCATCAGCCAGTAAGAGACATTCGATGCTTGTTTTATGTTCCAGGAGAGTAACCAGAGAAGGTAAATATTCAGGTGCAAATCGATGAATCAAACACAATAGTAGTTTACCGTGACCAATATCGTCAATACCAGAGAGTCGGGGTAGTAAAGATAAGGTGATATAATATTGCAGCTGATGTTGAATCCACAATACAAGTTTTTGATCATCAATTTTGGTGAGATCGTCATTACTACTACTGGTGGATGTTGCAGAGGTTGTAGAGATGGATGATTGCGATGATCGTGGCTGTGCATAAATAGGCCCAAGTTGTGTATCCAGTCGTAAATTGTTGGCGTCCATGCTTTGGTCTTGAATGAGTTTGTCATAGTTGGAAGGTATACAAAACGTGTCGTGAAACATGGTCATAAATAGATAAAAAGAGTGACAAAGAGGTAGAGAGTGTATGCGTGTATGTGCGTGAGTATGTGGTGTGAGAATAAACAATATACAATAGAATAGGAGTTGATATATAAAAAGAGTGGGATAAAAGAAAAATAAAGGGAAAAGGAGAGAGAGAAGTCCAAACAAGTCCTATTGAGAGAGAGAGAGAGAGAGAGAGAGAGATAAAAAGAAAAAAGAGGGTAAGGAGAAGAAGTTTACATGGTCCCACTCCCTAGTTGGGAAAAAGGGCACCCATTCTTTGCACCACCCAAAACCCATCATTTTTACCTTTCCGTTTCTTCGCTATTAAGAAGGACAAACAATGTTTTATGTTTTGACATCTCGTACACCCACAATTATTTCCAGTTCTATATAAAACCCAATATCTGTTAGTATATCATGTCATGTAGTAGAGAGATCTCGTCATTCACTTTACCTGTTAACCACGCTAGACCAAGTCATTGTTGTTCCCTTTACATTAGCCCACAACCTGTTTCATTACTTCATATTCATATGTCAATCTTTGTTTGATGTCCTATGAAACAAAAAAAAAGAAAAACAAAAACAGTTGCAAGTTAGTCCGTGTCATTATGTTTTTCAAGCTGCAAGCTAAGCAAAACTTACCCGGGCCAAGACCCCATCCCAGATAGCATCAGTATGACGCAGTGGTAACCTTGAATCGTTTCTTTGCTTCATTGGACGCAAAATATACAAATAATGTGGAGCAAGATGAATGTATGAATGTAGAATGGAAAGAGAGGGTGAAGAATTGGAAGAAGGGAAAATCGGGTCAAAAAATAGAACGTACTAATAATTTCAACATCCGCTCAAACTTGGTTCATGCAGACAGTGTATGCTTTTCTTTTTTTTTTTTTTTTTTTTTTTTTTTTTTTTTTTGCTCAAGTGGAGTGAGAGAATCATTATAGAGTTTCTACTCAACCTGTTTCTTTCTCTATCTTTTTCTTCAGATCATTACTGATTATGATACTTGATTAGAGTGTATCATCTCTTTTGTGCCTCGTTTTGGCGCGAGGGCCATCAAACAAACAATTTAGAACCCCGACTCATTTTTTTAACTTTATTCCATCAATCTGCGTAATTCTTCGGCTCTTTTTTTCCTTCTTCCCTCCATTTTACAAATCCATCATGTCAAAAGAAACCAAACGACGACTTTCTTATAATGAAAACTCCGACAATATAACGAGTACCTCTTCGCAAACCAATATAAAAAGGTCCAAAATACAACATCAAAACATCATGTAAAGATTCGTTGACGGACACTTGACTTGTAACACTGCCCACTCACCCATTCTGTTTTTACCTAGTCCCGAACTTTCACTGGCAACATTATCTATCAACGAAAACCCTTTGATACAGATAACTGGGGATTACAGTGCTATCAATCAATACCTTCGACAAATTCATATTGAACGATTTGGTGATCCAGAACTAAACGAACGATGGTGGGAACGCGACAGTAAAAGTCAAGACAAGATGGACGAAGGATGACGAGCAAAGCAACAGAAACAACACTTAACTAAACTTGGGGCAATGAAACCAAACTTTTTTTTTTTTTTATTAGCCACTGTGGAACCCAAGGCAAGTTCAAAAATAAAGGAGGTTTGTGGGGTAAAAGGTATAAGGAGACTGTTTGGTTGTGGCATTAACATATGAATTATTGTAGCTCACGTGTTAAAAAAGGGTTGCTTTTTTTTGAATTCGGTAAATGAGCCGCCCCATCCAAGCGGTCACTTGTCTTCTATATAACATATATCTATATATATGGGAACAAACTAACATTAACCCCCTTTTCCCCTCTTTTCTTCTTTTTAATTTCTCTAGTTACCTCTCAAGTATGACTCAAATTCTGGAATTCACACCTCTTGAAACAATTGAAGATAGTGTCGGTTGTCTTCGTGGAACTTTTGTCGCTGGTAAACCTTGTCTCTCTCGTTACCCCAACTCATACTAATCTCATTTTTTTTTTGTTTGTTTATTATTATTAGGCAAATCAAAGGAACTCTATTGGCGCAAACACTCTATCCAACGTCTTTATGATCTTATCAAGCAGAATGAAGAACGATTCTATGAAGTCCTTGCCAAGGATATGAATAAACCTCGATTGGAAGCTTTTGTTGGCGATATCTCACCTGTTTTGGAAGAATGCGTCTATTACCTTGACGTAAGTATATATATATATATATAGATAATAAAAGAAACGTTTGCAGGAATACAAATCAATGACTCTTTGTCTTTTTTTTTGGGGGGGGGGGCAGAACATAGATCGTCTTATAAAGGACAGAAAGGTCAAATCAAGATTGTTGGTTAATGGTGTTTCTGCCTCCAGCGTCATTCGCAAAGATCCACTTGGTGTGGTCCTGATATTTGGCAAGTAAAAATTACCCCTTGTTTTTACAAAAAGCCTGTCTAATCTTTACCTATTTTTAGGCGCATGGAACTTCCCTCTTCAACTAACACTTGTTCCCTTGGGTACGGTATAACATGCTGTTGTGATAAGAAAATCACCGATAATATTTACTAAATCGTTTTTATTATATATTCTATATAGTGGGGGCCATTGCTGGTGGAAATACAGTTGTAGTGAAGGTAACAAACAAGAAAAAAAAAAAAAAAAAAAAAAAAGAGGTACACCAGTAACTGATCTTCTTTATCATGCATGGCAGCCTTCCGAAATCTCCGCTCACACCGCGGCACTGTTGGCAGAATTGTTTCCTCGCTACATGGACAGTAATATGTATCGCATTGTGAATGGTGGAGTGCGTGAATCCACTGCTTTATTATCTCATCGGTTTGATCACATCTTTTACACTGGTAGCACACGTGTGGGGAAGATTGTCTTGGAAGCCTCGGCCAAATACCTGACACCTGTCACTCTTGAACTTGGGGGGAAATGGTAAGAAGACATGTAGAAATACATTCACTTTTTTATATATACTAACCATTACCATTTTTAGTCCTGCCATTGTGACCGAAGATGTGAACATCAATGTTGTCGCGCAACGGATTGCATATGGAAAACTTTATAATGGAGGTCAAGTAAGTATCATAACCAAAAATCGTAATACCATCACTAACGGTATCTTTTTTTTTTTTTATTAGGCCTGTGTTGCTGCTGACTATGTACTGATCCATGAATCCAAACTAACTGCTTTTGTGGATGCATACGGTCGAACTGTCAAATCGTGGTTTGGCGACAATCCTAAAGAATCTCCTGATTTTGCACGAATGGTGTCTGTCGATCATTTTGATCATGTTGCTCGACTGGTGGAGCAACGTGATAGTGGTGATATTGTCTTTGGTGGCGATATGGACAGAGAAGAACGCTACATTAGTCCTACCTTGATCACCAACATCGATTACTCTGAATCAGTCCTTATGGGTGTTGAAATCTTTGGTCCCGTTTTACCCCTGTTGACATACAAATGTATTGATGATGCTATTGTATACGTCAATAAAAAGTAAGTAGCAGAAAAAAAAAACAGTGAATGCCTGGACTGCCTTTACTAACTTGACTCTCTCTAGACATCCCCCTCTGACTTTGTATATATTCTCCAAAAACAAAAAGGTGACAAAGAAAAGTAAGTAAAGGTCTTAATCAATGGTGATACATGACTCTTACCCTTCTTATCCTAGTTTTGGCGACGACTCAATCCGGTGGTGTTTTGATCAACGATACTTTGATGCATCAAGCTGGTAAGATTCCATAAAAGAAAAACATATAGCCAGAATCAATCAAACCAACTTTTTCTTTTTTCTTTTAGAATACGCATTACCGTTTGGTGGTGTTGGAAACTCTGGCATGGGGAACTATCATGGCGACAAATCATTCGATACATTCACTCACGAACGATCCATCATGACCAAGAGTCAACGTATAGAGTCCTTACTTTGGATGCGATATCCTCCTTATACTTCCAATAAACTATCCTTGGTACGGGCCTTGCTCTCTACTCATCCAATAATGTACTACTACAAGACTCACCGAACTGGTGTCAAAATCAATCTTATCTTGGCTATCCTTCTTATTGCTTTTTTGCGACAGCGTTGGTAGTACTTTCCCTTTTTATATACATATACAATAAAACACTATTTTTTAATGGTATATTTGACATAGTCCTGACAGAAGCGGGATTTAAATATTCCAAAATGGAAAGGGCGGTGATTTGAATAAAAGCGCAGGCAAAGCGACGAATCCTATTAACTCCCTTCTCTTTTCCACGTCGATCAACGATGAAGTAGGTTATACCATCCATCCATCCATCTATCCATCCAACCAACGTATTATCGATCTATCCAACTAATCCTTTTTATTTTATTTTATTTTATTTACTCTTCCACCATCATAGACTCGAAATTTGTGCGTTCTCCGGCTTCAAAATCTACCCTGCTCGTGGTAAGACCTACGTCCGTATTGATAGCAGGTAAAAAGTCAACACATCATAACTAATACCATGACAAGCGAAAACTCACCTACTCTCTTCTTCTTTTTATTATAAATAGAGTACGTATCATAGATAGTGATTGGAAGGGGGGAATACATGGGTGGAAAAACAAACAAACTAACATTTCTTTTTCTTTTTTTTTTTTTTTTAATAATCATGTAGACTTTCCGCTTCATCAATGGTAAGGCCGAATCCTACTTCCTTCAACGTTTGAACCCTCGCAAGATCCGCTGGACCACCATCTACCGCCGTCTCAACAAGAAGGGTGTTACCGAAGAAGTGGCCAAGAAGCGATCTCGCCGTACCGTCAAGCACGAACGTGCCATTGCTGGTGCCTCTTGGGATGCTATCCGTGCCAAGCGTAACCAAAAGCCTGATGCCCGTGCTGCTGCTCGTCAAGCTGCTATTGCCAAGTCCAAGGAATCCAAGAAGGCTGCTCAAGCTGCTAAGAAGGCTTAAATATAAATTAGTTTATCTAGTAGTATAGTTGTATTCTCTCTTCCTTTTGGAAACAGTAATAAAAAATAAATAGGGTTGTCTTTTTATTCATGTGGACTTTATATAAATGTTGAGGGACTTACAGAAGGAGGGGGATTACTGTCAGATCCGGGTGTGTTACTACTATGTTTGTTCAGCGATGTAGGTGTGTTTACTTGATGGATCGGCGTTTTAATTATTTCATATGCAGACATATGATTCTTATCCCGCTAACTGGTTCATCGTGATAAACTCCGATGTTTTTTTAACCAGATGAAAAGCACCGACCAGAAGAAGATACAACCAAGTATGAAAATGGAATAGATTATAAACGTCATTGAGATTGCTATGGAGAGTATTTATATTAAAAAAACAAAGCACTTTGAAAGAGTCTTTCAAGCTCATAGTAACGAGTCAAAAGAAGCAGTATGAACCCAGTACTCGATGGTGAAAGCACCATACTAGATTTCGTTTTCATTTACCAATTTCTTTTATTTTTATATCACTCGAAAACTATCAAGCACATATTTCTATATTTTGATTTTAAAGGATGGTTGTCTGTCCAGATTTTGAGAGAAGCACAAAAGAGTAAACACTTCAATGCCTAAAAAAAAAGGTCGGAGTCTGGTTTATTTTGGTAAGGTATACTGCAATCACAATTTACCAACGTTATTAACTTTTACGCATGTCAAACTACTTTGCATTCATTGCTACAATAAGACAACCATATAATAGTATGTAAGGTGAGCTAATGTTTTTGTTCATTTTATTTTTTTTTTGAATCATATACATCATAAGCCATAAAAAAAAAAAAAAGAAAACTATTCAATGGGATAAGTGGGGTGTGTGTGAGTATGTGTGTGGTAAAGGGAAACATATCATAAAGCAAGGTAAAACAAGGGAATGGCTAGACTAAGGAATGTAAATAAACTAAAACATAATCTATATACTATATAACCTATTGACCACCACGAAGACGGAGCACCAAATGGAGAGTAGATTCCTTTTGGATGTTGTAGTCAGATAAGGTACGGCCATCTTCCAATTGTTTACCAGCAAAGATGAGTCGTTGTTGATCAGGAGGGATTCCTTCCTTGTCTTGGATCTTTTGCTTGACATTGTCGATAGAGTCTGAGGATTCCACTTCCAAAGTAATAGTTTTACCAGTGAGAGTCTTGACAAAGATTTGCATACCACCACGAAGACGAAGCACCAAGTGAAGAGTGGATTCCTTTTGAATGTTGTAGTCAGACAAGGTACGGCCATCTTCCAATTGTTTACCAGCGAAAATCAAACGTTGTTGATCAGGAGGAATACCTTCTTTATCTTGAATCTTTTGCTTGACATTGTCGATTGAGTCTGAGGATTCCACTTCCAAAGTAATAGTTTTACCAGTGAGAGTCTTGACAAAGATTTGCATACCACCACGAAGACGAAGCACCAAGTGAAGAGTGGATTCCTTTTGGATGTTGTAGTCAGATAAGGTACGGCCATCTTCTAATTGTTTACCAGCAAAGATGAGTCGTTGTTGGTCTGGTGGGATTCCTTCCTTGTCTTGAATCTTTTGCTTGACATTGTCGATTGAGTCTGAGGATTCCACTTCCAAAGTAATAGTCTTCCCAGTAAGAGTCTTAACAAAGATTTGCATACCACCACGAAGACGAAGCACCAAGTGAAGAGTGGATTCCTTTTGAATGTTGTAGTCAGATAAGGTACGGCCATCTTCCAATTGTTTACCAGCGAAAATCAAACGTTGTTGGTCTGGTGGGATTCCTTCCTTATCTTGAATCTTTTGCTTCACATTGTCGATAGAGTCGGAAGATTCCACTTCCAAAGTAATAGTTTTACCAGTGAGAGTCTTGACAAAGATTTGCATACCACCACGAAGACGAAGCACCAAGTGAAGAGTGGATTCCTTTTGGATGTTGTAGTCAGACAAGGTACGGCCATCTTCCAATTGTTTACCAGCAAAGATGAGTCGTTGTTGGTCTGGTGGGATTCCTTCTTTATCTTGAATCTTTTGCTTGACATTGTCGATAGAGTCGGAAGATTCAACTTCCAAGGTGATGGTCTTGCCAGTAAGAGTCTTGACGAAGATTTGCATAGTTGTTTGATAAAAAAAAAAAGTGAGAGATGTAAAGATGAAAAGAAAAAAATGGAAAGAAAAAGAAAATTGAATTCTATTTATGTGCGGAAACCGCAACAGCTGGGTGTGAAATTTTGATCAGCCAGTCAACCCATCTTTACGTCAGTTTCTGGTTTTGTACCAATCAAAACACATGAAACTTTCTAAATTGGGTCATAGTATGGGTTCTTTTTTTTTCATTTAAGAACGTGTGATGATTCATCAAAAGTTTTTTTTTTTTAAGGAGATTGGTTAAATAAGATTTTATTTTTCTTTTCAGCTCCTTGTCTATTGTTTTTCCTTACCCCTTTACTGTTAATCCGATAAAAGCTGGCTTGGTAATTAACACTATATCCTTTGTCATCCATGCTGCGGAATTCAGCTTTACTACAATGACCTCAGACCACCGAGACAATGAACACACCGAGCGGGATCTGAATATTGGTAGATGGTAATGCCGCTCCATCAGGGCAAACGATTTTTTTTTTCACTGGTTATCATTCTCCTTAAGAAAGAAAGAAAAAGTTTACTGGCGCCAATACTGAGTACAAAAGGTGTCATTGTTGTACAAAACTAAATAGTGGGAGAGATCCCTTCTAGGACATCATAATGACCCAATGAAAAACAAAAGTGGTGATATCTGATCAAGTTTGACGCTCATCTCAAGAAAAAGGTACTCAATATTCTTTCTTCTGATGGAGAGGTAAAAGCTTTTCAATAGATGATAATGACTATCAACCAGATGATCATCGTACAACATACACACAAAGAAAAATGGACCCATTGATCGAGTCTCTTGCCTGAAACCAGCATTATCGAAATTTGCCGGTCGGGACGTGAAAATAATTTTTCTCATGGGGTGACATTTCCAACCTCCCCCCCCTTTTTTTCCTTCTCTTTCTCTTCCTTTTGCACACTTTTTATGATTATCCGTGGGATAACAAGGCTTTTCTCGATACCCCACTAAAACGATAAGGTAGGTTGGTGAGGAGGGGTAAAAAGAATGTTAGACATTGACCATTCATAGATGCATAGGTAGATGCTCATGTCCACTTTGTGTCCTTGTAGTAACTGTGTCTCAAGATAAAGTTGTAGTGGATGGATCATCAAGGTAATTTGAAATAATGATGAATCTTCTTCGAATGGGTTGAATTACTGGATCCATACGATAAAGGTAAGAGGAGGGGGGGGAAGATATGCAAAAGAAGATTATTCTTACTTTTTCCTTTTATTTAACAAGTGACTTAATGGACGCGATGTATACTCAAGGCAAACAGTTAGGCAGGATGGGTGGGATCAAAGACAATCATGATTGTATCTCCTTGGGTATATTATTATAGTGATTATATGCAATAAAAACTTGGACATGATTCGATGAAGTTATGCGGAAGGTGGCTGGGGTTATATCGGAATTGGAATTTGATTGGGCCTCGCTCGACTTTCCATATCTCACGATTTTTAATCCTCGTCACTTTTTCCCTTCTTCTCTCTTTCTCTCTCTTTTTTTTTTTTTTTTTTAATTACACGTCAATATTCAAATAATCAATCCTTCCTGTCTTCCTTCTTCTTCTTATTTTTATTAAATTGTTGTTTATTCTACTTTAACTTGTTTGATCCCAATGCCTTTGGCTTCAATGCTTGAAATGGACAAACCTTTTGTCTTTGCTTCTTCTCACACCAACGGGTCTTCTACTGAACTGCACTCTAACTCTTCTCCCAACAAGACTACTCTATCAAGACCAGTACACCATTCGTCTTTAACTCATACCAAGTTGCCGTCTTCTCTTGTCAAGGATCGTAGTCATTATTACTCTCCAACTATACCAAGTGACTACGATACACCAGATACACACCAGATAATGGTTGGTGGTCTCTCCTCTCATTATCAACAAGGTCAGAAACAACAAACCAAAATAGTGAATGGTTATCTCTACTCAACCACAACAAGTACACAAAGCAACAAGAGTGACTTGACTTCTTCTTATCCTTGCTCGTCCTCTTCCTCTTCTTCCTCTTCAAGCTCTACCTTGACCACACTCAACTCTCAATTACCATCACCTTCTACACCACTTACTAATATATCACCCACCAATATAACACCACCAATATCAAAGTCCTTGTCTTTTACCAGCAACTTGCAACAACTACCAACACCACAACTACAAGATTCTGCATATTCTTTGGCTTCTCACCATCTTCATGGGTTGCCTTCTTCTCGCCATGATTTACCTCCTATCGATCATCACGTTAAAATAGCGGACGCTGGCTTGTCTCTACTCAATAACTTTAAAGCATCAACAAGCTTGCCTCCTATACCAAAAGCAACAGCAACAACCACTCTGTTACCACCAGAATTGATAACTACTTCCACCAAGATACTCAAACGAACACCAGATGACGAAGGTAAATCAAGTTATGACCAAAAATGAACAGACATATATTCACATTCTGTATTATATTTTCTAGTGGATTCTGGTTTTTGTGATAATAATGCAGTGGATAATCGACGGTTAAAACGACGAAAAGAAATGAATCAACGACTTGACGCATTGAACAACGACTTTATCCAAAGCAAAGAAAGGTAACAAATCAAGAATAGGATGCTGGGATTTGATAGTGTAACAAGGAGGAAACCAGAACTATAACAACAACAACAACAACAAATAAAGAAAACTTAATTGAACATTCTTTTCTTTTACCTCCTTTTCACTAGGATATTTGCGGAAAAACTATTGGTGATTCAAAATGAAATCGGTCAAATTCACAGCAGTGAGTTGATAATAATAACCTAGATGAATCGTGTCACTCATACTTTTGCATTATAGATACCCACCCGAAATACAAAGAAGGATTAATCTTACTGGAATTGACTCGGCAAAAAACAATCAATGATGGTCAATTAGTGAAAGAGTATCAAACTAAAGTAAGCGATCACCAGTTTACATTGGAAATACAACTTGCTGAAGAAGAATACAAGGTAACAAAGTGCGGGCGTTTTTTTTTTTTTTTTTTTTTTTTTTTTTTTTTTTTTTTTTTTTTTTTTTTTTTGGTGGTGGGAACTATGATAACCCGCATACACTAATCTACTTCTGTCTCTCTCTCTCTCTCTCTCTTTTTTAGGCGGAACGACAACAAATTCGGGAAAAGTTATTTGCTGTTTTGGAGGAAAAACGACGAAAACTAAAGGAAGACAAGGACAATTGTGATTTGACTTATGGTAAAACAAAAGATATTCCTCCCTCCCTCATTTTAACAACTTAACAACTCTTTCTTTTTTTTAAAAAAAAAAAAAGACGTGGTCTCAGGGGAAGCGCAAACACGGGTGAACAAACGCAACTGCTTACGAAGACGAGGCTTGGAAAACGGAGATAACAAGTCGAACAAACGAAAACAAGTGTCTGATATCCTTTTTATTTTTGAATACATACATTTGTATTTGTGTTTTGATCACTCTTTTGTTATCCTTAACCTTTTATTTATACGCCCTTCATTAGTATTTAAACTCAAGGACGACGAAGTTTACGATGATCTGCAAGCTATGCGATGTGTAAGTTGGATGTATTATACAATACCTCAGATACTGACTTTTTATTTATCATCAGGGATCATATTCGACACAAGTGAAGAAATCATCGACACACAAGAAGAAATGAAAAACTATCTTTCTGGTTACCTACGACTTATAATATATATCCCTCCCTCCCCCCCCTTTTTGTTTTTAATTTGTAGTAACCTACACCTTGATCTTCCCCCACTGAATTAGTAATACACACACTATCTATCTTTTCTTTATATTGTTTAGTTTGTTATGTTTTGTCATTTCCCTTCCTATTCCTCTTTATATACTTTTGTACATATCCTTCTGAATAAAAAATCACGATGGCCAAAACCAACGGGTCAACTTATTTTTTAAACTCCCGACGAACGTAATTGAAATCCCGTCATAACTCACTGATTTGTTTTACGGACACCTCTTTCTGTTCGTCCACTCCGTCTTGTCATCACTTTTTAAATATATCATTCTTATAATGTCCACCTGGTCAATAGATTATGCTTCCATCAGCAGCCCATTAAAGTAAGTAAAACATAATGATATCGATTGACCGTGTAACACTCATCCGTGTTTCTATATAGGAAACCTGTTAATCCTGTCGGGTTTGAACAGTCGGCTTTACAGTACCGAAACGGCACGGTAAAGAAAAAAGTGTTCCCTTCCTGGTCATTCTTCAACTCCTTTTTTTTTAACAAATCTATTTATATTTTTAGAAATCAGCACGACCGGCTACACAGGATCATAACGATGTCGAATTAAAAATCAAACGGGCGTGGGATGTGGCCATGGGACCAGCGAAAACGATTCCAATGAATGCCATCATGATCTACATGAGTGGTAACGGTGTCCAAATCTTCTCTGTCATGATCACAGTCATGCTTTTTATCACCCCCATCAAGGCTATCATGTCATTGGGACAAAGTAAGTTTGGGGACATGTGCACAACTAGACAATGAATGACGTGATTCTTTTCTTTTTTTTTTTTTTTTTTATGTAGCGTTTGAACGATTTGAAACCAAAGGATCAAAACAGCCTGGAGCCGATCTCTTGGTTTCTAAATTAACATTCATTGGTTTGAATCTTTTGACGATCTGTTTGGGTATCTATAAAATCGATGCAATGGGACTCTTGCCCACCACCTCGTCCGATTGGTTGGCCTTCCTGCCTCATAAACAAGTCCTTGAATATGCCGCCATCTAGAATAGCCTATTTATTTTTATTCCAATTATAATAAACAACCTTTGTCTTGATCTATACATCAATTAATTAATTATCAAAGTCAAATGTATAAATGTAATGGTTTATTGATGTAGCAAAATAAAAAAAAATAAAAAAAAAAAAGGTGGGGATAACTATGGGGTTTAAACTATTCTTTTGATACTGTAGGGCGAATAAATACATCCTCAGATCCATCAATATAGCACATGTGGTAGGTATCTTGATCAATTTTGTATTGGAGTTGAGAGCGGACATATATTTCCTGCAGATTACCATTTTGAAGTTGCAGATTCCTAGATAAATCATGTCAGTACAAAGTGATTATCATGATTGCTTTTTTTTTTTTACCTTTTCATGTAAGATGGCTTCATTTTTGAGACATCCACGCCTTCGGTAGGGTTCACCCAGTTCATATAACTGATAACATAATCTTCGTACTTGTCTTCTTTGGTGGGATCGAGCATGTAATCATCACTATCCAAGAGTTGTATTGACATCACATCTGATTTCGTGTCCTATAAAAACAAATATAAAGTGTCAACGTATTATGCCGTTTGTTAACAATGACCACTACTTACAAAGTTGATCTTGTACAAATTTTCTTCTGATCCAACAATTTCTTCGGCTCGTAGTCTATATACCGAGAGCAGCCGTCTTGAGGTGATATCCAGTTCTTGATCACTTCGGAAGAGTCGCACGAGTTCAACAGAATCAGTGTCTACTGTCACAGCTTGAATCTAATAGAGAGAATGATCAATTTGGTGAGTGTCAGACATATCCTTCCCCTCCCCTTTTCTCTCTCTCTCTCTTACCTGTTTTACAAGAGCATGCACCAACTTGTCGATTGTAAAGAGTATATAGGCGTCGGTCACAAAGAAGTATCGCATACTTTCTTCAAATAGCTGAGGTTCAATTTCCCCTTCAAAGAATCGATCAATCAGGCCCAAAATCGCTTGATAATATCCATTTGAGGTGTCAATATCTATAGTAAGTATAAATGCTTAGTATCTACATAACATCTCCCTCTTTTTTTTTTTTGTTTTCTGCTTTTTACCGTTGAATTTGGTTGTATAAAGTCCAAGCTGCAAAGCGACTTCATTCGTCTGTTTGGCATAGCGTCGATCTGCCATATAGGCTTCATTTAGAGTTTTCAATTTCAAGAGTCGCCCGTAGATCATCTAATTGAATGAGTGAGTATTAGCTTTTCACTTTTTTATATAAATTTATATATGTATACTTACTTCGAATAGTCGGAAGAAGGCATAAAAGGTTGTGTTGCAGAAGAAGCTATATACAATCCGTTTTCTTGATTCAGGGGCAGTCGCAGCAGCAGCAGCCACCAATAGGCCTTCATTATCCAAAGGAGGAGTTGCAGTTTTGATAGGATCCAAAGGTTGTGGTGATGCAGGTGCTGAATAAGATTTGGCGGCAGGTACGTCCACATCATCGTCATTATCCCCAGTTAGTTGTGCTTCAGATTGAGAAGATGATCGAGTATTGACAGGTCCCATTTCATCCAATGCCTTTTTATTCTTGGTCAGGACGTCGCGTAATAAATCCATTGTATGATCGTCTTCTTGGTTTCGTCCACGTCGGCTACGTCGAGGTGATGGTGAAGTGGATCGTTTACTGGGTGAGCGTGCCACATCTGATTCAGAGTCTTCGGTATTGGTCGATTGCGCATCGTCATCGTCATCCATCATTTCGTCGTCGTCATTGTCATCCCAATAGTTGCTGGCACCTTCCGGTTCAACATTGTCCACATTGAAACACAGCGGGATGAAGGATCGAATAAAAGTACGCACCTTTTCGCGATCGTGATTGTTGAATCCAGTTTGTCGATCGATATAGGAATACACCACCCGAGTCACATCCTTGAATACGTCTTTGTCCGGGAATGCATACATGTACTGACAATTGTTCTTGGTCGATACATTCTTGTGTGTTTGCTTCAGTTTCTTGGCCTTGTGTAGTCCTTCGATTTCAGCCACCAGAGTCTTGACCGCCATAGCTTTCCGATCGTTACCCTTGTATGTAATCCCTTGGTAATCCAAAGATCGATAATAGTTTTTGCTGTCCAGTTCACGCCAAATCCTATTCCATTCTCGCTATGTACCAAAAAAAAAAAAAAAAAAAGAGAGAGAGAGAGAGAGAGAAATGAGTGAGTAGCTGCATTTGATCGAGATGATATGTTTCTTACTTGTGCCTTTTTCCATTCTTTGTCTTTTTGCTTCAATCGTTTCAACAGGATAGGTACCACCTGAGCAGGATTGCTGTAGAGTAATTCAATAATTTGCATCCCTCGTTCCTTGTCGTACACCTTTTTGATAATGCGTTCATATATGGTCACGGATTGTCCACCTAGTCCTGGGTAAAGTCGATAGGCCGCCTTTTCTTCGGTTGTCATCATTTCCAATTTCTTCGAGATAGGTTCCAGTAACGCAATGGTATTCAGATTAGCTTCAATGTTCATATTGTAATCATATCTATAGAAAAGTAAGAGTTAGATCGAGTTTCCCAAATATCTTGGAGTATCTATTCCTTACCGTTCTTCTTCGCATCTATGCATGGCTTCTTCGTATTGGCTTTTCTTGGAGGCCAGGAATCCATCATCTTCACTTGCCCAAATAGGATGAGATACATATACATCATTCAGTACTTCCCAGGCCAGCTGGTCCCTACCAGAGCATGGTTGGTTTTGCCACTATACAAATAAAATAAAATAAAAAGGAGGAGGGATCAGTTTCGCCATGCGGTTTAATAAGTCTACCATGTTCAACTTACTTCTACAGGAGCCAGACGATAACTTGGACTATCCGCCACGGTAGCACAGTGCATGAGATCAGGTTTGGGTAGAGTTCGAGTTGGGCGAGTGATGGGATGTTCTTTGGATTCATAAGCAAGAACGCTTTTAAACCAATCAAATAGTTCCTTGTTGCTGCCAATAAAGACTTTCACCTGGTCCATCAACATATCCAAATCCACAATTTGTTGAGTGTAAAGATTAAGAGTCTTGAGGAATTCTTCATAAGAGGGCTTGTTTCCAATGTACTTGCGAATACGTTCAAATAGATCCACTTCTTCGGATGATACAGTAGGATGCAAAGGGTCAAATGGAGAAGCAGGGAAAGCGTATGGAGATGATCGAAGACCATCCCCGTCATCAGTTTTGTGATATGCCTTGGATCGCTATAAATCATAGCATGTAAAACATTACCAGTTAGTACCTTTATTATCCTACCCCTCTCCTCCTTACCCTATGTTTTTTTTTACTTACCTTCCCCATTGCACCAAGAGGTGCGGGTCCACGTTTTTTCTTCTGAGACATTCCACCACGTTTTCCACCACCGTAGTTCCCCATAGTCGAGTCATCCCCATAATATGCTCCTTGATCATCAGGAAATAAAACGCTAGCAGGTTGCCCAGTGATGTCAGGAAGGAACTGCTTGAATTCGGAGAGTAGATCAGGTGCACCATTAAACAAGTATTGGACATGCGCATAGACCTCTTGAATCGGCTTCTGCTCTTTTTGGTATGTTTGTAGAATTTCCAAAAACTGCTTGTAGACATCGGGTTCATTGGCAAATCGGTTCTATATATAGGAAGAAGATAGATTAGTTTGTTTGTTTGTTTGACGTCCCCCTCCGCCAATCATCTTACTTTAATTTTGTTGACAAAGGTGATAGCATGATCGAATTCCACCGGTGATTGTTTTTCATTTTGCGCTGGTGATGTGAGTGGCGGTGGATGGTGTGAAGGTGCTGCAGAAGATCTTCCCACAGGCACAATGTGAGAAGAGGCTGCCGATGACATCATTGAAGGTGGTGGCGGAGGAGTGCTACCATAATGAGAATACCGTGATGATGGGTGCATTGATATATTCTGGTGTGATGTTGGTGGGGGTGGAAGTTGAGTTTGGGGTGGTATTCCATAAGGCGGTTGTTGTGATACTAATTGATGGTGAGAATGACCATAGCTAGGTTGCGAAGACATCATAGTCTCTGGTTCCAAGTTCATTCGACCACCAGTTGTTGTTATTGTACCATCAGGTGTAGTCACTCGAATAAGGTCCGGTTCATGAGGATTGGTGGAGCATTCGATTCTGTAGCCAGGAGGTAAAAAAGTGTTGAATCCCGATATCAGATTAGGATGGCCCTTGAATAGAGTAGAGACGCGTTCAATAACACCAGGTGTATCAATCCTGTATATAAAATAATAATCCAACTTTAGTATCCGATTCATTTACTACTGTTTTACCTTTTACTTACGCTTGGCTTTTAAAATCTTTCATGATATCCAAAAACCGATTGTATACATCAGGTTGGTCAGAGAATCGTATTTTAACTTGATCCAAATAGGTAAGAGCATCTCGGACGTTGAGTGGACGATATCCCCCAGAAGATTCAGTCGGCGATTGTTCTTGTTGCTGTTGTTCTTGTTGGTGCTGCACAGGTGGTGGTGGGGTTACGCTTCTCCGACGATGTTCCTGCTGTTGAGGAAGAGATGAAGGCGCCGCAGTTGGTGGTGGTGGCAAAGAGAATGGAGAGTGACGATGGTCATCATACGGTGAAGATGCACGTGATGGTGGTGGAAGAGGTGGTAAGATGTGTTGAGAAATAGAGCTGGTATGTTCTGGTGTGCCAAAGGAGCTTGATAATGGAAGTGCCGTACTGAGATGACCACCTATAGTTGATGTGCTATTGCTGCTGTTGTTGTTGTAATTGTTGTTCATTCCATATGCCGAGTGACCAGAAGGTGTGCTAATGGGTGATCGCATCGGACTTTGGTATGGTCTATCCCTCACGCGAGGTGGAGGAAGAGAGATTGGTTGCACAGAGGGACCATTAGAAGAAGGTAATGGTGGAGGAGGAAGATGTTTTGAGAAGGGTGATATTGATGGTTGTTGCTGTAAAGTTGATGGTTGAGACGTATGAGGGTCACTACTTGGTTGACTACAAAATAGTGGAAAGTAGAAAGTTAATGACACGTTAGTAAAAACAATAATGGTACATATATTTTCTTCTTTTCCTTCTTTCATAAAGAGTTTCAACATACCGGAAGCTATTTGGGTGCTGTGAGGGTGAGGACATGCAAAAAGAGATTTTAAAAAATAGTGAAAGAAAAAGAGAAGGGAAGAAATCGAAGGAGGATGAATTTAATTCGAAATGGTCAGCTCCGATTTTTCAAAACCCGCTTACCATCGCCCCTTCGTACAGCAAGCCACAATGAGTTGGACAATGAAAAAAAGTGTATAATCTATATGAATTCTAATATAAATAGCCATCAATATCTTTTCATAAAGCATTCACTTTTCCAACAATTACATAAGCCAAAGACATAGTCTGTTCATCATCACTCTGCAGCATAATTTTTAACAATCATAACGACAGCTGACTCCCAAGTCAATGTCACATATCCAAATTGACAGGACAACCCGTACACGTGATATGTATGGAATCAAAAAGAAGTGTTGATGTTACAGGGGAACAATACAGGCTGTTGGAATAGCACGATACCCATCATTTGACTTGTTACCTATATGAAGAATCTCAAATGATCATACCAAGGGCATTCAATATTCAAAAGCAAAGGATATATAATCACTCTTATAATGTGCCAGGATTACATCTTCATAATATTTCAACTTTCATCTTTCAAAAACACCGGTTCTAAAAAGGAAATCTAGGTTCACCTTTTTCAAATCCCGCCAGCCCACGCGTGTTTCCCAGTCAGATTCGAAATGACCATTACCCACGCAAATGTTTAATTCATCTCAATAGTGTATATCTTCAACCAACATGATTTGGTCCGGAATATGGTGTCTGTCAGGTTAATCTCAAGATCAATGTGGATCGTTAATTGAGCTCTCTGAAGAAAAGAAAAAGAAAAATCGAATCCCGCCAGCCCGCTCTCACTGTACTTCATTAGACAGATCCCTATAGAAACTATTTCATATTAGTGTAATTCCAACCTGACCAGGGAGAGAATCTGAGCCTTTGTATTCTCATGTGGCCTACAATATAAATGAGTACCCAGCATCACCACTGTAGTTAATAACATCGGGATTCAAATTTTGTAAAAATCATGCAGACTACTACCCGATTTCAAAACCCGCAACATCAAGATAAGACAAGTTCAATACAGTATAAAATAGATACGTGTTTTTATTACAAAGATGGAATACATAATGATATGTAAAGATAGACTTCTAAAAAAAAGGTAAAGACAGAGAATGATAGAATAAAAAATATCACATATTGGGAATGTAAAAAAAAGCTATAAACTAAAAAGGGGTTGTATAAAAATGGAAAAGAATGAAGTAAAGGGTAGTAATAAATAATATGATGGATGATTTTACATGCGACCTTGTAAAATACTTTCTATGCTAGAGTTGATGAATTCCTTCTTGATGGTCATATCGAATCCAAATTGCGCACCTAGTTGTGTACGGACTACATCAAAATAAAAAGAAGAAGAGATTAGCATAATGCTAAGAAAAGGAAAGGAGAGGGTGATTTACTTTACCTTGTTTCTTTGTAATGGTCATCAGATCAGCAGAGGATAAGATGTGTTTAATGGCATCAAAGATTTCATTATCACTTGGGAATCCTGGAGGCACAAAGGAAGCAGTCGACATGGGCATGGAGTATTGACTCATGGCTTGCATGGGATGACTATTACCACCACCACTGTAATGAGGACTATTTCGACCAGACATACTTTGTTGCTCGAAATCCATTTCGTGAGCCCCATAGCTATGTACTGATCCAGGTGTATGAGGTTGACCGAATGGATGGGGTTGCATCATCATGTAATCTTGTGGGCCACCAAATTCTGATCCAGGCATGGGAGGAGGAGCAATCACAGATCCGGCATAAGATGGCATGTATGAAGGTGTCTGTGCTCGACTTTGTTTTTCATTCACCTTGGTATCCCGGTAATAATCATATCCATAGTCGTTTCCACCACCACCATATTGACTACCACCGCCGTATTGACTGCCACCACCACCGTATTGACTACCACCACCATGTTTGCTTCCAGAGTAGTAGCTCTTGTTGTCTTGATCACCACCAGAGCCAAGTTCCCATAGTTCTTGTTCATAGACACTCCATTTCTTGAGTGGAATCATCTTTTCATCAAACTTTTCGTCATCGGTCACAATAATCTTCTTTTGCTTGTTGTCGCCGACCACCACACGAGTATTACCCCATGAGAAATCATCGAAATGCCAGAAAGAATAGACTGGAAGGAAGAAGGAGAAGACAGGAATAGCCAAGATATAAAAGATCATCCAACCAATATGTTGCCATTGTCGTTTCAAGATGAACAAGAGCGCTTGTAAAGCATAGACACCACCTAACATACAAATAGCAATCAAGGGGAAGGGTCCATTTCCAGAAGCAATCACATAAATCAAATAGACCAGATAACAAGCTGTCACAGGAAGAGTCAAAGTACCAATTAGATCCAGAAGCACCACAAATCGCATTGAGAAACAACAGAATCCACAGAGATCAGGCAATAACACGACTTCGAGCAAGTTGTGAATAGTAGAGTTAATCCATCGACGACGTTGAGATAAGAGAATCGCCCACTTATCAGGCTAAATAGGGAAAAAAAAAGGAGAGATATGGGAATGAGTTCATCCATTGGTTTGTTAGTTTTTCTTTCTTTTTTCTTTTTTAATATGGATTATACATACTGCGACCGTTTGACAGATAGCATAAGGTGTGAATTTCATCTTGTAGTTGGGGAAGTGTTTCATCATGAGAGTCGTCAAGTATCGATCTTCACCGAGATGGAGCAAATTCTTCTTGTGTAGAGTATCCACATGGTTGTCCTTGTATTCGTTGATGATCTTGGGTGAGATGATGAGAGGTTCGTTCTTGACAGGTGTTCGGATACGATACATACAGAAACAACCGGGAAGACATGTGACGGAGCCAAAGAGAGATTCAAACGCCTTGGATAAGTGATGAGAGATATAGTATTCGTACACTTGAATCATCGTTGTCCAAGACTTGTCTTCGTTTGAGAGTTTGGTTTCACCGCAAAGACCGATAATCTTACCATCGTGAAGCATAGTAGAGATCATATGGTTGAGCGCATTAGGTTCCACTTCGGTATCAGAATCAATCATCAGGACGTATTCGTAAAAGGAGGGATGCACACCAATGACATTCTTGATTTGATGATACATTTCTAATTCCATAGGTGTCATAGGGCTGTCAAAGTGCACCTTGTTCAAAAAGTTCATCAAGATCATTTGGGAATCACGTTTACCACGATTACCAGGTTTAGCACGTTCAGAAGCTTTGCCGACCTTGGCCACCACCAGATAAGGCACCACATGACCTTCACATTCATAGAGACCAGAGTAGATTTTACCATAGTTGAGTTGCTTGCTACCATCACCAATAGATTTGAACATTAATGGTTCAGGATCTTGTGTTGTATCGTAGCCAAGGACATCCAAAACAATACGAGGAGTGGGACGATCGTTTCCGCTACCCATAATCATACCATCAGCAATCACCAAAATCAATTTACGTCGATCATCATAGTTGAGCACTGTCAAGGAGTCGATGGTCTTGCGGATAGATTCTTCGTCTTCAGTATAACAAGGGACTTGACAGATCACAAATTTGTCGTGTTCTTCAGGAGTAGGCGCACCACCAAATTGAAGAGCAGAGATAAATTTCACCACAATCGTCAAACACATGAGACACGCAAAGGCCAGCAAGAGATAGTTGCTGAACTGACACTTGGGCGTATCACGGACGTCGACATCACCAAGGTAAAAGGCATTGTTCAAGCAGTTCATGTTTTGTTGTTGAGCTTCAGGGGAGAGTGCACCAAAGTACTTGTTCCATTGATCAGACGCATCGGTTCCACTAAAGTACTGGAAGATTTGTTCCACCGCCGAATCGAGAAAATGGTAAGAAGGATTGGCCGTTCCATAGTAGTTTGCCGTTGTCAAGTAATCCGTAATATCGTACACCTTTCCATTGACAGCCAATGCACTGCGACCCCAGCCTTTATGATCAGCATCCAATTGGGAGACAGGAATCACCAAAGTGCCTTTCTTGTACATCTTCATGCTTGGTATGAAGGTATTGCCAAACCAGTTGGGATCAGCCATAGTCTTGAGAGTTGGGTCGACCAATTGTTTACCAGATTTATGCACAAATGGACCGAGAACGATCGAGCTGTTTGGGGTAATGGTGATGGTATCAGAAGTCACCAGTCCAGCACAGGCTTGAGTTAAAGGTATAGGGAAGGTGTTGGAAACATCAAGACCAGCAAGTTCGGTCATTGTATCAGCATTGGCAGGGTAAGTGGTGGTACCGTGGTTGTTGAGAGCAAAGTTGGTGATGTCGTACACTTGACCCCGAACACTGACATAATTGTCGGTACGGATTCCATGGGCAGCAACATTAGCAGCAGAGTACATTGTGCTAGTACCAGGACACATGACATAACCAAGACCAACAATGAAGAAAAGCACCACCAAGGAGAAGAAGAAGATCAACAGACACAAGGTGAATTTTTCCCGCCAGGCCATCCGGACATCATCCCGCTTCATTTTTCCGATCCAGCTTAAAAGAGGAGAAGGCACCCACCAAGTCATAAGCCAAACAAACCGCACCCACCAGATACGTAGCGCCGTAATAGGGACTTCTTCAATATTTTCAATTTGAGGCGATTGATAGTCCTCCACCATCTTGGCCATATCCATGTTAGGTCCGAATCTATATAAAAAGGGGGGAGGTTAATGCTACTCTTTTTTTTTTTATATTTCATTATAACTTACCCTTCGCCAAGACCATTGATACCCCATTCAGATTCATCACCCCACTGACTAGCCATATCATCACGACGGTTTCCATCTTCACTAGCAGCATAACTTCCACCATACATACTTGCGGTGCCAGTCATATGAGGAGGAGCCAACAAGTAACTATCATCATGACCAGAATACCCAGGGTGTTGTTCAAACCCAGGAGTAGAAATTTGGCCGCCACCATAAGCCGGATCACCAGATAATGGTAGAGTTCGCATATCTTGTACACCAACCTCACCAGCAGCAGCATAAGCACCAGCACCGATAGCAGCTCCTGTCACCATTTCACCAGATCCATCCTTTGCCTTTGCACGAGCATCCTTTTCGGCTACACGGAGTCCATCTTCCAGTTCCTTCCAAGGTTCGTATGCCATCCAGATCAGTCCACGGCCCAAATAAGCGTGATGTTCATTCCAATTCATAAAAGCGCAAAGAGATTCAGTCTGTTCACGTTCGGATTTAGTGGTCGGGTCCATCATGTTGGCAATCAAGTTTTCATACCGGGTGACGAATTCACCAAATGTATAGTTGATGACATATTCCTTGCTACGCCGTAATGCCAAATCAGAGATCAAGAAGGAGCGTAGTTGGTTCTTGACACGATTGCTGTCCAGGGTATCGGGTGATTGCATGTCGTTAGGTCGAATATGGATCACATTGTAGATTTGAGTGCCAGCCATCGTAACAAAAAGATCACTGAGTGTCGTATATAGTTGATCCAAAACCGTCGACACCTTGATTTCTTCGTCAGGAATAACCACATCCGTATCTGCTGCTGTGGGTGACATTGCTTCGGATTCTTCAGGAATGGCAGGTGTTTGCTTTGTTGTGTTTTTCCGTTGGAGTCGCTTGGTTGTTTTACGTCGCATGGATGGTGCCCGAGTTGGTTTCGAGGTGAGTTGAGCCTTGACAATGGTGCGATCGTCCTTGGGGTGAGATTCAGTCGCCATAGCCATACTTTGGAATAGAGATGAAACAAAGTTGTTGGAGCTGTGGTCACGAAGCAAGCTGACAAAGTCAGGAGACATGCTATCCATGTTTCGATCCAAGAAGCGATCGACCGAGTAGTGAACTGTACCGCCATAATGATGAATACCGAAGGAGAATGACTGTGCCGAGATAAAAGAAGGTTGGCCATTGTATTGACGTTGCATGTCGGCCAAGAGATTTGCATCAGTAGCATCAGTTGCACCAGTTTGATATTTCGCACTAGCCTTGTTGACAGCACCCACTAAACCACTAGTACCACCATTGCTACCATTGTTCCCACCAAGCAAGTCCAAACAGCCGACATTGTCCATCGTCAGCACCTTGGGTAATGGCAATCCGTCCTGTACAGCTTCAGCATCGTCGTTGAATTGTTGTTGAATCAAGAATTGATGTAATCGTTCATTGGCAAAGTTGAAGCAGAATTGTTCGAATCCATTATCGTCAGTCTTTGCAAAATTCTGGAAACCTGGTAGGTCCATCAAACCAATAAAGTTTGCTGGGTCGCCATGACACAGTTTGGTGTTGAGATTTTCGACAATCCACACAAAAAGAGAATGGTACAAGGCACAGGCAAAAGAATCACGTTGTTCAGCAGCCGCACGTGGGTTTAAGAAGACCGTACAGAGTTCAGATCGGATCAGTCGCAGTTTGTAAGTCAAGGCAGTTTCCAATTTGTGAGGAGAGACACCGAGCAAGGCGGCAACAGCTTGCAAGACATCGACGTTTTTGACTGCACAAGCATCTTGGACCATGGAGTCTTCAGGTTCAGTGAATTGCAAGTTGCCCATATGTAGAATTGCCGATAATAGTTGGAACATGGCAGTCACCGACGAAGCTTTGAATCCACACGTCTTGAGAGCAGTCTTGAGATCACCAAAATGAACTTCGTCTTCAGTTGTCAGTTGTTGATTGTTGAGATAGTAAAAATGATCTAGATCAAAGTTGATATACAATGCAGTTTTTTCTTCAGGAGTTGTGCCCGCCAAAAGAGAATAAAATACATGATAGGTCCGTTCCACCAATCTACCCCGCCTAGTCGCCAATAGTCTATACTTGTCGAATGCAAATGTTAAGGATTGTGCACCCACCAGACGACCCCGTTCATTTAGTTGAATTTCTTGGAATTGACCAAATTGAGATGCCGATTTGTTTTGAGAGGTACGTGCATGTCCAAAAGCCTCCAAAATGACAGATGATTGGCGAATTTGTTGCTGTAGTTTCCGTTCCTTTTTGGTATGAGTAGATAATAATAAGATTTGTTCCAATATATGAGCACGAGTAGTACTTTTACCAGAACCAGTGATCCCACTAGAGAAAATGTTTAAAAAAAAAGAGAGAGTAGATGAGTGACGGGGATACAAATGATAAATTTGGTAATTGAAGATATTTATACCAACACTAATATTGACTAATTATGTTTTACCTTAGAATGATCGATTGGTCTTGTCCAGTTCGTCGCATATGAAAGTACACTTTGGCCGCCAGATCATAAACATGTGGTTGCATCACCGGTTTAGAGTCAGAGAGGTCACGATAACAGGCATCAGCATAGGATTCCAAGGTTGGATCGTTCAATATGTCAAGAGGTTGATAGGGGTTCACGGCAATAAGAGTAGAATGGCCAAGTCGGGTATAAGGCAAGCCATGTTTGTATCGACTTTGTAACAAGTGGAGGATGGCATCTTCAGAGGGTCCCTTGTTGTTTTCATGAGGAAGACTAGTCAAATCAGTACGACTATCGTCTTGCATCTTTTTATGTTTAGGTCAGTAGTATTGCACCAGTTAATCGTTGTAGTCTTGGGTTGTCAGATGAGGAGCACAAGAGCTATTTGAGATAATAAAAAAAAAAGGGGGGGATGAAGAATTATATTAATGTAAAGTCCAAGTTGTAGTTTTTTGTTTTTGACTTACCAATGAGAGATACAATAATAAAGAAGTAAAAGAGTAAAAGAGATTGGGATGAGGCTTTTTTGTAAAAAATACAAAAAAACAAAAAAGTGGTCGAAAGAAGAACAAAGAAAAAAAGGGCGAGCACAGTGGTCCAAAAAAAAAAAAACTATTTTTAACATTAAGCGGACTTTAAAACATTTTATTTATTGAAGTTGCTGGATCAAGCAACTGATATCAAAGGGGGGAAGATGGATTTGACACAACGAGGAACAAGTATAATTCTATAACTATAGTAATTCAGGACCAATGATGGCAAGGACAGATCGAGCTTGTTGTAATTCTTCACTACCTTCATATTGAGGATCATCCTATCATTAAAAAAAAAAAAGGTTAACAAGGTTCAATCATTCGTGCCCCCCGAGAAAGCCTATTTGTTCATTTTTCACATACCGCTTTTTCTTCAAGGTCCTTGTATGCCTTTGCCAGGCGTCTTTTGACATCGGGTATCATCACAAAGGTTTCTTCAAGTACTTCTTTCTATATACATCCCCCCCCAAAAAAAAAGTAGTGGGTTAGTTATAAAATGCCATGATCTTCCACGAGTGACAATACCTGTTTTCTGACATCAGCCTCGTCAGCACCTTCAGCAATGAGTTTGTCGATCCGTTTTTGTTGGACTTCAGCTTCTTTTTTATAGGCAGCTTCTTCCTTGTTGATGCTAAAAAAAAAGGACAATTAAAGTGAGTCAAAGAAGAAGGTGTTACTCTTTTTCCCCCTAGTTACTTACCGCACAACTACGTTAGTTTTGATTTTGAGTTCTTTCAAGGTCATGATGGTTACGCACTAGGTTGGGGAAGAGAGGAAGAGGGCCGAGTTCCGTCGTGAGCGCACTTTTTATGATTTTTCACATCCCGATTTTAAAATCCCGATGTAAGAGCCTAATGTGAAAGTCCATCATCAACTACTACCACACCATACATGTTTTATTATCCAAAGTAAAAATAATGATACTGTCCTACTTTTATTCTATAGGACCCATTTCCATGACATAAACTTAGTTCTTGTATCATATTCTTGTGAATGTAAGAGCCTGTTATGATATCCGTAGATGGAAAAAAAAAAAAAAGACATCAATAGTACAATGTTTTAACTGGTGTATTGCTTTATGTATCTGGTTACCTTCTTTTATGACTTGAGTCGATTCATCGGCGTATTTATTCTTATAATGTAAAAAAGTTAGACGGGGTCTGTTTTACCTTCAAATCTTGCTGGAATTCATAGGCAAGTTGACTGTAATGAATGGGACACAACCATCAAGAGATCAACCTAGGGACATTATCTGTGTTAATAGTTCAACTATTTATAACATCTAGATGAGGTTGACTATAGCATTAAAATAGTAAAAGTATCCATTATGGTGAATTAAGAGAGAGAGAGAGAGAGAGAGAAAGGGGAAGATAAAATATTATCCGTCAATTTTATTCGAATGCAGATCAATGGAATGTTCAAATCCCGCTTCCTTTTTTGGCGATGGGCCACAATGACCATAGTTTTCTCTTTCGATAATGCAAATCATGCCATCTGGGCAGTCATGTAAACCAGAGAAACATTCCCGCCCACTAACAGTATCCATAATGGTATCTTGGTAAAATGAGAAAGAGAGGTTAGTCTCCAATAAAGGAAAGACAGATCAAATTAACTTACATAGCGAAGTTGCACGAATGCATTGAATGCATAAAGTAAACACAATGAATGAGATCAATCGTGATGAATGCATTGGAGGAGAGTCCAATGGAACAAGTTGAAAGAAAAAAAAAAGACATCCTCGAGTCTTCCTTTTTGTACCCCATATCCATGATATCTGTTTGTTAAAGATGTTTGTTTTCTCAAATCACCATTGATAGTGTGGAATAAACAAGCTGAATTGTCTCAATACTACACAGACAATGAGACTGATTAAACGCAATGACTCCTATTTCTACTAATGATCTCATAAAACCCTTGGTATAATCAAATCTTGATTCAATGAAAGGAGTTCCTATGAATAGATCATCTGCTTCATGTTGATAAATAACAACCTTTTGACTCATCAATTGAATCCAGGGTCCTCCAGGTAAAATCGTGCATGGAGCGGGTTTTGAATCATAAGGGGTCCATCTCCATCACCCTGAAAGATCTAAATACATAATTTACCTCTTGTATTCGTGAAACTACAGCACTGACTTTATTTGCCACTGTTATCCTTTCCCTCTTTATTTTTTTTCTTTCTTTAATAATAATCAAGAAATGAGGGACGACTGATTAAATGAGATTGACATCCGACCTAATTCCATCTTCATTTTGTGTGACAACGCAAATTATTCTTTAGATTAGTCTAATTTTCACCACGTTCACGAATTATCAAATATCCCGATCTCTGCATTCGATATCAGTTATATACATGTGTATATATAAAAAGTTGTAACCAGTTTTATTTAAAGACATTAGTAGTAAAATAATAAGTGCAATCGTAGTATGAGGGTTTTATAAAGGGAGGGGTAAGGAGGTGTATGTGTGTGTGTAAATAAATGAGGGGGGGATGATCTATTTACATGATGATTTGGGGTTCAGTGATGTTGGCAGCAATAGATTTGTGTGGTAAGATGGATCCACCATTGACATAGATTTCATCCTTGATGGTAACATCATCACCCAATACCGAACATCCTTCCAATCGAGACCAGCGACCGACAGATGAATGCCAACCAACAATACTTGAATGTACCCAAGCAAAGTCCTTGATGGCAGCACCTTCCATGATGACACAACGTTGAAGACGTACACCATCACCTACCACGACATTAGGACCGATCACGACATTAGGACCAATACGACAGTCTTTACCAATCTTTGCTGTAGGATGGACCATCACATTGCCTTTGTGTACATAATCCAGAGTAGGGTTTGCTAATTCTTGAGGGTTCTTCTTGGCCAAATGAGATAAGTATAAGCAGGTACCAGTCAAAAAGTCCTTGGGTTGACCAACATCCATCCAAAAACCTTCAAGATCGAATGTGTGTAGTTGACCATCTTGAGCAATATAGGGGAATACTTCCTTTTCAATAGAGGTGGGCTTGAGCTATAAAATAATAATAATAAGTGTTAGTTAGTTGATGGAAGACCTAACCCGTCCCCCCTACTATTCCCAATTTACCTCGATACGTTCCAATACTGATGGGTTAAGAATGTAAATACCAGCGTTGATCTTGTTACTGATAAATTCCTTGGGTTTTTCCACGAATCTTTCGATTCTAGAAGCATGACCAGGTTGATTCACAATCACACCATACTTGGAAGGATCGTCCACCTTGGTGACCACAATAGTACCTTCATTTTGATGAGAGAGATGGAAGTCACGTAGTTGTTCAAATGGATAATCGCAAATAATATCGCTGTTTAACACAAAGAAGGGAGAGTTGTCTTTGCCAAGAATATCTCTTGCCAAAGCTAAAGGACCAGCCGTACCCAAAGGTTCCGTTTCGACAGAGAATGTGATCTTGACATTGTAGAGTTCTTCGTATTCCTTTAGTGCAGCCACCATGATTTCAGGACGATAGTTGACAGCCAACACAATATCAGTAACACCAGCCTATATCATAATAAAAAAATAAAATAAAAACACGATGAGTATCATCATCATCTTCATCATTAACTTCATCATCATCACTACAAGTACATATACATATACATATACTCTATTTGGCTATACTTTACCTTGGCAAGGTTTTCAATTTGATGAAGGATCATTGGACGGTTGGCAAATTCAACCAAAGGCTTTGGGAGAGTAAGAGTGAGAGGTCTCAAACGAGTACCGAAACCTACATAACAAACAAGACAAAAAACGTTAGTAACTGGGCAGACCATAATAAAACAACTAGTTACCTCCAACAAGAATAAGTGCTTTCATGGTATATAGAGTATAAAGATGTGAGTTAAAAAAATAAAAAAGAGATGATGATGAAAGAAAAAGGGAAAGAAATGATTGACGGCTCCCAATTTATCTCCCCATTAAAAATCTTTTGGGACTAGTGCAAAGTTCGATGATCGACGGCCAATCATTCTTTCCGTGGTCTCTCAAATCTATTTTTACCGCGGGATTTGAATCCAGTCTTTCAAAATTACAACAAGGTTGAATCGGTGTTCTCCTTCTTTTTCCTTTCTTTTTTTCTATACTTTACCTAAATGAGGAAACAAGAACAAGATAAACTATCGTATCATATATTGTAAAAAAGATATGCATTACTTAAAATCAACGTAAGTATGCAAAGGAACCTATACATCAAGTCTGAAACCCATTGTGAAGACGTGGATTCTTACCATCTCAAACAGCAAGTCTCAATACTAAAACACACCTTATTTTTATTCGTAGTCGTGCCACAATTTATTCATTCATTGACGACTGACTCACGACTCAAGAATGCAAATAACCTCTCTCTCTCTCTTAAACCAGAACTATACCCGATTTAGGAAAGTACCAGGAACCTGTCGATCCTTAGCGTGGTGGCTATGTCACTGTCCATTTCTGGTTTCCAAATTCAATATCCCGCCACCCCAGACATATTTGACACCTTCTCATCAAAAATCAACATGTAGTAAACATCGAATAGACAAATCTCGGTGTTACTCCTCGGGGACTTGATCAAAATGGATTGAATCAACTAGGTAACACTGAAAGCAATGACTGACTTGCTATAACCACACTCATGGATGTCAACAGCTTAACTCAATACGATCACCACCATACTCTTATGCCTTTATCCCATTGGATTAGTTTAGTTATGTCCCCTATATGCATTTATAGTATTTCCATTTAGGATAGTTATAGAAACACATTTAATACACTGTCTTTGTATACAGTGTACTTTGATTAATCAATAAAAATCACATATCATTTGCCTTCAAACTAACTTTGTCTTCACAGTATGATGATGTCTTACATGCATGGTCTCTCCTCGATTATAGCCGAGAAACCTTGATTAGTCGTTAAATTAGGATGGCAGTAGTTAGCCTGACATGATGCTTATGTATGATTGATAATGGACCCTTTTCGAAATAAAGTTATTCAAATCCCGCCTAAGATCAATAAACAAAAACTATCATCACTCGCTCAATTGTAATTGCAATGAATTTATACTTTAACCAGAGATAATCAACATCGAGTTCAGTTGCCATGTCAAATACAAACATGATTGGATTAGTTTGATGGAGACAATCGTCGAGCACACAGTAACACCAACCCCGTCCCTTATTTTTACCCCACATCATCCCCCAAGCAGGATCACCGCCGCACATTTTAGATGGTATACAACATGTTTTTATTTTTATAAAAGTTGATCAAAAAAAGAGGTAATACAACAATGCTATGTAACAACGAGAGGAGATGGGTATGTGTCATAGCTTAATGGTAGCATCCCTAAAAGCAAGCAGTACCGATTTTGCTTTTCCAGAGACAATAGATTCCCGAGCCTTGTTCACGCCATCCTTAAAGTCTTCCGCCACACCACCAATGACCAACAATGCCGCGGCATTCAAGAGTACAAAGTCCAAGATAGGGTCCCCTTCAGGTAACTGATTATCTAGTAAACGATCCAGCGTTTTGGCATTTTCATGACAATCACCCCCTTTGACTTGTGACAATGGATGAGTGGCCAATCCAAAGTCTGTGGTTGGATGTAACACGCCAGTAGTGATAGTTCCATTTTCATGTACCCTCCAGTACTATTATACAAATGATTAGATGTTTTCATTTACGTTTTTTACTTTACTTACGTTTGTATCACCCGATGGACTGATCTATATATACATACACACACACAAAAAAAAAAAAGTAAGAGTGATGCATTCTACAACCCCGCCTCCTTTTTTTTTTTTTTTTTTTTTTTTTTACATTACCTCGTCCAATTTTTCATTACCACAGACCACCAAAGCACCTTTGACACCAGTCATTTTGAGAGCATTAGCCATCAAATCACCAATCTGAGGCGAATGTACACCCACGACCAATCGAGCCGGCTTAGCTGGGTTGCTCATAGGACCCAAGAGATTAAAGACAGTCGGGATACCAATTTCCTTGCGTATACTGGCGACATGTTTCATAGCCGGATGATACGTTTGTGAGAAGAGGAAGCAAAAGTTGGTCGCATCTAGAATAGGTGCCACCTGACCAGGTTGCACTGCCGTGATTTGACAGCCATGCGCTTCCATTAAATCTGCCGAACCAGAATTAGATGAAGATGCTCTATTTCCATGCTATATCATAAAGTTTAGTTCACTACTGCCTCATTGATGGTGTACTTTTACCTTGGCCACTTTAGCACCAGCGCCTGCTGCCACGATTGATGCTGTGGTGGAAACATTATAGGTATCGTGTCCGTCACCACCAGTACCAACAATATCCACCACCGTGCCTTCGAGATGTTGATAATCTTGACCATAAGGAATAAGACGAGCATGACTTCGCATGGCTTGAGCACACGCCGCTACAATGGCTGGATCTTGATCTTTTTCTTGGTATCGGAGAGAGACTAAAAATGCAGAGATTTGGCTGGGTGTTGCTTTGCCGTTCATGATTTCGTTAATGGCCAAATCGGCATCGTCGGGTGTGAATTGTTGAGGTTGGTGAGTGAGAAGTCTGAGAATGGATTTCATGTCAGTTGGACGACTGTTGAGTGTACTAGTAGGCATATCGGCTGGGCACAATTAAATATATAAAAAAAAAAAAAGAAGAAATAAAAAATAAGAGTGAAAGAGAAAGTGAATAAAGGCATTAGTGGATTCTGGGAAAACTAAATACGATAATCGGTGACTCAACGGGAGTGGTCCACTCATTAAATCCGCTTCTGCGAACCAATGAAAATTGATATTTTTTCAATTCCCGCATGAAGACAGCATGATCTAGAGAGTATGTCATTTTAACATCTCTTGATTACCCTTTATGGATGATGTAAATTGAATGGGCCGTGTTTTATAAACTGTTCACAATGAACAAGAAAATAAAAAGCATCGCAGATGGCTTGACATACTATCATTGAAGGAATATTGTCTTTTCAAGGATCACACTTTCTACAGTATCATCACTGGTTCAAGCATCGGGATTTCAAATTTTCTCGTTTTATAGCGTGTGACGTCCAAAGAAAAACGAGGGGGTCTGGAAACAAAATCAACGCGGTGTGTTTTTTTGATACCCACATCAAATTTTTCCTTCTCTTTCTTCCCTTCACCCCACTCTTCTTCTTTTTATAATGCTTCGTGCCACTCTTGCCACTGTTGCTCGCACTTCTGCTGTGCGTACCGCCACCGTTACCCGTCCCATGGGTAAGTCATCTTGACGATAATCATCCATCAACACCTTATACTTCTTCACTCACACCATCTTTTATAATTATTCCTGTCATCTTGAATAGGTGTAGGTCGTCGTTTCTACTCTGCTCATGCTGAAGAAGAATCCTACGAAGCCATGGCCGAACGATACGTCCGATTCTTCGATGGTGTTGAAGATTTGTTTGAACTCCAACGTGGTTTGAACAATGCCTTTGCTTACGATTTGGTGCCTCCTGTCAGTGTGGTTGAATCTGCTCTCAAGGCCTCTCGTCGTGTGAACGACTATGCTACTGCTGTCCGTGTATTTGAAGGTCTCAAGGAAAAGGTCGAAAACGATAAACAATACCAACAATACCTCGAAGAACTTGCTCCTCTCAAGACTGAATTGGGTGTGTTGACCAAGGAAGAATTGGGTTTTTAAATTAGCTTATCTTTTTTATGACCTCCTCCTCCTCCCTCCCCTCTTTTTAAAACTAATTTACCTTTAGGATAGTTTACTACTACTGTTGTTTTATTCTTGTCATCATCTTATCTCATTTAGAAAATGTCTTTTTATCTATTAATCAATAAACAAAAAGGGTTTGTCAAAATACACTATAGACAATGCATCATTCAATCTATTGGCAAAGACTACTGTTTCATATCATTGCGGCGATTCAACACTTCCGTATGCCTTTGACTCAAAAACATGAAAATGGGTCGATGCGGGGTTTGGAATATTGTATTTCAACTGTGCCTTACGTCCTCTTTTCTTTCCTTCTTCTTCCGCTTTCCTTCACTTTTTTATTTTTTATTTTTTTTATTTTTTGTAATACCAATGCTCTCAAGACTTGGCAAGGTGGGATCTCGGTCACTCAACATTAATCGATCCTCTTTATTACTACGATCTCGCCGTCTTCCTCCACGACGATTGTTTACTTCAGAAAAGGACGGTGCCAACAAGAATGACAACAAACCTCTCAATGTACCCAAAGGATTCGAAGGTTTCTTTGGTAAAGATGCCGGAAAAGCCGCTAACAACAGCAACAAGCGATCAAACGAAACCAAGAAACCCTCAGAAGAATCCAATAACAACAACAGCAACAATAACAAAAAGAAAACATCATCCAGTGGTAGTGGTGGAAACAAGCCTCCAGATCTTCAAATCAACACCAACATGTTATTGGGCACAGCAGCAGGTACTTGGTTATTATGGAAACTGACGAGTCCAGGCGACAATGCAAGAGAAATTACCTGGCAAGGCTTCCGTACGCAACTTTTGGACAAGGGCTTGGTGGATCGTCTGGTGGTGGTGAATCGGAATCGGGTACGGGTCCACTTGCGGCCCGAATCTTCTTCGATGGGTGTTAATCCTCAACAACAAACTTTTGTCTTTAGCATTGGATCGGTGGATGGCTTTGAACGCAAATTGGACGATGCTCAAACCGAATTGGGCATTCCTTCCGCCGAACGTATTCCTGTGTCTTATCAAGATGAAATCTCCGTGCTCAGTACCGCTCTACACTTTGCTCCTACGTTGTTACTGATTGGTGTGCTGTACTATATCACCAAGAAGGGTCCTGGAGGTGGTGCTGGTCAAGGTATCTTTGGAATCGGGAAAAGCAAGGCCAAGATGTTTAATCAAGAAACGGATGTCAAGGTCAAATTCAAGCACGTCGCCGGTGCCGATGAGGCTAAAGAAGAAATCATGGAATTTGTAAAGTTTTTAAAGAATCCTCAACTTTATGAACGTCTTGGGGCCACTATTCCTCGAGGTGCTATCTTATCAGGTAAGAAAGAAAAAAAGAAAAAAAAAGAGTAGGGAGACATAGTTTCTCATCCTTATTATTTACTTTTTCATTTTAGGTCCTCCTGGTACTGGTAAAACACTGCTGGCCAAGGCAACAGCAGGTGAAGCAGGTGTACCCTTCTTTAGTGTATCCGGGTCTGAATTCGTGGAAATGTTTGTTGGTGTCGGTCCTTCTCGTGTACGTGATCTCTTTGCCAATGCCAAGAAGAATGCCCCATGTATTATCTTTGTCGACGAAATCGATGCCATTGGTAAAGCCCGTGGTAAAGGTGGTCAAATGGGTGGAAACGATGAACGGGAAAGCACGCTGAACCAACTGTTGGTGGAAATGGACGGGTTTGATTCAAGTGAACATATCGTGGTGTTGGCGGGTACGAATCGACCTGATGTACTGGATCCTGCTCTGATGCGTCCTGGCCGTCTCGATCGACATATCCATGTGGATCGACCTGATATTGGTGGCCGTGTACAAATCTTCAAGGTCCATCTCAAACCGATCAAAACCACTGAAGATGTCGATCAACTGTCACGCAAACTCGCGGCGCTTACCCCTGGCTTCTCTGGTGCGGATATCCATAATGTATGTAACGAAGCAGCCTTGATTGCGGCCCGGCATCAAAAGGACCAAGTACAAGAAGTCGACTTTGAACAAGCAATCGAACGGGTGATTGCTGGTCTGGAAAAGAAATCCCGGGTCTTGTCTCCTGAAGAAAAGAAGACGGTGGCGTATCATGAAGCGGGTCATGCTGTGGCGGGCTGGTATCTCAAGCATGCCGATCCTCTTCTCAAGGTCTCGATCATTCCTCGTGGTGTGGCTGCTCTAGGTTATGCTCAGTACTTGCCCAAGGATCAATACTTGTACTCTGAAAACCAACTGTTGGATCGCATGTGCATGACATTAGGTGGTCGTGTGGCTGAACAAATCTTTTTTGGTTCGATTACCACCGGTGCGCAGGACGATTTACAAAAGGTCACCAAGATTGCTTATGCTCAAGTCACAACTTATGGTATGAACCCTCGTGTCGGTCCCATCTCCTTCCATGATCCCAACTCTGAACAGCAATTCCAGAAACCTTACAGCGAACAGACGGGGTCCTTGATTGATGATGAAGCGCGCAAATTGGTCACGGATGCTTATACTCGAACGGTGGACCTGTTGACTGAAAAACGTGCCGATGTGGAAAAGGTTGCCAAGCTCTTATTGGAAAAAGAAGTCATCACTCGTGAAGATATTGAAGGTGTTTTGGGAATGCGTCCGTTTGTGGAAAAGACAGTGTATGATGAATATGTCAGAAAACCAAAGGTAAGAAAACAACAATAACCAGAATCTTATATGAACTAAACTTGAACCTCTGTTTTAGATTGAAGCACCTCCTCCTTTCCCTGAAGATATCCCTCCTAATAATGGTGAAATCCACTCCTCTTAGATTATTATATTAGACATAGAATAGAATCATTCCCTCCCTTCCCCACTCCTCTCCCTTATTATTGTTGTAATAAAGTAATCTTGTTTTTTTATAGTCAAAAGGATGGATGTCTTTACTGTTTAGGCTTAGGTTTAAAAAAAAAAAATGGAAAGCACTAGTCTTTTTGTTTGTGTGTTGGCTGATGAGCATTTCACGTGTAATGTGGGAGTTGCATAAACGCACCCCCTTCGAGCGGGATTTCAACTGTTTAAAATACAAAAAAAAAAAACCCTCCCCTCTTTTTTTTTTTTTCTTTCTTTCTTACCACTCTTTCTCTCTCAATGTCCACATCACGTCCAGCGTTACTTTCGGATATCATTCTTCCTGAAATTGAACGACAGTTGCTACAGGAACCAGCACTTTGGCCTAACGTGAAAGGATACTTCGTCATTGGTGTGACTAAAAAGAAGAAACTAGCAACCACTTGGTAAGGAATTCACACGATATTATTATTATTGACTCACTCCTCATGTTAGGTATATTCTGCTACAAGGAAACGAAATACAGCCTATTATCACCAAGAATGAATCCAAAGTCCGTGGTGTGGCCAAGAAGAAACGAATCCAAACAGTCAAAATTCGTGTGGAAGATAGTGATTTGTTAAACTTTATTACTGGAGGGTAAGTATCACAAAAGGGGGGCACGATAAAAGGGAAAACTCATCTTTTTATTTTTTTCTGTTATAGATTGACTGGTATCAAGGCCTATGTGAGTCGTCGTATCAAGGTAAAAAGAAGAAGAAAAGGATAGAATGTATTTAAACTAACTCGTTTGATAGATTAAAGGTGATTTGATGCTTGCGCAAAGATTGGAAACTTTATTTGAAAAGGCCGGTGGCCGTGAAGTAAGTTACTCCTCCTTTAATCTATTTGATGAGCTTATTCTCTTTTTTGTTTTTGTAGCGGGCGTTGGAATTCATCAAGAAGAATGAACCTTCTCTTCTTCAACAAGGAACTCTTGGCAACGCAAAGTTGTAATAGGATTAGTTTGGTATATGTTACGATAATAAAAACCGGATGATGATGATGACTGGATTTAAACCCCCGCCGTCTCATCCACTTTTTTTTTAAAAAAAAACGAGTGTCGGTGGTCAACTCATTCTTTGGTAAATAAGAAGGACACCCACTGGTTTCTCATAAATCTTTACATAAACATCCCCTTTTATTTTTATTGAATCCACCCACTAATTATAGTCTCTTGTCTTATTATACTGTATGCATCTTCGAAATGAAATAAATAAATCGATTCACTGGATTGTAAGTCTACTTTTTTTTTTTTTTTTTTTTTTTTTTTTTTTTTTTTTTTTTTTTTTTTTTTTTTTTTTTTTACATGTCCCCATTTACAAGTCCCCAATTTATTATACTGCCTATTCCCATAATAAAACCATTTGAAGCAAATAAAAACGAATCATCTGGTGACAGTATACTTTTCGAATCCATATTCATGTATTTCAAACCCCGCTTGCATAATTCCACATCCCATGTTTGCATATAGTCAATCCAACTTGATCATAATCACACATGTAAATCCAAAACAACAACAACAACAATAGAGAATTAAATACATTATTTTATTAAAGGGGGGAATCAACAAGACTAAAGACTAGATGCGTTCAAGAGGTGTCATACCCAGTAATTTCAATCCATTACCCAAAGTAGTTTTTGCCGACCAAAAAAGCATCATACGAGCCTGTGCCAAACCGGGATCGACATCCTTCACACGGAGCAAAGTGGTTGCTTGACTGATGGAGTGAGCCAATCTAAAGAGATACTGTACCAAAGTGGAAGGTTCCATGGCCGCCCAGGATTGGTGTACGATATCCGGGTACTGTGAGATGGTGAGGACCAAATCCACCGCGGCATCCGAGTCCAAGAGTAAAGTGGTATCAGCCAGAGGTGTTACTTCCACCTGCGCTTTGCGTTCGATCCCACACAGACGAGCATAGGTGAATTGAAGATACACCCCCGTATACCCACGCGCCATTGTCATTCGATCCCAAGAAAACGTGTAATTCTTGATCCGTTTCGCCACCATATCTTGAATCATCACCGCAGATATCCCGAGTTGATCAGCCACGTGATCGGCCGCCGCTTGTCCTTTGATGAGAGTGCCATCTGATTGACTAGTAATACCTAGTGTTGTTAATTCTTCATACTTGCTCGTGCTTTGTTGCATATTTTCCATCATCCGGTCTTTGGCTGTATCGAGAATATCTTGAAGAAAGACCACCGTGCCTTTTCGAGTAGACATACCTTGTATCCGACCAAAATTGGCATGATGCAGTTCTTGTTCACCTGTCAAGAGTTGCCAGACCTTGAAGAGTTGTTGCATATATAACGATTGTTCCGTCCCCACCACATAAATCGCCTTGTCAAAGTCATAGGATTCTTTTCGTAAAAGTAATGCTGCCAAGTCCCGAGTCAAATACAATGTGGTGCCATCCGTTCTTTTCAGTACAGGTTTACCCAATCCATAGTGTTCGAGATCCACCACACATTCACCACCCTCCGATTCCGTTAATAGACCACGTGCCTCAAGTTGGGCGTACACCTTGCTGATATACTGTTCCGTTTGTGATTCCCCAGAGTAATGATCAAACGTGATGCCGAGTCGTTGGTAGATTTGTCGATAAAAGTCAATACTGAGGGTACGGAATCGTCGCCATAGTGATAATGTGTGTACGTCGCCTTGTTCCATTCGTTTAAAATACTGATTGGCGGCCTGGTCAATGTCTTTATTAGTGGCAGCGTCCTTGTTGATGGCGACGTAGGTATTGTACAAGTGGTAGACAGGATCTTTCATCAATGCGTCTTCGTCACCGTATTTTTCATATCCTACGGCAAGAAGTCCTAATCAAAAAAGACATGTTAACCCCCCCCCTTTGCTGATAATGACTTTTTTTTATTAAAAAAAATGACTTGCCGTATTGTTTCCCCCAATCACCAAGATAATTGATACCAATAGTACGGTAGCCCATTGCTTCATGAGACCGTTTGATAAAGTTGCCAAGAATCGTACTTCGTAAATGACCAGCATGGAATGGTTTGGCGATATTTGGTGAGCTATAGTCGATCAGGACGGTGCCGGGTTGTGGAGGTCGTGTGCCATACTTGTCTTTTTGTTGTAAAACATCGTTGAGAGTATGTCGGATATAATGGGTGAGGGAGACGTCAAAGTTTAAAAAAGGTCCTTGGGCGTTAGCGTTGGTGATCCAGTCGTCAGGTTCAAACTAATTTAAAGAAAACAAAAAAAGAAAGAGTCAGTTTCTTGTTGTTGTCTCCTTGATTGTGTTAGTTACCTTGTTAGCAATGTCTTTACAAATGTGAGCAGTGTCGTCTTGTTGAGATGTTACAAGCTTTGGTACTGGAATGGTAAATTGTTCATGTCGAGCTACTTTTGGTGTCCCCAGTAATTGCAAAGCACGAGATTCAGTACAAGTTCCCTTTCGAGCCAATTGTTTCGCTATGGCTTGTCGAAAGAACTGAGCTGAATTCATGAGTGAAAGAAAGGAGTTGACCTTTTTTTTTTTTTTTTTTTTTTTTTTTTTTTTTTTTTTTTTTTTTTTTTGGTTCCAAGGACTGACCAGGCCCCTTTCCGCACATTTCAAATCCCGCCACCTGTCAAATCCATACTATCATTTTCCAAAAGATAGGATGAAATAGCTACTTATTTGTTCCAAACAATCAAGCGTTTCATCCTATCCCACAAGGAAGGATCGGCCATGTTGACCAATAGGAATGATTTCTACTCTTTTCCATAGATGATAGACAATAAGCATCTACTTTCCCACCCCAACAAGAGTTCATTCTGAGTGATGAATGCTTGCTTGTCATGAGTGATCATGTATCAATATTATAAATCAAAAACAAATGCACATCATATGCTTGGTTGGAGAAATATGTGCTTCGTTAAAGGACAACTCCAAAAAATCAAACCCCGACTTGATCATTTATCTTGATTTTGAGTAATTTTTCCTTTTCTTTTCTTTTCTTTACACTTTTATTGTTAATATCATCTCCTTTTTTTGTTTAAATTTTATCATGAATCCAGATGGTATGCGATTAAGAGGGTCGACACTGGACGATGTCCTAATGGAAACCAGCTCACTATCATCCACCTTTTATACTCAACACAGTGTCACCACGAATGCCAGTACATGTTGTTCTACACCAGGTTCTGATAACAACAACAATAACAACCATTCTCTTGATTTGAAAAACTTGGCATCCTTACAATCTACTCTTCCAGGCTATGGAACATCAAGTATGGGTGGATCGACCATGAATGTAACGAATGCTATGATGGGGAGTGGTATTATCGGACTCCCATTGGCTCTCCATCTCTGTGGTTTCTGGTTTGGTCTAGTGTGCTCCATTTTGATTGCCATCCTTACTTGTTTGGCCATGCACCTCACCGTCCAATGTGGCATCCAAACAAATCGGTACAGTCTCTCTGGTCTTTGTGATCAATTGTTGGGGTCTAGTGGGGATAGACTTTGTAACTTGGTCATCTTTTTCCATACTGCCACTACTACCGTCTCTTATTATATTAGTAAGTAGCATAAAAAGAAGGGAAAAGGGAAAAAAATAAAACACAGAAATGGATATACATAGTACTCATCATGTATATATTATTTGTTTATGTTTATGTTGCCATCTGTATGACGCTGATTATAGTGCTGGGGGATACTTTGCCTACTCTCTTCCATTATTATACACCACAACTAACTTGGCTAAGCAATCGACAATTGGTGGTGGTGGCTTTTGGACTCTGTGTGGTAAGAAAATCATTACCATACTCAGGAACGAGATTCCACTCACAACTTGTTTTATATATATATATATATATATAGAGCTTACCACTAAGTCTCTCTCGATCGCCAGCCAAGATTGCCAAATGGTCTACCTTATCCGTGATGCTTTTGCCCATGATGCTTCTCGGTGTCATTGTACGCGTCCCCGCCTATGCTCCACCTCGCCAAGATATTGTCCTCGAAATCGTCCCACCTTCTCTCTCCATGCTTAAAGGTATCGCCATCATGGGTCTCTCGTTTGGTTGCTCACAAAACATCTTTGGTATTTATCTCAGCACGTTTGATCAACGTCCTGCGACCTGGCTGTGGATCAGTGGCCTGGGCACATTGATCAGCTATCTCTTGAATTTCACCTTTGCCATCATGGGGTATATTTGTTTTGGAGAAAACGTGCATGCCAATGTCTTGTTGAACTTTCCCGATGATGATGTGGCTATCAATGTGGTACGACTTTTTCTGGGTTTGTTTATGGTTCTCACCATACCGTAAGTCATGGATTTCATGCATGAACGACGGCGGGGGTGGAAATTTATACTCACACTCTTTTTTTTTTTTTTTTCTGGTAGATTGGCTATCCATCCTTGTCGGGATTCTGTGCAAACTTTACTGGGGAAAAATACCAATGGGCGGATTACCACTGATAAGGAGCACTTTATGGTGACTTGTCTCTTGTTTATTCCAATCCTTTATTTTGGAGCTACTTTGACGTCACTGGGTAGTGTATTTGATATTATTGGCGGATTCTCAACAATGGTTTTAGGTAGGCTGCAGGAAAAAAAAAAAAGGCAATATCGTCGAACTAACCTTCTTTGTGTTGTAATAGGATTCCTATTGCCTGGTGCGGTGTTTATCCATCTGTTTATTGTATCACGTATGAATCATGAAGAAGAACATTTGTCCTTGCTACCAACCAAATTCTCTGAAAACTTGACCTGGACTCAACTCATCTTGGCTACCATATTAGTTATAGTTAGTTTCCCGATCATCTATTTTACTCTTGTTGATCATTTATGATGCACACAATAAAACTATCATCTTCATTATATATCTTAATGTCTATCAAGGAGTAAAATAAAAAAGGTTTCTCCTAAACTCAACTTTACTATGCGCACTTTTTCGGCATATCAATTATTAAACTCCCGATCATGCTTTTTTTTTTCTTTACTCATCCCATGCTACTCAGTACTGAATAAAGTCGGGAGATATCGCATTGTTTGAGTTGATCCAATAAAAGACGTGCGAAAGAAGATAACACCTGATTGAAAAAAAGGGGGGAAGGTTGAATGTGTAACAGCGTTTAAACCATGGATGGAGTGACGTATTTTTTTTTTCTTCTTCTGCGCTCTTTTCTATTAATTTAAGCTTTGTCCTTTTTTTTTTCTTTTCTCTCTCTCTCTCTCTTTCTCCATTCTATCTATTCTCTTTTGTCTTTTTACTATACATTGATCTCTTTATACATTTATACATTTATGTGTACATAGAGAAGAGTAATTCAAATGACTTCTTCACTGGGCTCAGCTCCACCTCCACCTCCTCCACTTCCACCACCACTTCAATTGAACACCCTTCCTTTATTATCATCACAACAATTAATATCACCAACATTATCTCCACCTTATACTTTATCAATGACACAACAAACTTTAATACCACCACCACCATTACCACCATCAACAGCAACAACTGCAGCACCTTTGGGGCTGTCCATGTACAACACTAATAGTCTATTATATGGTGAAGAAATATCCACCATCTTTGTTGTTGGCTTCCCAGACGATATGCAAGAACGTGAATTCCAAAACATGTTTATCTTCTCTCCTGGGTTTGAAGCTGCCACACTGAAAGTCCCTTCCAAAGACGGCGAAGAAGATCCAACGGTGCCTGCTGTCAGTAACAGTGGTCATAACAACAACAAGAAACAAATTGTAAGTAGTTACACAGGGGGAGATGTAAAGGGGGTATGGGGAGGTGTGTGCGGGGGATTAGGCAGGGGGGAGGAGGAGGGATTGATGACTAACTAATTCTTTATGGGGGGGGTGAATAGATTGGATTTGCAAAATTCCGTAGTCGAACAGAAGCATTAAATGCCAAGGATACTATTAGTGGACGAAAGGTGGATGCTGAAAAAGGATCAGTTCTTAAAGCGGAAATGGCCAAGAAGAATTTACACACCAAACGGGGACTCTCATCTAATGATCCATTCCATCCACCAGCAACTGTCTCATTACCATCTCACGATCTACTTCAACAACCCGCGTATCATCAACAAGAAGATCATATCAACAACAAATTATCTCATAATAATGGTCCTCATCATTCTTCTGTTTATGAAGCATTCCATTCTGTACCAGCATCTGATCCAACATTGGTCTCTGATATCTATTCAGATCTATTCATTCCAAGAAACACAGTAGCAACAGCAACAGCACCAACAACAACAACAATACCAGGAACACATCGACCTACTATTAACACAACTAAAGCAGCAACACGAATGTCGGATTTGTTTAGTCCTACTAGTCATCGATTCTCATCTGGCAACATCTTTGATCTGACTCAACTTTCATCTGAAAACGATATGCAACCACCTTCTTCTTTACCAAAGTCAGGTTTATTGGATAATCAAGAACAACGTTATACTTCATTTCCAACATCCGAAACGATCTTATCACCATCATCTTCATCATCTATATCACAAGCATTACAACATCAATATCAACAATACCATCATCAACAACATTATCAACAAAAGCATCTGCATTCCTCACCACCACCTTTCTTGGACGACGATCCATCCATGGGTTTTAATGGACTCACTATCAATACCAATCCAACCACCACCACTACCACCACCACTACCTCATTAACTTCGACACCTACCTCCACCAATTTACCATCACCTGGTCTATTATCACCTAATGGGTATCGCAGTTTTGCCACCATGATGATGAGCACCAATCCTGCCGATCAGAACCCACCCTGCAACACACTGTATGTCGGCAACTTACCACCTAATACCGATGAAGAAGAATTACGGTCTTTGTTTACTAAATGTCTCGGCTACAAACGACTGTCCTTTCGCCAAAAGCCTAATGGACCCATGTGTTTTGTCGAATTCGAAGATGTCTATTGCGCCACTCAAGCTTTACAGGATTTATACGGTAACCCCCTCAGTAACTCCGTCAAAGGGGGCATACGATTATCCTTTAGCAAGAATCCCTTGGTAAAAGAAAAAACAAAGAAATGGGGGGGGGGAAGGAATAATCTAACTAATTCTTCTTTATCTTTTTTCTTTAGGGTGTACGACAAAACACTGGATGTAATCAAACTACTGGTCTCTTCCATCCTGTTCTTTATTACCGTGATAATCTATCCTTTGATCCTCCTTATTCATGATTTAGCATACTATCTACCCTAGTTTACCCTCCACACATAGCTACTATTTATTCATTATCATATATGCATTGTTATCTCTTTTATCCCCTCCCCTTTGTTTATTCTATTTTTTTTTAACTATACATACACATATCACATACTTTTACTTTTTTAGAGGGGGTCTCTTATACTATAATAAACAAGTCGTCTTTGATTGCTGAAGAAGGATAGGCGGGATTTGAAATAGACATTCCGACTTTTTTTTTTTTAATAGTCAATGGATGGTGCTGCATACTTTTGAGTAAAAGGAGAAGGAAGATATAAAGACAACACCCATTTTGCATTATTTTATTTATGTAGACTTGTTATGACTGTGGGAAAAGTTGGTTTGTGTGTAAAGGGCCTGTGGGATCTTGATGAAAAAACACTGTAAAACATTGCCAGAAACAAAAAAAAACTCACCCACTCAATTTCATTTCTCTTTTCTTCTTCTTCTTCGGCAACAACAACTATAACATGAATCATCCAAAAGACGGTGATCCCATCATGAATGACGAGTCCTTCTCGTTACGATTCGGTAATCCCATTCAAGTAATCCATGACAGTCGACCTTCTTCCCGTAGTACTTCACCTGTCCGCCATGTCCCTCATTATATACCGACCAGTGAGGACGAAAAGAATAACATCAACATCTACATAGTGACCAAAAACAACCAGACGATGGTACCATGGCCCCACCATCACCTACCCTTAACCGTACTCCTTCTTCCAGTAATATCACTCAAGATGTAGGTAGTTTTACCGACTTTTATCATAGTAAAGAAAGTCGAGTGGATGAAATCGATCATGATTAGAATAGAGTAAAAAAAAGATCATTCATGCATTTTCAAATCCCGCTTTTCAAATCCCGGTTTATTTATTTAATCAGTAAAATGTAATCTATACTAGATGTTGGACCAAAGATCTTGGATGGCTTGACTGGCATTAGGCATATGTAACAAATCATCAGTGGATGGATCAGTTGCAGTAGAAGATAAAGAGAATTCCGCAGAAGACAAAGAGGTAGATGTTTCTGCAGTTGGTTGTTTGGTCTAGTAAAGATAAAAAGTGAGTGCAACAGTTTGTTTGAATGTAGAGTTTACCTTTATTACACTACGATATTGACGTAAAGATTCGGATCGCTTTGTAGAATAGTATAATGCAATGACAAGATCACTCCATATTTCATTATGACCAGGATCATCAATCCCATGGTCTTGGCGTTGTTGTCGATTGTTTGTCTGGAATGTCTTGATCTTCATTCGTATCATCTTGATAATAGTAATAATAAAAATGAATCAGTATTGTTCCCTCTCCTTTCTTTTCTGACCCAAGTAGTAGTTACCTCCAAATAATCATTTGCCTTGTCTTTAAACATATTTCTTGTCGCAACTTCAGAAGTGATCATCATTCGTTGTAATGATCTAGCCAAGATTGGGATATGTTTGGTGCAGCTTGTCAGTTTCTATCGTTAGTAGAGAGAGAGTGAGAGATAAAGAGATGAGTGTCCTGATTTGTATTCTTTTTTTTTTACATCGACATAGCCTTGGGAGAAGATCAATGGGTATCTTGCGCCGAGATGGTGACAAAAGAGAACAGAGAATACACGGTCAAGACAGAGTGCCATTGATTGATTGGTATCAGATAGGACACCATCATGATCATCTTGAATATGGAAACTTTGTGCTACTTCTTCCGGATGTACTATAAAAAGACAATACGTGTTAAGGTATAGTATATCATCATAAGAGATCATCATCATTTAAATAAATAAAAAAAAGGATATTCTTTGTTTCCAATTCGATCTTGATCCAGAGTGAGTGAAGTTTGCCATGTGAAGTTTGTTGTCCTAATAAATAGGCCAAAGGTGTAGTCATAAACCCTTTCTGTATATAGAACTGACAATCTAATAAGAATAAAATGTTAAAGAATCATGTTGTGTATTGAGGTTTACTCACCAATGTCCGCATTTTCAGATTGGGGGAGAGCATGACGGCCAGGAAGTCGATTCTGGCGGTATTTGAATCCGCATTGATGGGACATGACCTGTAAAGAACGAGTTATAAAAATGTCATTAAAAAAGCCTGTTCGTATTACCTTGATAAGGGATTGTTTGATTAGAGAGGATGGAACTGAATAATCAATACCATTTATTCTACAAACACAGTGTTTCGGTTTTTTTAAAAAAAAAAAATCAAGTTAAGGATAAGAGAGGTTAGTTTGTTTTTCCATATATATATAAAAAGGATATGTAAACATCTAGATTCCCACCATCCAATATAACTTCTAGTTCGTTTAATAAAAAGGGATCAAACAAGTGCTGTAATCTGACATAATCAATCCATTGTATGCATTGTACTTGTACTTGTTGAACTAAAGATAAAGGATCGTCATCACCGTCTTCGTTAGTTGTTCCTACTGTTGGTTTCTTGAAGGGAATGTTGATAATTGTTTCACGTTCTCTGTGGTGAGCGTCCATTTGTAGCATAATAAAGAAAAGAAAAGGAAAGGAAAAGGGAAAAAAAAAATCCAAAAATATATATCTTGAATCGGGATTTGAAATGTCAAAAGACAGGTTTGTCTTTTTTTTTTTTTTTTTTTCAAACGGGTGACCTTCTTTCTTTCTATCCAACATCGACAACCTATCCTTCTCTTTTTTATATTATTTGAATGGAAACAAAAGTAAAGGTAAAGAAAAGAATACATTCGATAGGCAATAGGTACCCTCATCCCAAAGATGTCGTGTATCCATCTCACGGATCTCAAATGGCCGAAAAAGATCTTTGACTTAAGATGACTGAACGGTAAACTCAACTCCACTAACAAACTATGACCTTTTTTCTTTTGATAGGATGGTTTTTCAAAAATAAAAAAAGATACCGGACAATAGAAAACTTGGGTAGGGTTTGAAAAGGCGTGGATCGTGTCCATCATGTTACTTGATGTGGGGTAGGATACAGATAGAATAGTGTTTTAGCATCATTTATACAATAAACTTACTCTTTTGATTCATTATATTGACAGTTACATGTGTTTCTCCAGTAAAGTTGAAAAGACTATTGTATGTTGTACCTGATGCAAAGACACACCTTTCCTTTTTAAAACGCCGATGGGTCCTGGATTTAAATGAAGCCTGGGAAAAAAAAAAAAGGAATGCGCCTCTTTCCATTCTCTTTCTTCTGGTTTTATTCAACTCTAGATGCTTCTCCGATTATCAGCAAAGCAACAACAACAATAACATGAACCATGCTATATTCATATTCTAGGTGTAAGCAAGGATGGTTTCAATTCTGATCTAAATCCTTCTTTATACTCACGTCTTTTAGTATTGTTTGGGACTTGCTGCTTGTACTTCTCCATTTGACATTGTGGAAACTCGCTTGTAGGTAAAAACTAAAAGAAGGATCACTCTTTTAGTCTGATAACTCACTTTATCCAACTATCTTTTACCATAAACAACAACATGGCAGTTTGACTCTTACAGGGTCAACTTTAAAGAAATTACACGAGTAATGGAGCTTATCAAAAGAGCTTGCACCAGCTTGGTGGCTAGTCATTCTACTAAGGTAAACTTCAAATAGAAAAGAAAAGGATATATGGTGACTGACCTTTTCTAATGACAGCTAGGCCAGCTTTTAGAGGTTTATGGGAAAAGGATCATAGTCAAGAAATAGTATAGATCCACTTGGTTTATACGATGACAGCTCTAGCGACAACAGTAACCTAATCCTATCTCGGTGGTGAAGACACGGTTACAACTACACAAGGCAAATACAAGGCGAATACTCGACAACCTTGAAACCAGTCTGTCGTATACCACATGAAGAAGATGCTCGGGGTCTATGGTCTATATAAAGGGATGATTGCTTCCTACTTAGGTTAACAATGTGGGGTTAATTTTATGGTATGATGATTAGGAAAACGCATTACTTTTTATATTATCATAAACATTGGTGAAGGAACAACCTGATCGATGACTTTTGAAAAAAAAAAAACTTGAAAAGGTAAGTTAAAAAAAGAACAAAAGGATGACATTGTATAAACGGATATTGTCAACTGAAGGATTACTTTGTTTATTTGATAGAACGGCTAGACAATAATGTACCGCGACGATCTTCACATGAAGTGATATGTACTCGACTTGGGCAACTGGGTGAAATTGGGGGTGGTCAAGTATACTGGTCTATGGTAGATCTTTGAATTTGCATAGAAAGGGAGAAGGTTTTGTGGCTCTTTATGGTGGGTATGTCGGCTTACCTGATACGCGTGATGCCCTGCTATGAACCAGCTCTCCACAGCTTTACTACTACGTCAAAAATTTTGGGTTGAATCTTATTCCATACATTCATCGACATCACCTTTTTGATGCCCTCCCTTTCGTATAGTCATTACCCCCGTCTCTCTCTCTCTCTCTCTTTTTTTTTTTTTTTTTTTTTGACTACTTTGATAGCCATGCTTATTATCACCTATATATGGTCTCCACCATACATTGTTAGAAATTTTTAAATCATCAATAAAGTATTTTTTTATTTGCAGCTTATTCCATAATAATACTAATTGAAAAATATACTTTATTCATCTTGAAAACATGGGCACAGAAAGAGAAGCGGGATTGGAAAATGGTGGCGGCGGCATGAATGTGGGAAAGGATACTTCTTACACAATTAAGGACACTTGTTTGAGCAGCTTCTTAAATTATTTGAGCATGTCATCTTGGTATTACGACAGCTTAAATAAGCGTTCATACAAGCTCGTCGGCATTCCACTGCAGCGACCACATTTAGTGCGAGGCAAAAAGCCAATAGAAATAAGACTTTGGTATTCATCTATGGTAAGTAATACTAGCAGTTATAAATAAAGTGGATTAAAAGTTATGGGTAGAAACTTACCATAGTAGTATCAAAAAGCTGGGAAATGAAATTAGTAGTGAGAAAAATGAAAGACATGTATCCAAATTAAATCTTCTTCTTTTATACTTTGTCAAGCAACTCCATTAATATCATAACAAAGGGGAAAGGATTAGCTCTGCTATGAAAAGATTATGCACTAGAGGTAGATATTGGCACATGTACCATGTTGAGAGAGTAATGATTGATGAGAAAATAATAACGAGAAGAAAAGTAAGTATTAAAAACGATGAGATGCAGTACATACATGCACATGAGGGAGTTTGCAGAACCATGATTTCCCTTTTTGAATCAGCGCGTTATGCATTGGCTCGAGAGATAAATAACTCCGATGGATAGGCTTTTCGTTTTTTGAACGCCAACACATGCTGGGTTCAAATGAAACTAAAAAATAAAAAATAAAAAAGCATCTCTTTCATTCTTGATCAAACACACTATTTTACAAGTAACAATCTAACACATACATCATATTAGATGCACCTTCAATAATCGGCAAATAACAGCAATAACAAGGGGGAAGGAGGATCGCCCAGTACCAAATCATTTCCCGTGGGCCTGGAAATCTTGCATGAATCTGTGTTTGCAATTTCACATTCAAAAATCGCTTTTATATTATTCACCAACTGCATAGAATCGGGATCTCCAATTTTAAATTTTATTCTGCATGAAATTCCTAATTTGGTGAAATGACTCTGGCCATGAAAAAAAAAAAATTCACGAGTCTTGAATAACGTTTATTAATACAAATCAATAGGTCTTTTATAACAGTAGTGTAGATTTATCTCGATTATAATAAAAATAGACGAGCCTTTCCCTTCCCCCAGAAATCACGTAATTTGAACCCCGGTCAGGCTTGAAAATGAGTACCGTTGAATCGCCTCAAAACACAATCTCATTTTGCAACTTTTTTTTTTTCACAAAAGTCAGGTTAAAACGATCTTGAGACTATACTGTTCCATACAAGATATTTGGTACAATGATCATTATGTGAACTTTGTTGGAAATAGGCCAAGAAATGCACATGGTCACTTTTTGTCATTAGCATCACTTGTTCATTAAGCTAGTAGAGTCCTCTTAAGAGCCAAGGCGAGGGTAAGCGGGATTTGAACCAAGTTTTATCTAGTGGGTCAATTTTTTCATTCTGCAGCCCGTTTTTGTAACAAAAAGATGGGAGGGGGATGTTTCTTCTTCCTTGTCTCTTTCAAAATGATTCGACCACACAACTCGGCACCATCAAAAGAATAACAACAGTAACCATCATCTTTTACAAGCATCTTGTACAACTTGAACTGACTACGTGAATTAAATAAAAGGGTCAAGAATCAAGAGGATGATGCAGCCAATCAAGTATTTGGTTTTTCTTGAAACTTTTGGGAAGGCCTGCTAGTAGAAGGATCGGCGCAAATACTTGATACCGGTAAGAAAAGCGTATGATCAGTATAAAGATATACTCATTCTTTCTTTGTATATTTGTAGGATTGGCTTTTTACAATTAACTGGCCATAAAAAGGTAATTAGGTCTAACCATTCTTCTTTGTCCCCTCTACTCTACTTGTAAGATACAAGTAGGCACTCATTCTCATGGATTCCAAAATTCACGTAGTTTGATTTGACAAGACTAGGGTCATTAAATCATGCGATCCCACATACAGGTAAAGAATGATTGGATCACGTCTGCTAACATGGGGGGCACTTTTTGATAAAGCATATAGACTGGATGATAATAGGACCAACACAGAATTCCATTGCAAGTCAAGGACTAGGATTAATAAGAGCATTGACACTCTTTATAGGCTAAATGGAATCAACTTCACTACGAAAATAGAATAACTGGAATGACAACAGATGACGCAGTATCCAAAGGAAGACATCACATCATATGCTCACAACACGAGGTGGATCAACAATCCACCAGCGAACAAAAAAGAGGGTACTAAGTTGGTTGAAACATACTGTTTGCGACCACGTGGTGAACCCTCATCAACCACCTTTGGTAGAAATATGCACATTACGTAGAAATAGTACTATTAGATATAGAACCAATTGTATAATAAAACCACCTATTTGTTTTTTAAATAAAAGTCTCTTACACATGAATCGTACGGATCCTTTACGGTTTACCCACATTCTGACACTTGACTATTGCCTTGTACGTGATGTGAACTTCATTGGTGGGATCTCCAACTGTGAACAAATATAAAACCTTATAATAGCCACGTGAGATCGGATCAATGATTCTTGATTCCATTGGCTTTGAAACCCCAGCCTTATATATACAACGCGCTACATACAACAAATCAATATAGAATGACAAAGACAGTTTTATTTTATTTTTATTAATGGATTGATAAAATGATAAGTTTTTTTTTTTATATTAGATTTGATAAATGGGATGGATATCAGGGGGGAATATGAGGATGCATGGTGTGTGTACAACAGAATAAAAGAAGGGGACAAAAAAAAAAAGAGTGTGGGAAAGTCAATCCATCAAGATATGTTCCAATTCATCATCATCGGCCACCAGTTCGACGACACTAGACATGAGATTAGCGACATCTGCATCCGACCGTAACCAGCAAAAAGACCGCACACGTTCCAATCGATTCAAAGCAGGACAAGTCTTGTCTTGAGTCAGCTGAGCCCGACCAAAGACCACTTCTTCCTTGGCTTCCATCAATAATCGTTGAAGATGGATAGGCAAGGCATAGACATCATCGGTAATGGCAGCTTCGGCGAGATAAGTAGTCATATTGGGAGTGGTGAAGAGATTGAGGAGATAGGTATACTTGAAGGGTTGATCTTGATCGAGAGGAGAACGATAGCCAAATACATTATAACTGTCGAATGTAGTATTGTTCATGCCATCCAGGGTTCCAAAGTCGTGTAGATGAGGGCAAAAGTCGCAAGTTTGATTATAAACATGAGTAGGTGGTTTGGTCCATTGTGTAAAAGGTGTTTGTTTGTTCTTATCGAATTCCATACTATTTAAAGAATAAAGAAGATTCATGGTTTTATAAAAAATAAAAAATAAAAGGGAGAGATGTCTTTTATAGGAGGAAGAAATAATAATAAAAGGTCCAGTGATATAAAGGGGCTAAAAAGAAGAAAAAAAAAATCGTCTGAGAAAATAAATGTCGGTAAATGATTGGACAGACATTTCACAGCATTGATATGTTTGAAACATTCCCACCCATTGATTGGTTAGCCCCCCTTTTTTCTACACACCGAATGTTTGGTAAAAACGAATTCTGCCGAGATCAAACAAGACTATTTTATTATTACTGATTATATAAACTATGCTAATGGTTCCGTTTCAAGACCGCCCTCCGTAATTTGCCCAACCACGTAGTTTGATGATGATACCCCATGGATTGTTTCGCCACCAAAGACCGAGTATCGTGTTCCAATAACAGAGAAAGATACTGTATTTCCTTGTCGATATCATCCATTTGTTGTTGTTGAAGTAGACATCGAGCTTGATCCAATTCATCCAAAGAGATCACAGATTTCAATTGGTTCACTAGTTGAGGTTGATGAATCATATACTGCAAGACCTCCAGTCTACCATATTTGACAGCCTGTAGTACTAAGGATCCCCGCAGAGAATCACCAAAATCACCCAATAGTCGAATATCTGCCTTGGCAGTATGTACCATCCATTGGAAACAATCTACATAGTCCCCATTCGCCAACAAGCCGAACAAGCAAGATTTATGTCCGTTCGTATCCGTTGCATTGACTTTGGCCCCACGTGCTACCAAGGTTTGCATCACAGGAAGAGGAGGTTGACAGAATCGAGCAGCATAATGTAAAGGTGTCCAGCCGTCACTGTCCCGAGCATTGATAAGAAGAGAAGGCTTGGTATATTGAGAACCATCCAGCAAGGTGACGATAAAAGGTAGACTGGCAGTGGGGATATGCAAAGGGATCATATGAATGGCCTGAACACCGTAGAGATTGCATGTGGTGACGTCCACACCTTTGTTTATCAATAGCTTCATCAGTGCCAGTCTTTGTTCCATGTCCTTTCCGGTGGTAATGGTGGCAATCGCCAAGTGCAGTAAAGTGGCGCCCGTCGTTGGATGTCGACTATTGACAATATCTGTTCCGGCTGTCTCCAGGTAATGTCGCACAAGGTCGAGATCTGCTTGTTCTACTGCTTCCCATATGTTTGGTGTATAGGGTGTTAAGGTGGAAGCTGCTTGATGATCACGGTGATTCGTCTTGAGTGCTTCTTCTTGTTCCAAAGCAGGCAGTTTCAGTCGTTTTGATACCACATCCACCGTCTTTTCACAAGTAATGAGTCCAATATTATTAGCAATGAGTGTCGGCATATTATAGTCAAGACAAAAGAAGAGATGGGTTAGAATCCGACAGAGTCCCTTCTCTTTTTTTTTTTTTTTTTTTTTTTTTTTTGTTCCGAACCTTTTTCAAAGTGCATTAGTATTGTAGTTTTGACCAGCATTTAGGCTTGTTGTTGTTGTTTGATAATCTCGAATGCATCTGGGTAAAATTGTTTATTAAATAGGAGAAAGAGACACGAAACGGAATCAAAAAGCTCCTCTTTTTATTTTTTTCAGCGCCGGCGGAATTTGAAATTCATTGGGATCGCTTGAGCCCCAAATACAGTACTCCAAAAAGACTTGGTAAAGTTCATGGACAATAATTTGCCTCCAATTACTATAGTATACTATTTGGAAGATGAGTGAGGATGAATAAAAGTATCGTGGAATTCTTTTACCAATGCCACCGTGTAGACCACTGTGGGAGCGGAATTTCAATTATAAATAGGATAAATGTGAGCTACCTTGTTTTTCCTCCCCTCTTCTTCCCACTTTATCACCACATATTTTATCAAGATGGCTCAAAAAGGTACTGGCAAAACACTCGAAAAGCTCAAAAGCTCCGTCAACGAGGGAAAATACTATGAAGCACATCAAATGTATCGAACAGTGGCAAGAAGGTAAAACAACAAAACAATGATTACAACCCATCAAGTGATAACAGTGTAAACAGACTACTTTTTTAAAATCTCATCCCTCAACTAGATACAACAAACAAGAAAAGTACAATAACTCTATCAAGCTTCTTCATGATGGTGCAGTGTCTCTTTTACAACATAAACAAAGTGGGTCTGGCTCTGACTTGGCTAATTATATGATGGACACCTATCTCACGGCCAACTTACCTGTGGACGAACAATCTCTAGGTAAGTAGTCTTGTTATTTATTGGCCTGGGTGTACTAATATCTTTTTAATATAGACCGTGTCATTGATATCCTTGAACTTTATCCTTCTACTGAAGTCGGTCGTAAATCCTTCCTCTCAAAGACATTCAGGTAAGGAAACAAAATAACAAAGTGCGCGTATATTAACTTGCATTGACCTTTTGCTCTAGTTGGACCAAAAAGAATGGTAACTACTCTGAAGGGGATCCTGAACTCCATGATTACGTTGGTACCTTGTTTTATCAAGGTAAAGCTACTTTTTTAAAATTCATTCTAGTATTAGAACTAACTGTTTTGTTTATATCTTGTCATAGAGGGTCAATTCGCCTTGGCAGAAGAACATTTATTGGTAGGAACCGATCATAGCGCTGAATTACTAGGACAATTGTCATACACATGGGCACAACAGGATACAAACAATACCAGTGGTATCTACATTGCACGTGCGGTGCTTCAGTAAGTGTCTTGTATATATATATATATATATATATAAAAGGGGAAATGGTTGATCTTGAATATATTTTTGGAATCAAATAGATACATTGCCATGAAAAGTGTACGACATGCCACCATGGCTTTCAACAGCTTTATCAACACTGCCAACACTTCCATTCCAGTCCAATCAAAAGTGGATTTCCGCTACTCTCCTGCCGGCGACACTGTCAAGATCACAACGTTTAATGATTCTTGGTTGAACTTTACCCAATTGGTCTTGTTGACGGTCCAACGTGATGGTGCTGCTTTGTTTAAGGAATTGAAATCAACCTATGGTCCTATGTATCATCAACACGCTGGGTTCGATGACTTGATTGACGATATTGGTGCTGCTTTTTACAATATCCAAAAACCAAGAAAACAAGGAAATATGATGCAGGATTTGATGAACAGTTTGTTTGCGGGTGGTCCTCCTGCTCCTCGTCAAGTGGCTGGCTCATCACCTTCTTTGGGATTGGATTGAAATGACTCTTTGGAATTACCTATAGGGGATTATATATTTATTGTGTAGTTTATTTGTCCCTTGATTAATGAATAAAAGAAATGATGTTTATTTTTTAAAAAATAAAGTCTTTTTGTATGTATTTACTATACCGTGATCGAGGTGGTATGTAAAATGGGGTTGGACATATGCACATCATCCAATGGGACGTGATGCTTTTTTTATATAGTATCACCACAGTAGAGAATGCTAGTCCTTGATGCTATTAACCAACTTTTTTTTTATGCACATGATGCCTAATCGACATACCTTAAATCTTGAACCAAGACGATGTCAACCTATACCTAAAGAAACAGAAATGATGCTCAAGTAAGCATATGATCCATATCACACAATGTACATATAAACTCACTTTAACTCTCTCTATAAGGCGCCTTTATCACCAATGATATTATGCTTATTATAGCATTATGGTTTGGCTTCTACTTTACTAATCTTATGGTGGATACGTCTTTACTGGCAACATGGTAGGTAAAGCAAAAGTGAAAGTTATAATGAGCTGACTTTTGTATGTGTGTGTGCAGATCACTGATGGCTGGGTAGATTCTTGCAGTAGCCCTCGGTAATGACTGATTCATTAGCCAGTTATCAACATCTCAAGGCATCCATTCAATAGAAGGCAAATATCGCATTGAATGATCCTTTACTAACATGATCCAAATTCGGAATCGGGATTTGAAAAACTGTAGCATGGCTCCACCAACAATTTGATTTATACGGAAACACACAATTACCTCCTCTTGAGCTGGCATGATGCTCTCTTATTAGTATATCTATGTTTATGCTAATAAAGTAGCATAGATGATGTGATTACCCTTATATCATCCATTAAACTGGTATATGTTGAATACACCTGTGGCGGTGAAGGTCCGCTGGCTTTTTTTTTTTTTTTTTTTTTACCAGTCAGTGACTGTGATTGAAATAAAAAAAAACTTGTTTTTTACCCAAACTCCACTCTCTCTTTCCTCTTTACATTTATCTTCATACTAACAGGTAAAGCAATGCGACTTTATGAAAACCAATAAAACTTTGACTCATGTTGTCTTCTTTTTGACATTATAGAATGGTTGACACAGAAGTAAAGCCTGCTGAAATTGATGTGACGCAATTGACTCCTTTGTCTCCTGAAGTCATTTCTAAGCAAGCGACTATCAATATCGGTAATAATGAATGACGACGTTACGACTCTTTTATTCTGTAAACACTAACCAACTAAATAAACTTATATTTGGATTGGTAATAGGTACTATCGGTCACGTCGCTCACGGTAAATCTACAGTGGTGAAAGCCATCTCTGGTGTACAAGTAGGTGTTATTCTGTGTGTTTGGGATAGATAGACCTTGTTTTTTTTTTTTTTTTTACTCACCCATCTCTTTCTTCTTCTTCTTTTTTTTTTTTTTTTTTAAAAAAAAAATAGACTGTACGATTCAAAAACGAAATGGAACGAAACATTACTATCAAGTTGGGTTATGCGAATGCCAAGATCTACAAGTGCAGCAATGAAGAATGTCCTCGACCAGGCTGTTATCGGTCTTATGGGTCATCCAAAGAAGATCATCCACCATGTGAACGACCAGGCTGTGGTGGTAAATACGAATTGGTACGTCATGTCTCCTTTGTGGATTGTCCTGGGCACGATATTCTTATGACGACCATGTTGTCTGGTGCTGCAGTGATGGACGCTGCCTTGTTGTTGATTGCCGGTAACGAATCTTGTCCTCAACCTCAAACCTCTGAACATTTGGCAGCTATCGAAATCATGAAACTCAAGCATGTTATTATTTTACAAAACAAGGTGGATTTGGTAAAAGACAAGGCTGCACAAGAACAACATGAAGATATTTTGGCCTTTGTCAAAGGTAAGTGACAAAGTAATGACATGATTATGACAAACTCACATTGTTGCTGGGGGGGTTTGATATAGGTACTGTTGCTGATGGTGCTCCTGTGATCCCCATCTCTGCTCAATTGAAATACAACATTGATGCCATTAACGAATACATCACCAAGAAGATTCCTGTGCCTGTACGTGATTTTACTGCTGATCCTCGCTTGATTGTGATCCGATCCTTTGATATTAACAAACCCGGTGCGGATGTCAAGCAATTACAAGGTGGTGTAGCTGGTGGATCTATTCTCAAGGGTGTTTTGAAGATTGGTGATGAAATCGAAGTGCGTCCGGGTGTGATCATCAAGGATCAAGAAGGTAAAATCCGTGCTCGTCCCATCCTTTCCAAGATCTTGACTTTGGCTGCCGAAACAAACAAGCTGGAATTCGCTGTGCCTGGTGGTTTGATTGGTGTGGGTACTCAAATGGATCCTACTTTGTGTCGTGGTGATCGTCTCGTTGGTCAAGTCTTGGGTTATCCTGGTACTTTGCCTTCCATCTACACTGAATTGGAAATCTCCTACTTTTTGCTCCGCCGTTTGTTGGGTGTCAAGACCGATGACAAGAAACAAGCCAAGGTATCTAAATTGGCCAAGAATGAATTGTTGTTGGTTAACATTGGGTCTGTTTCCACTGGTGGTCGTGTGGTTGGTGTCAAGGCGGATTTGGCCAAGATTGTTTTGACTGGTCCTACTTGTACTGAAGTTGGAGATAAGGTGGCTTTGTCTAGAAAGATCGAGCGACATTGGCGGTAAGTGCTTGGAAGGAAGAAAATTAAAAAAAAAAAAAAAGACACATAGAATCCTTGACTAACTCTTCTTTTATATACCTTCATAGTCTTATTGGCTGGGGCAAGATCAAGCGTGGTACTGTCTTGGAAGCCGAAGCGAACTAGGTTTACTTTTTTTTTTTTTTTACATTACACTTTTATTATACTTTTTGCTACATCATCTATTTATCTTCATGTATACAATAAAAACGAACCATTTTATATTTGGGAATCAATAAAACACAAATGGCTATGATTATAGATAGATAGATAAATAAATAAAGATATACTTTTATTAAATGGATCATGGGGAAGGGATTTCATAAAAGTAATTGATGGTTAAATAAAGATATACTTTTATTAAATGAAACAATGGATATATAGGGACAAAGTATATTGAGGTAGATTGAGGGTGGGATCGATTATGTGATAATTATTGACGTTAAACTAAAAAAAAAGGGGGGGGGGGACTATAATGCATTCTTGTTAAAACCAACTAGTCTTACTTTGTCCACGTTGATATCCACGTCCACCACCATAGCCTCCGCCCCTAAAAAAAAGAGATTAGTTAGTAAGAGAAACAATCTGTCTTTCTTTTTGTATTATTATTATTCACATTGATACTTACTCTTGTCCATAACCACCACCACCACCACGAGCACGGCCAAAGTCGCCTCCTCCTCCGCCGCCGCCAAAATCATTGTATCGACGAAAATCTCTTGATTGATTGGATCCACGACCACGACCCCGGCCACGTCCACTATATCCTGATTCCCGTACAATGCTTTCCAACCAAGAAGGAACAGGCTGTTTTGCTTCCTTGAGAATATCCACTAGATCACGTACGATATTCTTGTTGTTACGATTGAAGAAGGCGGTGGCCAGACCAGTATTTCCTGCACGACCTGTTCGTCCAATACGATGGACATAATCATCAATACTATTTAATCCATGACATAAGAGAGTTAGTTTTATGTATGATATTAGTATTAAAGTACTTACTCTGTAGGCAAATCATAGGAGATGACATGCGTTACATTTGGTATATCAAGACCACGAGCAGCCACAGCAGTTGCCACCATGATACACGCTTTGCCAGTTCGGAAGGCATCCAGAGCATTTTCACGTTCACGTTGTGTTCTGTCGCCATGGATCGAAGTAGCAGGGAATCCAGCACCATATAAATAATCCGAGAGAGCATCGGCCATACGCTTGGTTTCCACAAAGATCAAAGTCAACCCACTATCCGCCGATCGAGCATAAAGAATATCCAATAAAGCCGAGCGTTTATCTTCGTCTTCAACATACCTATATCAAACACATCATAAAAAGAAGAAGAAAAAAAAAAAAGTTACCAAGTGGCATTCAACCCCCTTCAGTAAGCATATCATTATTAACTTACTCGATTTTCTGAGTGATATTTTCCGAAGTAGCACCGACCCGACCCACCGACAAGAAGATGTATTCTTTGAGGAAATCCCGCGCCAAGATTTGGATATCCCTGGGAAAAGTAGCGGAAAACATCAAAGTTTGTCGATCCATCACCCCCGGCATGTCTTCACCTTCGACAATACGACGAATCTGAGGCTCGAAACCCATATCCAGCATTCGATCCGCTTCGTCCAAGACCAAATATTTTATATTAGCAAGAGAGATCCGTGCACGTTCGATAAGATCCACCAGGCGACCAGGTGTAGCCACTAGTAAATGACATCCATGGTCGATCTGTCGAAGTTGTTGTCCAATATCAGCACCTCCATAGACCACACAAGGCCGCACAAACGATCGGTAGGCAAATTTCTTGGCTTCGTCATAAATTTGTGATGTCAGTTCACGTGTTGGGGCAAGAATCAGAGCTTCAGGGTAGGCTTTGCGAGATCGATATCCCATGACTGGATTAGTATTGTCTTGGACTGGAGAAGGACCTTCGGAAAATAATGATGATAGGATGGGGAAGAGGAATCCGCCGGTTTTGCCAGAGCCTAAACAAAAAATAAGGAAGCATTGTGATCAGTCACCGATTGCCACCCACTTACCCACCCAAATAATAATAATAATAATAACTTACCAGTTTGTGCACAAGCCATTAAATCACGGTGACCGAGTACGATGGGAATCGAATACTTTTGTACTGGTGTTGGGGTTGTGTATCTTGCCAATTCAATATTACTTAGCAAATGAGGATCAATAGGAGGAGAAGTAAACTAGAGTAATAAAACAAAGGAATTAGTTGATGATATAAAATAGAGAAAGAGAGAGAGATGATGATATGATAAACTTACTTCGCTAATTGATTCAGGTACATCCTGTCCAGTAGCATCCACCGGAATATTGTCGTACTTGTCAAAGTTAATACCAGTATGAGTCACTTCTTTATCTTCAGCAGTTCCAAACAATTCACGTTCCATACGAGGGTTACGAGGAGCCACATGATGAGTACCTTCTTTCCAATAACCGCGACCATCTTCACGTTGACGATTGCCATAGCCGCCCAAACCACCACCACCCCGTCTTGCATATCCACCATAGGAGCCACGTTCTTCAAATTGACCTCTTCCATAACCGCGGCCACCACCATATCGACCACCCCAGTTTCCACCACGGCCTCCACCACTACCAAAGTCAGAATACCCATCGTTCCACCTATTTTTTTTTTTCGTGGGGGGGGGGAAGGGAAACAAAAAAGAGTGAGTAATGAATAAAATCTACGTCGTAATAAAAAAGAGAAAGGTTTTACCTAGTGTTGTTTTGTCTGGCATTTGAGCCACTGTGCCAGTCGGTTTGAGGAGCTGAATCTTGAGTTGACCGCAAATGAGGAGGAATGTACCGCCTGCCACCAGTTTGCTGTTGATTACCTTGAGTATCGGAAAGACCTACTCCAGCTAGTTTTGCAAAGAGACATGTAATAAAAAAACAAGCAGCAAATGAGATTCGGTCAAGTCACCATTAGATACATATTTAAAACAGAAAAAAGAGTCGTTGAATTAAAAAAAGTCAGCTAATACACAACCATTCTTGGTTTCTTTTCTTTTTTATATTTCTTTACTACTTACCCATACGCTGGTTTAAGTCTCTATTATCGTAGTCACCATTATTTCCCATAGTATGTATTGATAGAGGGAAGTAATACTTTGTAAAAAAAAAAGAAGGAAAAGAAAAAGAAGAAGGGAAAAAAAAAAAAGGATATCAAGCCAACATGCAAAATTGAAAGGCTTCCGAAAGCGGAGTTTCAATATAAACGCTGTAGTTCTCGGATCAGCAGGTATATTTTGTGAAACTCAATGAGCATGGGCTTGACCATAAAAGCATTCTGACTATATGTTTTTCCACGAAATGTTTGTAGTCCATATTGTAAAAAGTTGGTGGATTAGCATGAAATTATGCATTTAACTGTCCCGGTGGCGGCATTTCAATCAAGTGGAAAGTGCTTCGTTGCAATCACACTTGTTCAAAAAGTTCAGTCAGGCTCTGGCTGCATTGAAACGTCAAGTAAATAAAACATGTATCAAGTAGCATTAATCTATTTTTCTTTTTTGATGGGAAGTATACAATCTCTTGATCGACAACTCTCACTATAAAGATCTAAATATCCTCCATTTACATTTCAGAAATGGGCGGGATTTCAATGTCAGAAACCGGCTTCGACAAGCACTAAAAACCGGGTTTACATAAATCGTATCAAATACAAGTCGATTGCTCAGTTATTATATCCTCTATCTTCATTGTTAAAAATGATTTATATAGAGGCAGATAATCTTTAGTTTGCCTCAAACGTCAAGTAGGAACCTTTCTGGCTGCTTTCAGTTAAAAAAGGACGGGCTTTAAAATGCGATTTTTTAAAAATCTTGTTTGGGCCCACATTCTTTTTCATTCACCCTTTCTCTTCTTCTTCAACAACAATAACAATGAGAACGGTTTCTCTTGTGAACCGACTCAAGTGGTCCTTTGCTGGAAATATGAATCCACATGCTTTGGAACTGGGCGATGTGGATAATGACGGGGTAAGTAACTTTGTGTACTTGATGACAGTTTGTAGTTGTCTGAAAGGAAGAGGCTCACTAAAAACCTTTTTTTTTTTTATTGTAGGATATCGAATTTGTAATTGGCAATTTGAATGGTGAACTGGCTGTCTTTAAAGGGGAATGTCCACTTGGTACGCCTACTTTTACTTGTCAAGAGCTGGGAACGGTAAGACGACAATAAGAAAATCGCGTGGAGTCTCTGTATAGAGTAAACTAATGTTATTCACATAGATTACTTGCATCGCTATTGGGGACGTCCGAAATGTAGGCAAGGTAATGATTATACACAAAAAAAAAAAGATATGTAAAAAAGGATGTTTACTAACTGATTGACAATATTACTCCTCTTGTCAGAATTCCATAGTAGTGATCAATGCTGAAGGTCACTGTCATATATTTGATATTCCTCCTCCAAATACAAGTCAACCTACAAGTCAACCTACAACACCTCCAGTAGTTTCTCATACTCAACGTCAAAACTTGGTGGATGAATATTTACGTCAAGGCCGCCGACCATCCGACTCGACAAACAGTTCTCGACGAATGATGGCACAAACTGAAGAACAAACTCACCGACCTTCGGAAGATGGTGGCAGAGATGGTCCATCAATACAAAACTTGCAACAACCAAAAGTGACTTTAAAGGTGCCTGTGAATGTCAACAAGATATTGATTGCAGATATAGGTAAAATAGATTGACGGGCGATGATATATATATACAAAGCAAAAATTGACAAATATTGTTTAAATAGATGGTGATGGACTGAACGAATTGATATTGGCACGAACGGATCGGATTCTACACTCGTTTCAACTGGATTATCAATGTGGTACTGTGAACGACAAACCCGACACACTCACCCAATCCACTCCCACTTCAACAGCAACATTAAACAACTCACCCACTTCAACACTCACCTCAACCATCCAGTCCTCATTATCAGCTCTATCAGGAAATAAACTTGTGTCTAAATTAAACAATGAAAACAAAGAACTCAAGTCGCATGTGTTACGGAAAGGTATGGTATGGAAATCTGGGCGTACCAAGGATCTCAAGGGCAACAACAATACCAAATTGAAATCAACAGACACTTTACCCAAATCTACATGGGATCAACAAGTATATCTCAAGGACAAGGACATGTGGGTATTTGATGGTCAGGTAAGATATGGGATCACATTCCCAAATAATCAATACTAATTTATACTTTGATGTCGTTGTAGATTACTTCACTTACTACTACCACTTACCCAGATCGTCCTAATGAGCCTATTTTGTTGGTGGCTCAACCTGGAAACACATTCACCATTATCGACCAAAAAGGAAATCGACTCAATCGCGACTTTACACCTCAACATGGACCTTATCTTTATGACCAAAGACAACGAGAAATAGTAAAACAACACGAAGATGAAGAAGACGGTGATCCATCTGATACAACAACAACCAAGAAAATCCCACAGTCAAAAATCAATCCAGCTATCGCCATCACTACAGAACCAACTTTATCGGAACCGATGGATATCAATCGACCAACCACCAGTGAATCCAAGGATACATCAACAAGCACAATACGAACTTTATTGAATCGATTTGCAATACCTAATGACATCAATGTGGATAGCGTTATTTACACCAAAGAAGATGAAGATGATAGCAATGACAATGATGACGAAAATGAAGGGGATGATGGTAACAACAATGACACTGACTCGGAACGGACAAACCGCATGATTCAACAAGACTGGTCGTTGATTGATGGTGATGATATTATGGGGGATGATAAAATTGGTGCAGTTGCAACTAATATTGTTGTTGGGAAACGACATGTGCCTATTGATCATCAGAAGAATGGCAATGAAATAGGTATGCTTAGTATGGATGGTAAGTTGTTATAAGTGAAAGACAATTATATATATACATGTACTCATTGACCTTTATACAGGAAAATTCACTGTTTATGATCTGCGGACAAGGAAGGCATCTCAGCAAGATCTTTTTGTCACTCACAAGTTGTTTAGTCTGGCGACCTTGAATGTCTCTGGAACGCCCATGCTACCAAAATCTCTTTACCCTGCGCGTAACGCACCCCTCTACTTTGCAGGCTCACCACAACCACAAAATAGCTCACGACAGCAACAACAGCAACAACAACAGCATCAACCACAACAGAACCATCAGCATCATCACACATTCACCTCTCGACATCCCTCATTGGCATCAGCAACCTCATCACCTTCATCCTCTGGTAGAGCCATGGCCACAACCGCTACAACAACAGCAGTTGCTCATTCTAATACTGGATCACCTTCATTCTCGGCCTCTTCCAAACTCTCATTCACCATATCTAATAGTAACAACAATAATAACAACACAAGAATGGATGAAGTCAACAAATCACAAAGTTTAAACTCACCTGCCACACCACATCATACCCAACAAGATACCAACATACCTCTGCAGCAAGAAATAGTGACAGGCAGTGACTTTAGTGGAATTCATGCATCCGATAACCACTCTACAATCTCAAAATCAGCAATAACAAAACACGGTTATTACGATGACAATAACAACAATCTATTAAGCCAAACGGTGAATAGTTCTCGGCGTGGAAGTCTCAGCTCTAATGGCAGCTCATGGAATGATCTTGATCAAGACGATGACGATGATGAAGGTCCAGATTGTGACCTCTTTGTGGCCTGTGCATGGAATGGTGTGACTTACTTGATTGATTGGAGTCAACGACTGGATGATGATATGGTGTATCACGAATCGGATACTTCGTCATCTGATTCTGATTCTGATTCTATTGGTGGCGATGAGCGATCCTCCAGTATTAGGTTTCAATTGGTCAAGTTTGCTTTTGAAGGGCGGGTTTGTGCTTTTACAGCAGGTAATACAAAAAGATGTCAAAAAAAAAAAAAAAAAAAAAAAGATATCAACTCACCATTCACCTTGTTACTTTAGGCCTTTATGCGGTGGCTCCAGGATATAATGTGCCTTGTCTCTTTTATGTAGACTTTGAAGATCAAATCTTTGTTTACTTTGATGTCCGTATCGCTCCTGGTAAAGTGACTGGATTCATTGATATGATTGATGATGATGTGGAAGAAGCGCTGGATCGTTTACTGGGACTGGAGGATGATCTAATTAAAGCAATGGCATCGAACAGTGGAAAACAACATCAACAACAACAACAAAACGAAGATGATGGACAACAAGAACACCAAATTGATCTTGGGGATGGTTGGAAGGGGATCATGGATGATACTGTTAGCTTGGATTCACTCACTTTAAACCCCAACGGGCAACTAGGTATAGTAGTAAAAAAAAGGAAAATAGCAAAGACAAATGATGATTGACTGTCCCCCTCCTTTTTTTTTTTTTTTTTCTAATAGACCTTACCGACTTTATCCATGAATGCCTTTATGAATTCGATGATATGAAGGATCGTTTGGAAAATGACTTGTTTGTGGTAAGAAATAGGATGTGTGTTATGCTCTACTTTTTGATAACTTATGACTTTTTTTTGAACTAGTTTGAACATGAACATCTACCACATACTATCACCAATCACTCTGATATCCGTCGACTATCCGATCTCAATATCACCATTGAACCTGAACTGGAATCCGAAGTGTCTGAAGCGGAAGATGCTATGGAGGAACAGGGTATATTTGCATATGATGATACTAGATCGACTCAATCAAGCGACTCGGAAATACTTCGGAATTGGATGGATGAAAACCTGTTACGATCCAATATTGGCTCTTAGAATAAATAACCTTTTTGTTCTTTTTAACATAATAAATAATAATAAAAATCTATGTGTAAACAGATGTGTGTGTTTATTTATAATGATGGTGGTGATGATAGTAACCTAACCAAAGACCTTCATGTTGTCCTTCCAACAATTCAGCAATCCCTGTATACCAAGCTCCAAAAGCAGCCAAATAAGCGGTGACACCAGATAGTCGAATCAATACTACGTTATTCTTGACCATAAATGATACACCTGTCAATAACAATGTCAAGAACACACAGACCAGGTTCCAAGTCATCATGGCATGCCCACCTCTGATCCGTAACGACAAGACCACAAAGATCAAGCAATAAAAGCCCCAAACAAAATGATAGATTCCATTTCCTACTTGAATTTCTTCTGATGTAAGCCCATTGGTTATACCCAAACTAGGAATCATCATCAGACCATCCCCGGTCCAGAATGTCCCGAATGAGACAAATAAGATCCCTCCAAATGTGTTCCCATTCGCAAGCACAAAAAACCCACTGATCACCTGAGCGAAACCACCAAATAATAAAGCAGTAGGGAATATGATATGGTTTGATGTAGTGGGTAGGAATAGATTATAGGTGGCTAGTAGAGTAGTAACCGTGGCAAAAGACCATATAGCTGATATGTAGAAAAAAACGGAGAAAAATAAATATCGGGGGTTTAATTTAAAAGACCGAATTCATGCAAAAAAAAAAAAAAAAAAAACTGTACCTAGAATACCAAAGCTGCCAGAGGGAGGGGGAGGATTCATAGGGCGAAAGAGCATGGGTGTATTCATTCCATGGGATTTTTCTTCATCACCCTCTTCTTCATGTTGGTGTTGATAGAGATGATGACAAAAATGGGGCCGATTCAAGTAAAAGTCATCAGAGGCACGGTTTTTCAGGTCCATCATGGGAAGCAAGTAGTGAGATGAGGTAGATGTTGAGGGTTGATTTGACATTATATAGTAATATGTTGATGAAAGATAAACGAGAACAATAGTTCTTATTGTTTTTATATCCTCAATCTCCAAAATCAGCTGTTTGGGGGAAAACCTGGCATCGTCCCACTTTTTTTATAACAACTTTTTCAAAAGGGAACAACAGTAATTTTCAATCTCCGATTGTGCAAAGCCCAAATGGATTCAGGAACAAAAAAGCAGTGACAATAATTTGTCGGGGTACCAACGAAAAGGTATAAAAGACGATTCAGCCCAACTCTCCTCTTTTTTTTTTTCTTTACCATTAGTAGGAAATCTTATCTGTTATGCCAAATTGGCATAATAATATTTTTCCACCGTGATGAAAGTATGGGTATTAGAATGATAACTATCGTAGCTGATTCATGAGAGCCCTGTGTCTATACACTTTCTGACCAAATACTATCTTTTAATAACATGAAATGAAAATGGATGGATGAATGGATGGATGGGATAGATTGTTTAATAAATGATTCAATTTGAGAATGCGTGAATCAATGAGGATGCAATGTGACACATTGCTGCAAGTTTTATTTAACCATCTCCAGAAGTGTCAAATATGGCTCGGTCGGGATTTCAACTTTTAATTTTAGGTTGTACAGGCTGCATGGCACTGAGAGGCGACTATAATTAAAAAAAGTTTCTTTTTCCCTCTTCTTCTTCCTTTTTTCCCTCCCTTCATCTTCAAAATAGACTCAAGAAACCCTTTTTATCTTTTTACTCAATGATTCTTTTTTGATTTATTTGAATCATTAATCTCATTCTCTCTTTGATCTATACCCCCCTCACATTCGTTTACTTTTTTACCTGATACATTCCTTTTATTCTCTCTCTCTCTCTCTTCTCCTTTATGGGCAATCAAAACTCACGCTTGGAACGACGTTTGGGAAGCACAGCAAGTCAAGATCCTCGTTTGACCACGGTGAATGAATGGTTACCTTCCGCCCAAGATCCTTATCAACGACATTACCCCTTACCTATTGTCTCACCTTCACGTACAAATAGTGGTCGAATCAAACTTCGAAAACAATCAACACCTCTTATACCAAGCACCGCCTACACGACCACTCGACGGCGTCCTTTATCCCGTGTCTTTACATTCCGACCATTCAACAAAACCACTAATACCACCAATAACACTACTTTATCACCTTCATTGCACCGGTCTTCCACTGTGTTGCCTGATACTTCACTTCATCCCTTACTCTTGTCGAATCAGCAACGACATTCTTTTTATTGTACACCTACTTCTCCAACAACAACAACACCTTCGCCTTTTTCCACTAATACGACAACCACAGCTACAGTGACACCTTGTAGCTCATATCATACCTTGTCTCAACAAAATAATAGTATTCAGGTGCAATCCGATCGCTTGATTCACTCGAATGAGGTCATTTGGATGAATGGACGCAAGTTCCATGCTTGCCCTGGATCTTCTTATATTTTACCTTGTGATGAAGAAGAAATCGATCGATTACATCTACTTCATTTTATGGTGCGGTTCGCCATTCAAGGGTAAAGTAGGATGGGAGGAAAGATGCGCCGAAATCAGTCAACTTACTCTCTCTCTCTCTTGTTAGGAATTACCTGGCGCCTGTCACTGATATATTACGAAAAGGGGCTCATGTTTTGGATATTGGTTGTGGCCCTGGCTCATGGTAAACTATCAAAAGATAAAGGCAGAAAAGGTGATGGATGGTCGGGTTACTAATCTCTATCTATAAATTAGGACGATGGAAATAGCTGGCGAATATCCCAAATCAACCATTGTAGGTGTTGACATGACAAGTATGTTTCCTCAAGACATTAAACCTACAAACTGTCAATTCTATCAATGCAATGTCTTACAAGGTCTACCCTTCCAAGAAGCCACGTTTGATTATGTATTCATGCGGTAAGTATATTGACACATGGGGGGGGGAGGACATGATGAAGGTTTGCTGACTAATCCTTTTTTTTTTTTTGGACTGATTAGGTTTATGGGTCAAGGCATTGAACTGGAACAATGGGATGTCTTATTAAAAGACATTATTCGGGTTTTGAAACCAGGTGGATGGGTGGAATTAGTGGAAATGGATTTGGAATTACATCGTGCGGGACCTATTACCAAGACTTACAATGGATATCTCATGTCCCTGATGACGACTCGACAACTTGATCCTCATAGTGGCCGACGACTTAAGGAACGATTCGATCAAAGAGAAGAATTGATCAATGTCAATTCGACCTTTATTTCCTGTCCTGGTGGTCAATGGGCTGGCAAGGTAATATATATATATATATAAGATTCGTAGATCAGATTTACTGATCTTTCTTTTTATTATTATTATTATTATTATGTAGCTTGGACAACTGACGATGCAATCATGGAAATCTTATTATCAAGCCATTCAACCTCAAATCTGTATGTCCTCCTCCGATTTGACTGCTGAAGAATACAAAGAGAAACTTGCTACCTGTTGGGACGAAGCGGATGAATACAAGACTTTTGAAAATGTCCACTTTGCCTATGCTCAAAAACGACCTTCCTCGACTCAATGATTTGAGTTTGGCTTTATAAACTAGAATGTAGTTTAGGGTAGTATATATATATATATATATATATATATATATATATATACTTTTATTGATTTTTGTTGTTATTTTTATTTACTTACCTAGGATGATCTCTGGTTTGATGGCCGTATCCAGAACATCCTTTTTCTCACCTTGTGGGGAATCAGGGAAATCGATGGATTTATATCCTTCGTTTCTTTAATATACAGGCCAAATCAACCTATTGGTTATATAGTAATAGATTATCTTTTTTATAATTTTTTATGTAGTCTTTTTCCCGTCTTCTTTTTTTTTTTTTATATCTGTAATAAAGCTTCTTTTTGTGTACTTTATATATGGTTGTCTTCATTTAAATCAAGGACAAATTGGATGTGTAAAAATGGTTATCTTTATTAATAACGTGGAATCTATAGTCTAAATATGGGGAAGGGTTCTATGACCTAGTTGTTCTAATCTATCTATCGGCGAAGGACCATCATTCCATTGTTCTTGTTTGTCAGGGGCTGTAAGAGAGAGACGAGGCACACCGACCTGTTCAACCACAAAACTTGATGCAACAGACCCATACATTGCTGCCTTGACTGGATCCTTTCCCTGTGTTCTATGCCATCCCACCATGAACCTATAAAATATATTCAAGTAGTATTAGTCCATCATCTTTTATATCACAAACATACCCTCCACAGAAAGCATTTCCAGCCCCCACTACATCAACCACATGATCAGGTGTTGTCCAATAAGCAGGCACCCAAGTTGCTTTCGATAATGATGGGTCCCATACAGCTGCACCGTGTTTACTGGCACGAATCACTATAGTCGCATGAGGTAAATCGTGTCGTAGTCGTCGTACACATTCTTCCACCAGAGTCACTGTATCGTTGATTTGACCATCGCCTAGCCCAAGAATCGAAGCTGCTTCTTCATGATTTGGTGTAAAGATATCCACATATTTCCCTGCTTCAATAATATCATGGTAATTCTAGTATGACAAAAGAAGAGTCAGTACATTCATGCAAGGGGGGTAAGATATACTTACTTCTTTTAGACAAGCCCAAGGCAATGGTTCCCATAAAAACTGTGTTTGTCCTTGTTTATCGAGTGCTGCTTCCCTTGTCCGCCATTCGTTAATGATTTCCAAGGTACGTTCCGTAGATGAGATAATATGCACCAGAGTCATGGATTCAATCCAACTATCGGGAAAGTCAGAGGGTGTAGTTCGAATAATGGGGTGAATATATTCAAAGTCTCTATATGAAGCAATCAAAGTAAGCAAGTTTTAAGGTAAAGTTACAAGTTGGTACTGTTGTTACCTACCTATGGTCATTAGGTCCAAAAGTATTCAGTCCTCTTGTGGTGTGTTTATCAGAATGTGTTCGAGACACGAGATTGATATCCAAGGAATCCAGAGCATCGTCAATACTTTTAGGGTGATCAAATCCACGGTGAGCTACATAACCAATACTTTTTGCATTGTTCGCCGTAAACCATATCCGCATACCTATATTTAAATCTTGTGAATGAACACTGTTGAAGTAAAAGTGATGTTTTTTTTACCATAGATAGCAAAAATACCAGCACCACCAATCACATTTGATTGTTTTGAGCCATCTTGAAAAACAATATCGTCAATGATAAGTGAGCCTACGGAGCCAAGGGTCGGGTTCATGGAGGAGAAAGAGAAAGAAAGAAAGAAGGGGGATTTCAAAGAAGTAATCTATCAAATGAAAATCGGGGTTTGAAAATATCGGACGGTAGCCTTTTTGGTGAGGGCACCTTTTTTACAAGTTGCCTGAAATTACACATGACCATATCATACTATGTCCATATTTGATAATGATCATTTGCAAGAAAGAGAGAACATCCTTTATTATAGTACTTTTTTCAAGTACCTTTGTTGTTTACTAGGGAGGTTCAAAAGGCCAAAGACAATACAATCTTGTTGTGAGAGTCGAATCTAAGACATAAAAATCCTTTTGATAACTGTAAGGTACAAATGACTGATGGTATTGATAAAATAAGAATAAATGTCGTGGAAATATTTATGGTGTTGTGTTGTTTACCCTACCGGATCGGGAGTCCTTACTGCGGGGTTTGAAATAAAGTAGAAATGCAGCTGGATTTCACCCACATTCTATTTTTTCGTTTTCTCTTTCTTTTTCTTTTTTTTTTTTTTTTTTTTTCTGTGTGAATCCAGTTCAATTGTATTCAACTCATACTAAACATGATACGCCACCTTCCAACATGGATGTACCCTTATCCTGACATTCTTCCTCAACAACGATCTCGGACTCTACACGCTGCTCATTCTTATACTCGGAAATTCTGTGGTTGCATGTCACTCAGAGGTGGTTGTACGGTGGCTTCTTTTATATGGATGGTAAATATAAAAATAAAACAAGTATGTGATAACTACTAATCATTTATCTTCTGGTAGGGTCTTAACCTTTATGGCTGTATTCTTGCTTTCCAGGGCCGTAGCCGTAAGTACATTAATGATTGAACTGGTATTCGACTCATTTCATTTTCTTCTTCTTCTTCTAGCCATCTTCTCTTATATAGATCGAGTGGCATTAATGATTCAAGGTGCCATTTGCTTAATATTTGTCCTTGTTGCCCTCTTTGCCTTTTTTGCCGTATTTGTGGTAAATGAATTGAAAAGAAAAGAAAAAAAGAGAGCATGATTTACTCTAAACTTTCTATTTTTTTTTTTTTTTTTTTTTTCCAACTAGAACATGCCTGGATCACTTAGTTTTGCTCATCGATCTATATGGTTAATGGTGGTTGTCTTCTTGATCGACTTTTTTGTCAACATTGTCTTATTTGGTGTCCAACAACTTCAATTCCAAGACTGGTGTATCAATAAATCAAGGGGTGCTATTCGATCTGAGCTGTCGGAAGTGATCGCTAGTACTAATGGAACAACTGCTCAACTCACTTTTGCACCCAATGTGCCTGGATCTGATCTCTATAATTGTACTCGACTTTGGCAAGACGAAGTCAAATTCTCGGTGATTGTGTTTGTCATGATATCCGTATGTTATGTAAGTAATTTGGAGGAGGAGATAAAAGAAAGATCATTTGGGAGAAGAAGTACTAATATATTTCTTATTGTAGGTATACTGGGCTACTTGTTTATGGTCGTATGAACAAAAGGTACTTGTCCTGTTTAGCTCGGAATTACAACAAGGTGCGATTGAAGACTCGGCAAGAATAGCAAATTTAAATAGCATGAATGGCATGATGAACATCAAACCAAGTAACAAGCATGGTACAGATCCTCCTTTGACGACTGGTGTGGATTCTGACGACGGACAGCGCACTTTGGCTCAAGTTACCTCTCATATGTTATCGTCTTTATGGTCAAAAATACGATGATGGGTTCCTTTAAACATACATATAAAAATATAGTTATACCCATATTACAATAGTTGTTATTTTTTACATTCCCAATATGATACAGAGCAAATTATGCTTGTCTCTTCTTTTTACTTTGAAACGCCGATTTAATATATTCGATGATCTTCCTCTCTTTTTTTTTTTTGTTGTGTGTTTTCTATCTCTTCTTCTTCTTTATAATGGTAATAGTAAAAGACGGTGTCAAACATGCATGGTAAGGAAAAGAACAACATCAATGACAAGCTATAAAGTACTAACTTGACTTGTTCTATTTTAAACTTTTCGTCCATAGTTTGCAATGTATAAGGGGCCATCGTGTGAAAAAGTGCAACCACCAAGATCGACCATTAATCCCTTTATTGAAACGAGGTCGTCAGGTCACCCAATGTAGTCACTGCCGCAATCTTCGGTCTTCAGGATCACATGTAAAATGTACTTGCGCTACCTCAACAGGTAAAAAAAGGAAAAAGAAGAGGATACTGGGAATGGGTTGATAACTAACACCTTGCTAAACATAGTACCGAATCCTCTTAATGGGTGTCTTTGTGAAGTCATAAAGACCTGCACTTGTGTGGCCCGGCATTTACAGGACACCCATACCACCAATGAAACCAAGTCAATGACTACTCCTTTATCACCATCAACAAAGCAAGATAACGCTTCATGCCACTCACCAATAGACGCTGTGACAGAAGCATCAGTCAAAACGACCTTATCATCAGCGACAACAACAGGGGACTTTGGTGCTGGCAACCTGGTTCCACATGACTATTTACTATCTTCCTTTACTACCACTGCACCCGATCTATCGCTATCATGGATCACGCCCTATAACTCGGTCGACGATAATCAACAGGATACTACACCAACTACTATTACTCCTGGGGATGGAAACATTGACGTCTTGAATGATTTTTTACATCAGGATATTAATGATTTGTTATTATTGTAGACTTAACTATACCCCTTTATTGTTATATTATACTTCTTCATTTATTAATAAAGACATTCATGCGGATCATGATCATCCACTACTCTCTCTCTTACCTGCGACTGCTTTTCCGGCGCTGGATTTGAAAAATCTGGTAAAAAAAAAAAAAAAAAAAAAAAAAAAAAAAAAAAAAAAAAAAAGTTGCCTTTTGGATTCTTCTTCTCTGTCTTTCTTTTTTAACCTTTAACTTACAACATGTCTGACGAAGATTCAAGGAAACTGTTGATCAAAACAAGGTAAGTTAAAACATACACACTCAATGATTAGTCCCATTGCTCTCTCTTCCTCCGTCTCCTTTTATACCCCTATACTAACTACTACTCTCACCAAAGCTTCAAGTCTATCAAGACAATAGAATCCATTTACACCGGTGGCAAAGTAGATCTAACAGCCGATGAAAAACTAATTGTCTCCACACTGAATGAAGACATTATTGTGACGGAAATGGAAACAGGTCGACAAGTACACGAATTGGAAGGGGATACAGAGATCGTTACCAGTCTGGCTGTCAAACCAAATGGACAACACCTCGTCAGTGCCAGTCGCAGCATGAGCCTTCGGGTATGGGATCTCACTACTGGCGAGTGTATACGAACAATGAACAAGGCTCACGATGCTCCGGTAATTGTCATGACCATTGATCCTACCTCCACTTTGGTCGCCACTGGTTCAGCCGACGCTTCCATCAAGGTGTGGGATATCGACAAGGGATACTGCACTCACAATCTTCGTGGTCATGGTGGTGTTATCAGTGCTGTCAAATTCCATCGATTCAACAATAAATGGTATTTGGCTTCGGGGGCGGATGATTGTACTGTCCGTGTTTGGGATTTACAGTCAAGGGAGTAAGTACCACAGAAGGGGGGCGATGTAACTCGAATTGGCTAATGTCTTTTATTTTATTTTTATGATAACTATAGATGTATTGCGGTGTTGAAGAGCCATGTCAGTGTTATTCGTGGTTTGGATTTCTCTTCTGATGGTCATACTTTAATCTCTGGTTCGCGTGACAAGGTGGTCAATGTCTGGGATTGGCAAGCAAAGAAACTCAAGTCTACCTTTCCTATTTATGAAACTCTCGAAGTGGTGGGTTTCGTTGCTAAAGATAACGACTTCTCTTCCTATGGTGTCAAACCTTCTTCTGAAGTCTTCTATACAGGTGGTGACAAGGGGGTTGTTCGACTTTGGGAACTTGCTACTGGTAAATTAATCCAAGAACAAGAACAAGAATCTAACAGCAAACATACAATCTCTGATGTCATGTAAGTATTTGGGAAAAAAAAAAAGAAGTTATTATAGTAAAAAAGAAAACTGATCAATGATGCATCCAATTATAGCTACTCACCTGCCTCTCAAAACTTGGTGGCCATCACGAATGATCAAAACATCTTGTTTTACTCTATCCCTCAACAATTGAAGCGTATCAAACAAGTGGTGGGCTACAATGATGAAATTGTGGATGTTGTATATCTTGGTGAAAACGAAACTCATCTTGCTGCAGCTACCAACAGTGAACAATTGCGCGTGTACGATGTGGAAACTCAAAACTGTGATTTGGTATATGGACATAAGGACATGATCATTTGTATGGATCGATCCAAGGACGGTAATGTGTTGGTAACTGGGTCCAAGGACAAGACGGCTCGTATCTGGAAAATCAATCTAGATGCTGAAGAATATGCGGATAGGTAAAAGACTTGAATCACCCATTTTATAACAAATAAGCAGAACTAACTTTTTTTTTTTTTTTACTTTTCTAATAGATATATCTGTGTTGGTACTTGTGTTGGTCATACTGAATCTATTGGTGCTGTTGCCTTTGCACGTAAATCAACCAACTTTATGATCACAGGTGGTCAAGACCGAACCATCAAATACTGGAATTTACGAGACATCAAATTCGACGCCATCAACCATACAAGCGAACCTTATCAACCTCGCTCTTTATACACTCATCAAGCTCATGAAAAGGATATCAACACCATCAGTATTGCACCTAACGATCGACTCTTTGCCACCGGTTCACAGGATAAATTGGCCAAAGTATGGAATGTTGACACTGGCGATTTGATCGGAACATGTAAAGGACACAAACGTGGTGTGTGGTGTGTACGATTCTCAACAGTGGAACAAGTATTGGCGACCAGCTCGGGGGACAAGACTATCAAGATTTGGAGTTTGAAGGATTTTACTTGTTTAAAGACATTTGAAGGTCATAGCAACTCTGTCCTTCGAGTGGACTTTTTGACAGCTGGTTTACAATTAGTATCTGGTGGCTCGGATGGTTTGGTCAAGTTATGGACTATCAAGACAAATGAATGTGTGGGCACTTTGGATAATCATACTGAAAAGGTGTGGGCTCTAGCGATTCGAAAGGACGAAAAGATGATCACTTCTGCTGGCGCCGATTCGGTTATCAATTTTTGGGAAGATGTCACTTTGGAAGAACAAGAAAATGATTTACGGGAAAAGGAAGAATTTATCATAAAGTAGGTACAAAAAAAAAAAAAAGTGGGGGAAGGGCAACAGGGTAATTAAACAAATCCAACTCAATATTATCTTTTCTTTTTTACTTTTTATAGGGAACAAGAGTTACAAACTTATATGCGGAAAAAGGATTATCTGAATGCGATCTTATTGGCCATGTCACTCAACCAACCTTATCGACTATTGACTCTATTCCGTGAAGTGATGGAATCAAGATCTGAAGATGATTTGACAAGCATTACAGGTTCCCCAGCAGTGGACAAGATTTTGGCGGAAATGACCTCGGAACATCTGGAGAAACTTTTGGGTTATTTACGTGACTGGAATACCAATGCCAAACACTCTAACATTGCTCAAACCATCCTTCATGCCATATTATCGTCTCACAGTTCAGAAGAACTTGTCGAACTCACTAATGCTAAAGAGGTAAGTAAATAAAAAAAAAAAGGGGGGGAGGGAGGAGGGATCAGATCATTGGTTTAACTTTTTTTTTTCTTTGCATATAGATGATTGAAGGTTTACTACCTTATACTGATCGACATTACCAACGCATTGACGATCTCATCACCCAATCATACATTATAGACTACACCCTTCAAGCACAAGAATAGACTCTCATCATTTTATAAAAACATTCCGCATTTTTTTTATATCTTATACTTCAATAAATAAATCTCTTTATGGTTCCCTACTTATGGACTATTTTTTTAATAACTCTGTCTAGTCTTAGTGTTTGAACTGGGTTACATGATCTTCATTCTGCTGGTACATACAGTATGTAAAGATGGCAATAGGTGAGAAAGGGGGGGGGTGATATTGTAGGCGGCACTTTAATTTTAATGAACGCATTCATGCAAAAGGATAAACTATATGCTCTCCTTTCAATGATACTTTTTAGTTTATAATGCACTAATCATCCTATCAATCATTATACAGCCACATAGACACTTTTTTTTTTTTTTAGTAAAACCATTACGTCTGCCTAATTCATGATTCCGGGTTTCTTTCTTTGACTATTGTATTACTAAAAGTTTGAACTTGACCGTATGTTTACAAACATATTCATTACTTGTCTATGTCTACTTGACAGAGAAAAAAAAAAAGTTGCCATACAAGAATCAAACATGTAACCAGTCGAAGGACTCTTCTTTGTTTTGTCGGAGATAAAAAGTGATTTTCTCTGGAAAATTAGATATCAATCTGGAAATTTCTTTTTGTCTCTTTCTCCTTTCTCTTCTTTCTCTTCTTTCTCTCTCGATAAATCTTTTAACATCTAGATGCTTCGATATAACCAATTCAGCCATAGACTCCGATAATAGAATAGTATATATATATGTAGACTTCACTTTTAATAAAAACATGATTCTTCACCTGATATATAAAAGGAATACTCGTCTTATAGTTCAAACGACACTGGTAGCTTGTTTACGTTTCGATCCTCTGGCTTTCCTTTTGGTACGGCGATACTTTGCTCCTGGCTTGCGTTGGTGAATCTTTGGGAATTGTTGGGGACAACAATTCTTAAGGAGGGGCAAGTACATGGTTGGAACAATGCGGTGAATCTTGGACGTCTAATCAGCAAGACATACATGGCTTGCTGTTGGTGATATGGATGCGTAGCTTACATACATACTATTGGTTCGGTGACTCTTGAATTAGTATATGATGGACTCCTATGGCTAGCACTGTGCTTAAGTATATTATCTGGTTGGCTCGCTCACTCTCTTCAGTTCCTTTACTATTCGGCTCTCTTAGTATTGGTTCTTACTGGCTCGTTCGATGTGCATGATTGGCTCACATTTATTATGATGATACTAGTACCTTCCTCCCAACTATGGTTCTTTAATGTTGGTATTGCTCATTGGATGACTGGACTCACACGGTTGCTTTGAATGAATGGCTGAACCTTGGACCTTGACATGTATAATTCTGTTGTGTTCGATTAGAAGATCTTTATTATTATTGGCGACTACTATTGGATCAACGAACTATTCTTGCTTATTGGATGATGGAACATTGATTTATGGATCATTGATTAGGATCACACTTACTGCCTGGTTATCGGCTAATGAATCTTACGACGGTTATGAAACCTGCTTTGTTAGTATTATTGGGATTGCTCGTATTGTCTGGTTTATTTACTTTGGATTATTTGGATTATTGACTCGGATTACTTACTTGGTTTACTTGGTTTACTTTCTCGGATTACGTACTCGGATTATTTGGTTTACTTATGTGGTTTATTTGGACACCTTACATGGATTACTCGATTACTTTGGATTATTATTTGGATTATTGGATTTAGATCGTTCAGTTGGATCACGCCGGCGGCATGGACGGTTTCAAGTGTGAAGACAATTATGATGAACGGTGGACTCTTTCTCTCTTTTTTTTACGGTACGACATACAGCAAAATGAACAATAACAAGCAATGGGAAAGGTGAATCAGCAGTGTTTAGCGATAACAGGAACAACAGCATGAATATGGACAACAGCGGATACTGCTTTATGGATGTAATTGACGTTATGGTATGGATCTCGGTGGTGCCTGATTTTTTTTTTTTTCCCCTTCCCCTCGGTGTTGCCCTGGTAATTCGACCTTTTTCTTTTGGACCTTACTTGGAATCGTGGTCGATTCTTCTCCCCGTGGGGAATGATGTCGGAGATAAAAAGTGATTTTCTCTGGAAAATTAGATATCAATCTGGAAATTTCTTTTTGTCTCTTTCTCCTTTCTCTTCTTTCTCTTCTTTCTCTCTCGATAAATCTTTTAACATCTAGATGCTTCGATATAACCAATTCAGCCATAGACTCCGATAATAGAATAGTATATATATATGTAGACTTCACTTTTAATAAAAACATGATTCTTCACCTGATATATAAAAGGAATACTCGTCTTATAGTTCAAACGACAGTTTCGATTTTCCAACCCCACTGCGCCGTTTGAAAAAAGTAAAAAGAAGAGTCCCTTCAACCTGATTCGAACAAGTGACCTAAGGATGACAATTTCATTACAGTCCTCCGCTCTACCAACTGAGCTATAAAGGGTTCTACAATAAAAAAATTGATTGGTTTAATATAAAGCACGTTGTCGGGATTTCAAAAAATCACGTGCTTCAAACTGTTCACAATTTTAATTGATCTTTGATCATCAAAGCCATATGCTATTATGAACTATTAGTCTTTCAAACAGGTACAGGCTATTATAAACTACTATATGAGTACAAACATATATCATTGATCGAATTTTACCTTGTTGTATGATAGTGCTATTTTGAAACACCACTCGAGGTGATTAAAATAAAATATCTCATTTTGAAATGTTTCCCTTTCGCTTCCCTCTTGAATTCGTTTATGAACGACATGCTGGATGAAAGGTAATAAATAAACTGAAACTTTTTCTTTTTTGTATACCTGTATATTGATTACGCTGGTGGCTTTTCAATTGTATAGTAATTAAAAAAAAAAAAATCTCCCCCCCTTTCCTTTTTTACTCACGACTCTTCTTCTATTATAGAAGACCGTACATCTGTGATATCATATCTGGCATTTGCTCAAACAGAAAAATACTGGTGCCCTTGGGGAATAAAAGAAACAATAGGTATTACAAAAACAACTTTGTCGTGATGTTTCATCGGGAGGGAGGGGGAGTGATGCATATACTCATCGAATAATTCTCTCACCTTTTTACGTATCTTATCTATAGTAGGATCTCAGAAAACGAATTCTGATATGGGTATAATTCTCTACTAAAGATTCTAACAACAAGTTTATTAGACCTGGGATGGAGTATGAACAATCAACTACAAGGAAGGGCCCGAAATGACTAAAAATCTCCAACAAAAACAGCATCCTTGAACGAATCTACTGATCAAGTCCTACTTTTGACATGATCTCAACAAAATAAATCACGACAAAAGCGAGTGGATGATGGATGGTATCCTTGATTAATAGAGATAGATTGATTGATGACATCTCTTTTTATTGCTGGATAACAATCAATAGATCTGGTAAGTCTTCTTCAACAAGTTGGATCGGGCGATGGACAACATGGATAATTCGGGATGCTCTCTTCCTTTTCCCCCACAAACACATATACAATTTAGTCTCATCTTTTTATATTCCTTCTCTTCATATTACCGTAGTGTAGGCATATGTAGTATAGTAATGGTTGTTGTTTTAAACTGTATGTAATAATAATAAAAACTATAACACTTTATATGACTTTATGAATAGCGGAAGAGAGAATGAAGATTAATGGTTTATTCAATGTCTTTTTTCTCACTCCCTTTCTCCATTATCAGAATGTAAAGAATGGTAATTTATACTCAAGTTGAATAGGTAATTATCTACTCTCAGGTGTAAAAAAAGGGCGCATGAATTAGGCATACTAAAAAGGGTTCATCGGCATTTGAATTTATGGGATTTCTTTCATCATACATACCACCTTAAAAAGTTGTGTCTGTTTTGATACAATGTATGGGTGTGATAAATAAGGTAACTGTTTAACATTTAATCAACTGGAAACCATTACCAAATAGTAAAACATGTAGTACTATAAATCCATATCCATATAATATTATGTAAGTGCGATCTACAGAACGTTACCCGCCATAGACCTCCCTGATCTGACTTTTTTTTTTCTATCATTACTATAATTCAAGTCATGAAACGGTCCAAATGACCTATTCACAGTAACATCATTCATAGAGGATCCTCACATTCCTTTTATTACAGCAAATCATTGCGTCAAATACAAATTTATTTTAAAACATCTTTTTATTCAACAGGATAAATAGAGGAAGGGTATGCAAAAAAGATAAATATGTAAAAGCTATAGTATAGTATAAACCAAGACAAGTGACCAAATCAACCATCAGGAGGGGTAGAAGGAGATCGACCAAAGACACGACCAGCGCCAATGACGAGTTTATTGTTAGTTGACGGCGTTCCAAATACATTTCTATCGATCGCATGTTGTTCCCATTCATTAATATCGTGGCTATCGTCGTCGTCGTCGTCCTCATATTGAGTATTTACCAACGTCGAGGTGGCACCACGCACAGATTTCAAAGTGACAGCATCCTGATGGTCATCAGTGTCATTTCGGAGATGCATGCCACGAATCCCTGCCAGCATAGATTGATTCGCCCTATCCATCTTTTTCCGTTTATCGCGCCAATATTCCGCCAGGGTTTGATTGCGTGCTTGAACGTGCTTCTTTGTCAATAAGGGCTTGATCCATTTTTCATCAAAAGACATGAACCAATGGGGTTGATCAGGTTCAGGGATCGGGGCACCCAAGGGACCAGATAGTAATCCGCCGATAGAGACATCCATTTGTTCTTGCTGATACCGCCGTTGAGGGAGTAAATAATCGTCTTCATCGTCCATGTTGAGCAAGTGATCTTCAGATGGATGCTGTTGTTGTTGAGGTTCTTGTCGTTGATCGAGTCGCCGCCGCCGAGTCGGAGTATGTCGCAAAGTTTGAGGGTCGACATCTTCTTCATCGTCGCTGCATGAATCATCAGGTTCCACTACCCCGGTTTTGATCTCTAGCACCTGTAACATACGATTCGTGGTGCCGCCAAAGATGAGTACCGTCAAGACCACCACTGCCAAAATAGTTGTACGCATGGCAGATCCACTTTCACCGGTCAGACTGGATGCCAATGCAAACGCAACCGCACCTCGTAATCCAGCCCAGAAGAGCATCATTTGGTGAGACCTTGGTAATAGTTCAGGTTTTCCTACCGCCCGACAAATAGCATTGATGATAAAGGATAAGGGTGCCACCGAGAAGTACCGTGCTATACAGATGAAGACCTATGCAAATTATTAAAAAAGGGAGAAAGAGATTAGTTTACATTCCCCCTTCTCTTTCTTCTTTTTATTACCGTGGTGACCAAAATGAAGATCGGTTTATAGTCCAATTCCGTTTGTGTAAAAAGGTTGACCCCAAGGTAGATAAAGATAAAGTTTTCGGAGAGTTGTGACAAGATCTGGAAGACATAACGAGTAGCGCGCTTGGTGCGTAAAGACATGTTATCATAAGCATAGTGTTTCAGAGTGATACCCGTGAAGAGAAGTGTGACGATACCAGACATTTGAGCAGCATTGGAGAAGAGGTAGCTGCTGTAAGCCATCAAGCTGATCATACACGCTTCAATGTTGGGTAGACGATAGAGTTGAGAATACTTGAGCATCAATGCAACACCAATACCAAATAGTATACCGATCAAAGTCGAAGCCGAGAAGACACCCAGGAATAGACCAATGCCCTTGAATATATTGACAGCATGAAGATCTTGTCCACGGAATTTCCTCAAAGTTCTATCATTCACGCATAAAACAAGGTTAGTGAGATTGGTGATGATTAGTGAGATGACATGTGAGGGGTTACCTACTTACTCTGATAACACAATGGCAACAGCGTCATTAAGTAGAGATTCACCAGATATAATGGAGAATAATTGAGGGTCGACATGGAGTTGAGAGAAGATGGCCAGAATCGTGACAGGGTCGGTGGCTGATAGGATGGAGCCAAAGATCATGCTGTCCAAGAAGCTGATATTGATACCTTCCAAGTGGAGCAGTGCAAACAAAAAAGTCAACACCCTAATAAAATTCATGTTAGTATAAAACTAGATACATAGTTTATATATATATATATATATATATATCACTTACCCAGTAACAACAGCGGCAATAAAAGTACCTACCATGGCAAATGTCAAAATAGTCCCAAAGTTGTAAAAGAAGTTCCGCTTGAGAGAGAAGAAAAAGAATTAGCAAGTCAACAAGACAGTAATCATATTTCAATGTATATATATATTACCCGTTTTAGTTCGTAGCCAGAGTTGAGGATGATGGGTGGTAATAGCAAATTGAAAAAGTAGCCTTGGTTGAATTGCATCATCTTTTGGATAATGGTTCCTGGGGACAATTTGATAATCAAACCCACAATCATACCTATTTATCAAAAAAAACAAAACAAAACATAAAGTTATCAAGTATCACCTATCTAACAGAACAGGTCTCGTTCCTGTTGCTAATTACCTGCCATGATAGATATCACCGTTTCGTGTATTGCCCGAATTTTGCGTAGTTGTAGATGGTAACTTGCCCAAAGTGCACCAATAAGTAAAGTCATAAGAATAAGAAGAGCCCATGAAGAGTACATTTCTTCTTCCATGGGCTCGTCTGGAGGTGGAATTGAAGGATCGGTTTCGTTTGCATTCATTAGTGGCAAAAGATAAAAAATGGAAAGAAATAAAAAATGCCAAGGACAAGATAAAATATCAAGTATATTAAATCGGCGCTTGAAATATAACAAGCAAGCAATCGAGGGTTCTTTATTCTATTTTAACTAAAGCATAACATGATACCATCCTAAACTATACTACCAGGAGCATCTTTTGTGTTCTTCAGACCAAGCATAATTTCCTTCATACGGGTTACATCACCAGTTCTAGATAAACCATCCGCAGCACCCGTGTTGCATTGCTTGAGCACCCTTTCCCATACGTTAGCGTCCGCATCATCCTTGTCCTTTTCGATCTGTTCTTCTTGTTGTCTATTAAAGAGAGAGAGAGAGAGAAATGAGTGATTGGTTGATAAAATAAAATGCTATACATTACCTGTGTTCTTCAATCGCCTTTTGTTTTTTTTCATTGTAATCTTCATAAAACTTGTCGATATCTTCGTGAGCCTTCTTGATGGTGTCTTGTTTCTTTTTTGCCGCTTCTTCATCACGTTCAGCAAGGATTTCATTCTGATTTTCTCGCCATTGCCTAGAATAAGAAGAAGAAGAAAAAGTTAAGTCAATATAACAGGTGGGATCAATTTATCATTACTTGACTGTTTCTGGCTCTTCGTCAGGTAACATGGCGTTATGGAAAGCCTATCATAAAATGAGAATTATATAAAAAATAGAGCCCAACCATCCTTCTTCTTTTTTTACCTGTGACGATTCCAGTTGATCAGCACTTGGGTAGCTTGATTCAAATTGTGAGACTTGGTTAGATTGTTGAATAAGATCGTCTGTTCCAGTATTGGTCAAGGTAGGCGTGAGAATGGCACTGGGTGATGGAAGATCAGGTGTGCCCATGAAGGAAGGTGATGGAGTCAAATTGGCATGGTCAGTGAAGAAATCAGCATCATCACCAAGAGCTGCTCGTTCGCGAGCAAGAAAGTCGGTGGTTGGATCAGTCGTGTTGGGACTACCGATATAGTCAGACATTGTAATAAAAAGAGGAGATTGTGTTGGAGACCAATAAAAAAAAAAAAAAAAAAAAGTATAAAGTGAAAAATAAAAAAGAAGAAAGGTAAAGGAAAACGACGGACAATTATAAACAAAAAAAAAAAAAAAAAGTCGAGTGAATCGGAGGTTGAAATCTGGACACTCATTTATGCATCAATGTTCATCTCTTTTCCCATCTTTTGGAATGATGAACAAAAATGATGAGTCAATATCAAGATAGTTTTTATTGCTAGATCACCTTGGTAGAATGTAAAGATTGCTGTATACATTGGGGCCCATCTATAAACGAGTCAACTCCACCTCATAGGACAACCTTTATCTCTTGAGAGATGAATTAAACATCTCCTTCTTTATTGCCTCTGGGATTATGATGCAAATTGAGTTGACCACTAATTCTCTCTCAATGGACTATTACAGGGACACAATTATGCACACTAATGGCATGGCAAACTCAAGGGAACATGAATTCAAATCCCGCCATAGAGCGGGGCATGAAGCGTTATTTTAGTGTGGATGAATTTTTTTTTTTCTTTCACCTTCTTTTTCTTTCTTCTTCACACTAAATTCAAAACATGGGTGATATCAATCAACTGGAAACATGGGGTAACGTGGATACCATGAATATGAATCCTATCATATATCAAAATATCCTTGAATCTCGCTACTTCCAAGGTTTATAGTAAGTTGTTAACAAAAAAACAAAACAAAAGCAAACAAACAAGGTAATAGTGACAGAAAGGTGTTTTGACCAACTCTTGACTTTTTAAAACCTAGTGAAAAAACCAACTATCATGATGTGATTAATGAAGTATACAATCAAGGTACTGGCTCGCATCCAAACTGTTTTGTAAGATATTGATGATGGAATGAGGGGTAGGAGTCTGTTTGTCTCTCTTGTCATCCTTCCCCACCTTCCCCACTCATGTATATTTGTTCACTCAGAACTTGTTTACCATAGTTTTACTGATCCAACCTTTTTTTTTTTTTTTTTTTCTTTACTTTTTATGATAACTTTATAATAGTGACCAATGTGGCTCCCTTTGTAACTGGGACCACTCCCTCTACCGCGTTTTGTTGTTTATACAAACTCTGGACCATGCGACTCACTGTTAAACAACTGGAACATATGATAGATCATAAGGATTCTCCGTAAGTAATATAAAAAGAAGATGTGGGGGGGGGATATAGAACTAATCTATTTGAATAGATACATTCGGGCAGTTGGGTTTTTATACCTTCGTTATGTTTGTGCACCTGCTCAACTCTGGGATTGGTTGGGTTATTATTTGGACGAAGAACAGGAAATAAATGTGGCCAGTGGGACAAAACCTCAAATGAAGTAAATCGATATAATGCATCCCCTCCCTTCCCCACTGATATTTTAACCCAACCTTTTTTAATTTGATTAGGACCATTGGTGAACTTTGTCGGATGCTCTTGACTGAACAAAAATTCTATGGAACCATGCTACCCCGTATTCCTGTACCTATTGCTAGAGAATTGGAGAAGAAACTGGCTGATTATGATGGTGAAAAGACAAAGTAAGGAGCTGACACAAGAAGAAAAAAAGGGGGAAGATGAACACTATTTTACTTTACTGATTTTCTGTTTTACATCTCCATTTTAGGGATATAAAGGAGGTTGATCACCATCGAAACAAACGTCGGTCTCCTTCACGCTCAAGTCGACATAGCTCTAGTCCTTCTCGCCGATACCGCCGTAGCCCAAGTCCTCGACGCCATCACCGTAGAAGCCGTAGTCCTTCTCATAGAAGCTCAAGTCGCCACGATAGCAGAAAAAGAGACGATAAAAGTGCCTTGGATGATTATGAACGAAGATCACGACGACATTACCACGACAGCAGACGACGTGATGAGCGGGATGAACTTGATGATTACGAACGTAGACGACGACGACGATCCCGTGATAGCCGACGATATAGTGATGACAGCAGTGACGATGACGATAGAAGAAGAAGAAGACGCCAACGAAGAAGTCCTAGTGTGACTCGGGAGCGATCCAGCGAATATACTGGGTCCTAATCAATTCTCGGCATTGGATGGATATAATCTTAATTTGTTAGCTAGTTTGTTTATATTTTAATAAAAATCTTTTTTGTTGTTACAATAAAAACCTCATTTGATGATCTTTTACTCTTCTTCTTCTTCTTCTTCTTCTTTATTGTCTTCCTCTCTTTATATATATATATATATTTAGTCTTCTTATTATTAGTATCCCATATAACAGTAGATCCGACCATGACATCCATCGACCCCACAAAGAAACCAGAAATGAATGTACCTGATCGATACTATACACCACAGCCTCAACGTTCTAGTACACATATACAAAGTAAGCTCCTTTCTCTGACCACAAAAAATATCGGGGTTGTAATTAACACCATTTGCATAGATTACACTCCAACTCCAAATCCTGAAACAGTTGTTGTCCAAGAGCATGGTATTGTCTCTGACAAATATCCTTGCTGTATCGGGTGGTACGTATTTTTATTTTTATAAATCCATCAAATGAAACATATAACTCACCCTTTGATAGTATACTTGCTTGTTTGGTTTGCTGTATGGTGAAAAATGAATCGTCTGAATTTCACGAAAAGAGCTAGACTACCTTTTTTTCGAAATCCCCCTTTTTGAATGCCTCACTTGACATTGTAATCATTTCATCACTGTTTAGTTTACTGTACCCATATACATATATTTTGGAATCGACCCACATCATATCAATAAACTACATTTCATCAATATAAAGAAACATAAAGCATGACTTGTTTGGTTTTTATTAATTAACAAAGAGAATGTTTATACTATACTGAATAAAAAAAAAAAGGAGAGGGGGGGATAACTACTGTAAAGAATTCAAGATACCTTGTACCACAGTCTTCCTGTCGTCCTTTTCCAACAGGGATGCCGCAATAAGTGTCCCGATTTGTTCCTGTAGCTTTGTCCGATCGTCTTCCGAAGCCCGTTCCGCCATCACTGTGTCAGATCCTAACGTTGATAGAGTTGATTTTGATACTTCTTGGCCAATATGCAAAACAACATCCTATTATAAATAAATAAAAAAAAAAAGAAGAATGAGTTGTAGATCCCAAGAGCACCTTATCCCCAACTTACAGTCAAAGCTTCTTTACACTTGTTGGCACCTTCCAATTTCAATGTATTTGTACTGTTGAGAGCATGTTGTAAACAATTTTCAGTATAAAACTTGATATTCGGGACCACCAAGACCCGGGTCACCTCCGATCCAAGTTGAGATAGACCCTTGATAGCACCGTACTGAGTTGTCAATGGTTTTGTTGGATCCAGATAGGCACGTAGCAAGGCTTTGGCGATTCGAGGTTGTAATGTGTGATACGATCTCCCATATTGTTGACAAATCGATGAAACCAATGTTGCTGCCCGATCACGAGTGCTCCAATGATCTTGCTCCAAAGGATGTTCACAAATGTTTCGTCCCACCAGGCATGACAGGATAGAAGGAATCAATTGATGTAACTATCAAAAAGGGAAAGAAAATAAAAAAAAAAAAATCAGTCAATCAGTCACCCAAGTGTTAACAATAACTTACATAAGGTTCCACAAACAAATGTTCATTGTTTAATATCGAGTAGACAGTAGAAAGCATAGCATCCAATACATCTAAATTCTTGTGATTTTGAATCACCTTCTTTTGTATATGTTGGACAAAATAAGGTAATAATTGATGCAACCCAGGATCGTTTCGTAGACTTTCAAATGCTTGAGATCGTAATCGTTCGTCTTCACTAACAATGGCATCTGTGATTCGTTCAAAATACATTTGTAGTTCCTTGGATAAAATATGTTTGACCAAAGGTTTAACATCCACTTGATCAGTTGATATTCCATTCGATGTATTCTGTGTCTTGGTTTTCTTGGTCAATAGATCGGATTTGGCATCTAAAAAAAATCGATTTAGTCAATACTAAGCAGTTGTCAAGTGTCAGTTATGTTTCCAAACTTACCACTTGGTGTTGGGTTTTGAGGAATAGCAGGCTGGACCCCTTCAATGGCCAACCAATGAGCAGTAAAGGATACGTCCAGAGGAATCTTGGGTAAGGGTTTGTTCAATATTGTATCAAAGTCCACTTCTTCATCGTCGGTAAAATATATATTGTGATTGTTGATAGTGATACGTCGAAACTTGTTAGCGTCCCCACAATTGTACCCATACAGAGGTTCCACATTCTTCACTCGTAGTGCCGCATTAATATCGTCCACTGTAAGTTTAGATCGTTTCGAATGTCGCATAAACTTTGTTGCTTCCTATCAATACATCATAAAGAGAAAGAAAGAGAGAGTTAGTACCGTCCTTTTCTTTGGAATCCCTTGTTGTTGGTGTTTTTTTTGTTTTGTTTTGTCTATTTATCAACCCACCCACCCACCCACCCACAATCATCAGCCCCTTATTGGATTCCTACTTACTTGAATAAGTTCTTGGACTCGGTAGTCAACGTCTTGACCCAAAGCTGCCGCGACATCGTCTTTCAAGTTGCTGATGCCTACAGATTCGCCAATACTCTACGTATAATAACAATAATAATAAAGAGAGAGAGAGAGAGAGATATTGGAATGATTAGCTCATAAACAATCAAAACAAGTTATAGGTGTTCTTGTTATACTCTGTACTTACTTTAATGGTGTCTTTGGGTATAGCACTCATTGATGAATTTATCCAATGTGTGAGTTTGGTTGGATAAAAAAAAAAAGACTGAGAAAGAGGAGAGGAGAAATTGTCATTGCTTTTAATTTCAAAAGGCGATATCTGGATTTCAATATTCCAGCCACTTTTTCTCCTTCAGGTGTCTCCCATTCATGCAAATCAGCATCAGATCAAAGCTTTTGGCTTTGTACTAGTTTTATTAAAATAAATAATAAAATAAACGGTGTTTAAAAATAGTTTAAAAGAATGATTGAAAGCAATGATACATAAGAAAAGAAAGCTAACAGTCAGTTAGTACACGTGGACAGCCCATTTTGTCTTTTGAAATGATAAAACTTACCATATTAATGCAGTTAAGGGTGGGTAGCGATAACTTCGCGGATGAATAAAACGAAGAGGAAAAAAATCGGATGCAGTCCAGATGGAACACCTATCTTTATTATTGTTTGATTTGAAATCGTTGAAGCCTCGGTAGAACACATACGGGACGTGGAAGAAGGATGATAGAAAGAAGAGACACCTGGCCAAAAAACTTTAATGAGAGGAAGGAGACCCAAAAGACTTTGAATGAGAGGAAGGAGAATCAGGTAATTGAACAAAAGATTATATTTTTTGTAAAAATATATATATATATATATATATTTATTGAGAGACGAACCTTTTAATGAAATACAGGAAGGGATAAAAAGCAGGTGATCAGTGCTGTGAAAATGGAAGAAGAATGAAAATTGATGGTTAACCAATCAATTCAATGGGGTAAACCCTTGTCAATCAATGTAGGAGACGATAGGATCACATGTATTTGAGTTATTTTCACTATTTACAAACGATCCATTCATGCTGATCATCAATCAATACATGTAAAGAAGCTAGAATGTCATGATGGCGGGATTTCAAATAAACACCGATCAATGCAAAAAAAAAGTCTGGTTATGATAACGTCATGTGTATCAATAGACGCCCTGTTCCCCCTTTTCCTAATCAAACCACGCTTTGATCAGAAGCCAAAATCATTTTCAAATCCCACCAGTCCCTAGTCAGAGTTGGAAGGAACTTTACCGCTCCGTTGTCAACGGATGCTAATAATTAAAGTGACCATGTGGACATTATGACCCATTTCCAACATACTTTAACGTAAAGTCAAGTACCAAGGTCCTTGTGTTAGTGTGTTTAGGCTTGTAATGACTTTTACCTTTCCTTTGCGGCGAAAGATATTTTTTTTGTAGACGAAAGAAAACGCCAACCTTTCCCTTCCACCGAAAATCACGTAAACTGAACTCCCGAAAGGCTTTGAATTACAGGTTTACTTTGCCATTGTTAGCAGAGCTCTACTGCATCAATGGACAAGTGATACTCATGACAAAAGTGACCATGAGCATTCCTTAGCCTACTTTCAACAAATTTTACATAATGGTCATTGTACCAAGTACCTTGTATGGAGCGATATAGCCTCATGATTGTTTTAACCTGACTTTTGTCAAAAAAAAAAAAAAAGTTGCAGAATGAAAATTGATACACAAGACAGAACTTATTTCAAACCCCGCTTACTCTTGCCTTGAATCTTAAGGAGAGCTCTACTGCCTTAATGAACAAGTGATGCTCATGACAAAAGTGACCAAGTGCATTCCTTAGGCTATTTCCAACAAACTTTACATAATGGTCATTGCACCAAGTACCTTGTATGGAGCAATATAGCCTCATGATTGTTTTAACCTGACTTTTGTGAAAAAAATTGCAGAATGAAATTTGACACACAAGATAAAACTTATTTCAAAACCCGCTTACCCTCACTTTGAATCTTAGGAGAGCTCTACTGCCTTAATGAACAAGTGATACTCATGACAAAAGTGACCATGAGCATTTCTTAGGCTATTTCCAACAAACTTTACATAATGGCCATTGTACCAAGCCCTTTATATAGTGCTATTCAGCCTTATGATCGTTTTAAACTGACTTTTGTTTTAAGAGAGGGTGAGGGTGCATGATGGGGAGTGCATCTTTTTTTTTTTTTTTTTTTTTCAGGCTATTTAACGGTAATCATTTCCAAGCCTGGCCTGGTTTTCAAATTACGTGATTTCTGGGAAAGGCTCGTAAAGAAAACTTCATTATCAAACGCCGAACACCAAATTTAATGCGCCTAGCAATTCCCGATTTGGGGGTATGATCACGGAGGGGAAGCGTTGTCAGTCGAGATTTCGTTACTCATTGTAGAGCCCAAATGTATGTATGCAGTCTTTCTCCACCCCACTTCTCCCCATACCCCCTTACTGCGAGGGCACTCCATTCCATTTCTATTACTATCAACACATTGTTGCACAAAGAGCGGGATTTCAAAGTCTTATGATGATGATGAAGTTTGAGATGTCCGTACGATTTGGCGTTTAAAACAACAGCAGGATTTTATTTATATAGAAGACTTTTATATTTTAAATCAATAGCTATGATATAGTCTACGTTTCATATCCCCTGCTCCCTTTGTCCTTTAGCTAAATGGCCGGCACCCTTCGTGCAAATTTGTCGGCAGGTTTACGTTTAGGTGTAGAGTTACAATGCAACTTTTTAATGGGGTCAGGGGGCCGCTCCAACCAGCAGAAAACATCGACGTTTCAAAAAGACTGGGATTATGATGGGGATTAAAAGAGGTTGAGTTTGAGTATTATTTTTTATAAGAGTATTGGGACAATTAGTAGAGATGGATTATAAAAATATAATTTTTATTGGGATTGAATGATAATAAACTACATATACAAAAGTAAATTATAAAGAAGATGATTTTGCCAAACCTAGGTGGAATAAGGGGATATATTGTGTGATGATGAGGATCACCAATTAGTTATTACAATGATCAAGAGTAGGAGGTTCAAAGTTAGCCATCAGCTGGAACACATATTGGTAATCAGGTTTGAAGGGATGAGCCATACATCCATGGATAACAGGATAAAAGGTGCCATTAGTGAATTGAAGACATCGCATATGCACACCAGCAAGAATTTGAATCAGTTCACCCTAGGAAAAAAAAAAATGAGAACCCAATGTATGCTCCTCCCCCCTTTTTTTGGGTACTTACCGTTTCCACATGCCTGATTTCAATAAACCGAGCATCAAAGGCCACTACATAAGGGTAATAGAATGCAATAGCTTGAGGAGTTCCTTCCCAAGTAATCCACGCATACAAGTCTTGGACAAGCAAACCATGGGTATCCACCAAAAAGGCAAATTCGTCGTAGCACAACAAGTAATGTTCCCGACATTTAAAGAAACCCAAAGGCTTGAGATCGGCGCGTTGTTGTACAAAGGCAAAATCAGGATGTTGAAGATCAGGTAAATTCCGATTCATGCTGAGGTTTTCCAAATCAATCACCTCGAACCCACGCGGACACACCACGACAAGACGAGCCTTCAAAAAGTGCACAGCAGAAGAATGAGCCCCCACGTAGAATTCCTTGTATACCTTGAACCAAGAGGGCGTTTTGCTAAAGAGCCCTGTCTTTGCCGCGAGGTACTTGTGATTAGCAGGATCCCGTAAATCACCACAGACAGGTTCGTACGCTTTAAAGTGACTATCCAGCCCACGTTGTTTCTTTGCAATCACCAAAAATCGTCCATGTAACGTACCAGCGTTAAAGTATGAGATATGTTGCGCAATTTTTTGATGTGGTTTGTCGTTTGATTGTGTTGTACAAGTCGGGTCCAATGCTTCCAAAGCGTAAGCATACAATGTTTTATCTATAAAAGGAGAAGTATATCAGATAAGATTTGTCGATTGTTTTTTCTTAAACATCTTACCGGCTAATATCATCAAGATATGAGGTTCAGGTATAACTGCCATTTGAGTTACATTGGGAAGAGCCAGTACTTGACGAATACTATTAGTGTCACCTTCAATACCCATCCATATTCCAGCAACAGTGCCAACAGCGATCATACGGATTCCATTTGAGCCTTCTAAAGTACCATCCAAGATACAGTATGTTTCAAAAAAAAAAAAAAAAAAAAAAAAAGTCGGTCAGTCATATAATCATATACTATTTCCCGTATCCCATTCCCACTTACCAAATTGCACCGAGCAAGTGACTTTACCATATTGGACCTGACCCCCTGATCCTCTAAAGGTAGTATCACTAAGTGACCTAATTTCAAAGACTTGACGGTCCAAATGGCGTTGTTCCAAAGCCGCTTTAGCCTCCACGACCTTTTCCTTCCAAACCAGTCGTACTTGAGCATTTTCCGCAAACAAGAGATAATCACCGCCGGACCTGCCCAAGTGGTGAAAGAGAAGAGCGTGGCTGTTATTTCCATAGGAAGTTGTCGAGACAGGTGCACCAGTATGACAAGTCAATGTGCTTGAATACGTGGTGCTCATAGATCGTAACCCTAAAGCAAATCCTTCGGTCGCTTCTTCCAAATGCAAGAGTTGTATAGGTATAGGTCGTTTCGAGATCAAGTAGTCATAGTCGCTGTCTTTGTTGTTATCTATTCGTTTCCGTCGTGTCATCACTAACATGTGGTCGAATAAAAACACATAGATTTCGTTGGATTCCACCATCCTCTGATTCCGTCGCATCAGAGGTCCCTCGTGGAGTAATCGTCGGCCGGGTTGAACAAGTTGCAAGTCGTGAGGTTCGGTGGTTTTGCATCGCAGGCGATCGTTGATTTCGTATACCCGCAAGGTGTTTTTACTGCTGATCGTTCCTTCATCCATGGCCGAGGCGATCTGGCGTACGAGATCAGAGCATTTCATCAATGTCGCCTTGTCGGGATGACCATCAGGTGTTTTCTTCAGTATGGCATCGAGCAAAAGAGGATACCGCTGCAACCGAGTGACAGGAAGAATGATAAAGTGTCGAAAGGGAAGTTTTCGAGTTTCTGCTTGCTTTTCCCGTTCATGGACAAAATTCTGGAAGAGGATGTTGGTGGCCATTTCTTTCTTGACAGCATATTCGGATAAGATAACATGAGGTCCATAGGTTTGATAAGCTTGGATAAACTTGGGAAGATGATGCAGGAAGATACCACCGACTTGATCCACGAATCCAGAGGTGCTGTTGGCTTGGCATTGTGATTGGTGGTCCCGGAGATCGCGATACAGGTCTTTGTGTATAGATAATAGTTCCAGATAATTGTTGAAGACATTGTCGCAAAAAGCATCCCGCCGTTCTACTTCAATACATTGAGAATCCCGTAAAGATTTGGCGAACAACTATTATAGACAATAAAAATGGGTGAGTGTGAGGTTGATTTTCTTTTTTCTATTTCTATTTGGTATACCTACCTCGTCCAGCAAATTGAGATCGCGCACATAATCTTCTTCGGTGTAAATGAGTTCATGGATGGCTTCTTGTCTTGCAATTTCTTGATGAGGAGTATTTTGAAGGACTTCCTTGGTCACAGTAGCAGACCAAGCACGAGACATTGTCTATATAAAGTAAAAGAAAAGGGTAAGACGATTAAATTCCACCTAGTACGCTATTCTTTCAGTTGGATCCTTACTATATCATGTGATGATGCCATGGAAGAGGACATGGATCCGCGTCTTTTCAATCCATTTTGTTTCTAATCAATGTAATTAAAGTGTGAGTAAAAAAAAAAAAAAAAAGAGACCACAGTTTTCTTTTTTCTTACCAGCTTTTCACCATTGGGTTTATTAGGACAACAAGGAGCATAGCATCCGCCTTGACCAGGTAGACAAAAGTGAGTATAGCACCGAGTAAGAGGAGTATAGACACCTTGAGGAATACCATCCTCTACCAGTTGATAGACTTCATGATTGGTTTGATACAATGTATTACGCCGGGCTGATTTTTCAGAGTAAGTGATTGGACATATGACAGGCGGAGAAGTATGCATTAATGCCCGAGTCACTTTTAAATAAATACCATCAGGTAAACCAGAAGGTAAAATGCCACTAACAATATCCTAATATACATAAATAATAATCATAATCAGTTATTGGTCCCTCCCCCCTTATGCGCATCATGTCACTTACCACTGCTTCTTCCCCATTAAAACTAGTTGGGTATTCTGCTGTTGTATAGATTTTACGGCGTTTGGTGACACGTTTGACTTGATCGATAAAATGAGTTGCCAATTCAGAAAACAATGCATAATTGGGAAAATACATATCGTCACCACCGTAAACAAGTGCATGAATCGAAGGATGTTGATCAAATTCGGATATGCTTGCTAATGGAGAGCTTGGTGTAGAGTACATTCGAGGACTAACGAGTGGTGAATGGCTGCCGCTTTTAATGCTGGAGATACTATCGGATCGTTTCTGAGCTAATTCACGAGTGAGTGAGCTTGACCTAGTTGGCATGATTACCGTGTTGTTGTCAACTGTGACTTGTTGAAGAGGAAAGGAGGGATCGCGGTTTACAGAAGAGCCTAAAGAGGTCGATCGACCAATACTGAGCAAGGACGTTGATGAGGAGGAGGGTGCCAGGTCTGGACTAGGTGAGCAAGTCGTACTGGAAGCCGATTGTAAGCGTTGAGTTGATTGTTGTGGTGTTGATGTCGATGTTTTAGGAATGGGAGATGTCGTTGCAAGAGTAGTAGTATTACAGACGTTGGTGCTGTCAAAGTCAATATTGTTGTCTTTTACTGCTTTACTATCCAGATTTCGATGATGCCCTGTCAGTTGAGTAGTGGTACTAAAGCTACTGTCTGTTTCAACTTCCATTGAGCTAGAAGTGTCGTGACTGTGGCGATCGTCGTCGGAATAGTAGTCGTGGCTGATAATGTTAAAGTTGTCCCCGTAAGTAGAGACTCGATGAGTTTCGTCAATGAGATTACTCTGCTAAAAATAAACAAAACAGGAAACAAGGAATAAGTTAGTTGTGATATTTATACAATAAAGAGCTTATAATGTACCTGTGAGCCAGAAGTAGCAATGGGACTGACAAGAGAGGTGGTAGAGTCAAAGGATAGTTCCTGAATAAAGGAATCCAAGTCCTCATATAGGGAAGCCAAGTTTTGACCACCATTCACAGTAGCAAGGTGTTGTGGTTGTTGAGACTGTTGATAGGACTCCATGACACCATGGATTTTATTATATAGAATATGAAATGGTGTTAAAAAAAGAGAGAAAGAAAGAGAGTCCAGACAAAAATAAAAAAAAGTGAATTATTTCAACGCAAAATCGGTGTAACCTGGTATTGAAATTTAATTGGCGCACACTGGAACCTTTTATAATTGAAATGCTGAGGGGTAAAACGCACATTGTCCATTGCTCATTCTAGAATGATTATACTGTCTTTTAGTTTCACTGGCGAGCTCCTTGTCATAAAATGAGTGATGATATAATGCCATGTGTCAGGGTCAAAAGAGTTGCTTGCTATTTTTAACTTTTTTTTTTTGTATCACTTGCAACAGTCGTTAGTTTCAATCTCCTCTACTTAGGTACGAGTCCATTGTGTATAGTCGGGTAGACATTGGTCATCGACAGGATGTCAATATGAAACATATAACGGTCGAGACAAATGTCATCAAGACAGAGACACTACGGAATGAATGTTCCAACGGCAGACCATGCCAAGAATGAGACGAAATGAGGGGTACTTTTGAGTCGAATGTCACTTTTGGATTAACCATTACTTCAAAGGTATTGATCCTTGCTATGTATAATCTTCTTCTGTGACTCAAAAGTAATCGGCTTTTGCTGAGCAGTTTTCTTCTAATTTTAATCCCAGCAATAGAGTGAAAAAAACGGGATGGTACAAGAAAAGAGACAATTCGTTTGAAAGTAATATTGAATTCATCTTGGCGCTTCATTTCGCATGATTTACCAACAAAACTCTAATTCCGTCCCATACCATTTTCAAATCCCGATATTTCGAGGGGGCTCTGACGGGGTTTGAATAATATTCATTTCACAAAAAGGTCCCGCCTCGATTTATTCCCTCTCTTTTCTTCCACTCTTCCACTTACACATTACAATGTCTAGTGAACAAAACAATGCAATGGGTCCTGTACAACCAGCAGATGATGAAGCCAAGGCCATCTTCCATGAAGTAAAGGAGCAAGTGGTGAACCAACTTCACAAGGTAAGTCAAGATGACGGAGGGTAGGGGATGTTACGTATGGATTCTAATCATAGTATCACAATATAGCTTCGACACGACGACCAAATCCATGGCCTTCATGAGCTGACAACATTGGAAAAGATTACTGTTTATAAACTCTATCAGTATGCTGTGGAAGAAGGTAAGGAACGCGGTGTGTTATTGTAAAAAGGGGGAAAGAAGTATTTGCTAACAAGGTTGATTTATCTAGTCTCCTATGGATGGAACTACTTTGGCAAGATTGAAGTGGATGAAGACAAGTTTATCCATGCTCGTGTTCACAAGTACCATGATGGTCGTATTGACTTTTACTCTTTACACACCGAGCCCGAAAATGCTGTCTGGACTCGCGATGATCCCCTTGTTTACTTTACCGATTAGTTTATCTAATTTACTTAAAATCATTATATTATAGTATAGAATGCTTTGTATCTAATAAATAGTATCTTGATTCCATCATGTAAAGTTAGGTATATATTATAAAAAAAAGTTTATAATGAAACAGATTCTGCATGAATTGGCCCTTGATGTACTTTTTTTTTTTTTTTTTTAAAAAAATAAAAAATAAATAAAAAAGTAGGTAACTAGTTCAGAAGTGACATACAATAGATAATATACCTGCGACTTGAACAGCCATCATTGCTTTGACATGACCAAGATCCAAAGACTTTTTGCAAAATGTGGCCAAGCGGAAAAGGTCGGAGTGGATGCTATCGACATTGTCTTCACTGTCATGCGCCTTGACTTCACAGTAACCAATGGCATTTTGGATATATTTTTTTGTTCAACAATATACATGGTGCCGTCAGGTCGCAAATCTTCAGTGTCTTCAGTTGTTCGATTCATCCTATACCATCCCGTCATGTATATATAGTTTGTTCCCTTCCCTCATCTTTTTTTTTTTTTTTATTTGCCTCATTTCTCTAATATATATTTGTTGCTACTATTTTTATATTCCTAATTTGAAAATAAATGACTGACTCACAACGCTGCTTAGTGTCTTTTTTTCTTCTTGGGTCAAATCAGATAATGGAGCAGCAATATTGGCAAAGTTTTTTGGCTATCAATTTGGTTATCATTTTTTTTTTTTGGTTATCCTTTTGACCATCCTTGTCATTTTGGCTATCCTTTTAGTTTTGTTTTGTTTGTTGTTTTAGTTTTAGGATTGTAGTTTTATAATTGTAGTTTGTAGTTTTTAGTATATCTTTTTTATGAAATAAAATAATGGTTTTTATGCACATTTTGTCTAGATTATTTTGTCATATATATATTTATTTATAATAGAATCCTATGTCATAGTCAAAACAAAATGGTATTAACAGGTAGTTTAAAGGCGATCGACCTGTTTTCACCCACTCTGACCCACTTTCACTACCCTGACCCATTTTCACCAACCTGACCCACTTTTGCGGAGTTGACCCACTTTTCCGGCGTTTGATCCATATTGAGAATAGTGACCCATTTTCAACTAACCTGACCCAACCTAACTTTCTCGACTGTATAGACAACCACAATGTTTATTTTTTCTTGTTAATAAGCATTTAATAATTACAAATGATACCATACTATAACTATAGGTAATAAGAGTCTACTATTGGTCGTGAGTATGTTGTTGTTGTTGTTCTGTTGAAGAGAATGCTGATGATGACCCTAAATCCTGTTCGTTACTTGATGATGATGATGCAGGTTGATCGCCATTAGGTGACGCAGATTGATAATGAGGATGTCGACGTAACCTACCAAGAGAGAAGGATGTATGATTTGGTGTAAAGTAAATAGGTACCCACATTGGAGGAGGTAAAGCACCACTTTGATGATCGGTTGAAGAGGATGCTTGATATTGATAGTTACCATCTTCCAATAAGCCTCGGATTTGTGTTACTATGGCATGTTCATATTTTGGTGGTGAAGGATCGGGGCTAAAATAAGATGGTAAAGGTTCTCCTCCTCCTCTACTGTTGGAAGATCCGGAAGAGGACCGGGTGGAAGAAGGTCGGTCGGTAATACATGTCATTTCCGGTACTGCTGCTGTTGCTGCTGTCGATCGAAACGAAGGTGGTGCCGAGTTTGGTGTGGAACAAGTCAGTCGCACAGGTTGTTTGAATGATGGCCAGTATCTTGATCGCTTCCAAAGTCTGAATAACCATCCAAGAATACCCACGAATATCAAAGTACAAGTGACGGAGAGTGCGATAGCTGTTGCATTATGTTCTTGTGGTTCATGTCGGGCTGGTTCAGGTGTAAGAGAATGAGACTCTGTTGGATTGTTGTGATTACTCGAGGCGGATGGATTGTCGACCGGAGGAGGAAGAGCTCCTGGTGTAGGAGCTGGTTGACCATTGTCAGTAATCAGTAAACAGCTGTTGGGATCACAAGTCAAGTTTTGCCAAATGTAACTTGTAGAAGCATTACTGTTTCGTCGGTACTGATAACACTCCGTACTTGTTGCACAATAGTCACCACTGTTATCGTTTCCACTGGAGAGACAATACCCGTACCAATCATAGATATCTGTTGAGCCGAATAGTGTGGTGTTGCAGACAGGTCCGGATTTGTTGGAAGGAATGGACTTGCTTAATATACAAGAGCTTTGTAGGCACATTGCACAGTATTTACAAATACCATTATTGTCGCAATTTTGACCGGAAATGTAAGAGCAAGTATCATCGTCATCACCGTCGTCCCCTGAGTCTTGTTGTATAGTACATTGGATAAGAAGCCACACAAAGAAGCAAAGGTAAAGGACACGTTGCATGTAAAATAAAATAAAAAGTCAATATTACAAAGGGTAAATAGAAGGAATGGGTAAAGGATATATATATAAATAAAAAAAAGGAAAGCAGCCTATAAATAAAATGAGAAGAAAAGGGGTGCGCCAGAAAAAAAAAAAAAAGAGAGAGACAATGCAGCATCATTCAAATCGCGCTCTTGACCTGGCGGTGATTAAAAACCATTATGTCATAGTCAAGGGTGGGGTACATACAAATTCCACCCATCCAGCCAACCATGATCTTTCTTTACCGTTTTTAAATTATAATGTCAACATCGAACGAACCCGAAAATGAATTGAACCGACTGGACAAGTTTGTCGAAAAGGCTCCTGGTGCATTTTATACCATTGACGAAAAGGGAAACGAACTTTGTCGACAACTAGGTGATGGACAGCAGGACTGTATCAAATTAAAACTGGAATGTAGGTGAAGGAAGAAGAAGAAGAAGAGGAAGAAGAGGTGATACTAAATTGGATTTTGTCATGTTGTAGATACTGAAATGTTTTCCCAGATGCAAAAACTTGGCTTCTTCTGTGCTCTACCAATGGATCCCACTCAAGTACATATGGAATGTCGTCGCATATAAACAAGTAATGGTGCTTTTTAGAAATAGCTTTTTATGTTTATTATTAATATTAGCAGTTTAGTTTAGACTTTATATATATATATAATAAAGACTCTCTTTTTACCTAATAAACTTGGATCACTGATGACGAGGTTTGTGTCTATGGTGGTTTGTTTTTGTTTTCTGTGTGATCATGGACAAACCCCTCGGCGGGATTTGAAATTTGTACTTCCTAGCCTATTGACTTCTTGCAGGAAAGCTATGAAATGAAATAACACATGGATTCTCATTAACCATACACCCATCACATTTAATATAAAAAACATTATTGTGTGACATTTTTTTTATTTTAAAAAAAGTGTTTTATTGTAATAGTAATAATAGTAATGAGGTAACTTTTGCTAGAGTAAGATGCTACCTAAAGCCCATTGCCACCAGACTTGAGGTGTTGCATATCAGATATCTTGAAGGTCATCACTATAGGCTACCGTATCACCATAATAAACAGTAGTCCCCCTCGATCCCAGTACGAGAGACAATTAAGGATATGTTTTAGCAAATGAGGCAAAGGGCGAGATTTTTGTTCTATCTTGTCGAGTAAAATTAAAAGGAAAGGGGAGGTGCGTTGTCTGGTTTGAGCTATAAGGATCATCCCATGTACTACGGCGCTATTCACCCAACTTACCGTTTGTTCAGTGTGGTTGGTTAAAAGCACTTTTTCTTTTAATTCCAGCTTTACTAGTAAAAAGATAAAAGAAGTTTGACCCCATGGTAATGACATGCACCGCCCCACTTTATTTTATCTACTAACCTATCCAACATCATACGAGAATATACACCTTTTGTTAGTAATGTATTCGGTCACCAACATGAGAGACTCGATACAAAGTTTATGCTATCAAATCAATCCAATTCATAAATAGATTCTTTGGTTTGACTTGCAGATGAGATTAGTCCATGATTAAGTGCACCGAGATGGTTGGTTAAAAGTGTCGTCTGCTACTATATGTGTTATATGGAGAATCAGATTTGATGCTTTATCTTGTTAGTCGTTTTGGTCCATAGGATGATTTTTTTAAAAATAAAAAATAAAAATAAAAAATAAAAGAAAAAAGAAAGGAAAGAAAAGAAAGGAAAACCGATCGGGGGCACTTTTTTTGAGCCCCTTTTTATTTCAAATCCCGCCATCAAACATGAAACGGTACGACCTTCCGTTGACAGGAACCGAGTTTTACGATCTCTAATGACCAATCTAGCACATACCCTAATTAAGTATAATCATTCCAAAAGAGCATAGCCAATCATCATTCAATCTACCCCCACAAAAAAAAAAAAAAAAATGAAATCATGCAAGACGGTCCTTTCAAAGCGCGGAGGTAAGAAAAAAAAGAAGGCTTGAACGATCGGAGTCGCTTTTGAGAAGGAAGGTATATGTGAACCTTGTTCAAAAAGGTGAAAATATACAAGTATCCTCCTCCTTTTTTGTTTCGTTTGTCTCTTCTTCTTCTTTCTTGTATTTCCTATTGACCCGCTTGACATGGCAATGGATGAACAATCTCATTTAGAAGACGATGTAACGAGTGATCCCTACTATCATACCAATGTTTATATTTGTTCACCAGACCACACAAGACAAAGACAACTGGAATCCATGCTTCAGGAATTGAATCCCCGATATAGGCAAGTAAATGCGGGATTTTCGATATGAGAAGAGAGAGATTCTTAATCATTTGCCTTGATTCTTTTCATAGGGCTCACTATTATGCAAATGATAATAATAAGAAGAATGATGATGATGATGATGATAAGTACAGTATAACTTGTTTTGAAGAAAATAATCTTATGGCTATTGGCTCTATTCGATTTCCCACGACAGCTGAAGGTATACTATTAAAATGTTCCTCTTATGTGCCTTCTCACTTTTCTAAAAACATGTTCTTTCTCTCTCTCTATTCAGCGGAAAAGACCTACGCGTTATTGAATGGGACAATTCTTTCGTCGTCACCTACCATCATCATTCAATTGCGATACAACGCGTTTTGTCAGTTCAATCGTGATACCACCTCACTGAGTATCAAACATCTTCCCGCCCACATGTCCATATCAACTATTTACGATCTTCTCCGAGACTACGGTCCTATTGCTTACTGTCGTCGACTCCACTCAAAAGGTGCATCATTGACATCGCCCATTGAAAATGAGGCGGTGGTGGTGCATTATTTTCTAAAAGAGGATGCCACTCAATGTCAAATGAACCTCAACAAATCTTCTCTCAGTGATGATCCAATGTAATAGTAGGCCTCAACGAAAAAAACAAACAAACACGACTATCTTTTTCTTTTTCTTCAGACTGACCACTTCTCTAGCACAGTGACACTGGAACCGTCTAGTTACTTTGACCCTAATCGGGATCAACCACATAGAGTTTCAAACCCCGCTGAGGTGAGGCACTTTTTTTTTCTCTTTTATTTGCACTCAAACCCCGACCTTTTCCTTCTCTCTTCTTTTCTTTTTTTTTTTTTTTTTAGACGACACCATCACACAAAAGCAAATGGAAGGAAAAGAATCGACACTCTCACCAGCTAATACTGCACCAAGACCGATCTATACTACAGGTCGAAATCAAGCCAACGATGGATCTTTGCAATTTGTATGTCAAAGGACTATCCTTATCAATGACCAGCGCCGAACTCTTTAATCTCTTCCAACCTTATGGCCGTATCATTAGTGCGCGTGTAATGGTTACTGAAAAAAATGTATCCAAAGGGTTTGGATTCGTCAGTTTCAGCCAACCGATCGAAGCTGCCTCTGCTCTGGTTTATCTACACCCACATTACAACATTCAATTCCACGAACCCAAGGTACCACGACCTGGTCATGACATTCAACAGCAATATTGGTCTTTGGCTCATTCCTCTCTGGCTTGTTATTTTTACTCCGTCTCATTGGATTCTCCTTCTTGGTCTTACTATTATCCATCTTCTTATTACTATCCGGTTTATTATGGCCCTGTCATGATTCAGCGATCAGATATGCAACGGGCTGTCCAACAGGCTTTGGCCAATGACAAACAACAACAAGACATAGTGGATTGGCTCATGACGTTGGACGACACTGAAAAACGTCATTGTTTGGAAAATACAGCGTATCTCAAGGCGAAACTCGATCAACTGTCCAATTCGTTTGGATCCCCTTTATGAAACTGGTGTAGTTATAGATATTCCCCTTTTTACTCTATATATACCTATGTAAACAATAAACAATCAATACTATTAATCATTGTAAACTCCATGTGTAAAGACTTTATTTCATTGGAATAGAAAGGACTATCATTCGACTTTTTTTATTTTTAGAAAGAATGGAAAGCACATGGTATACCTGTGCACATTTCATCCAAACAACATTGTGGAAGTGGACAAAAACCATCAGAGTGATACAGCGAATGAGGAAGTGACTGGGACCAAGAGATAATAGGGTAAGACGACCACACGTACCAGTCGGAAGATGGCTCGACATAACAAGTGGTATCATACAAAGGGGGATCTTCAGCGGGAGTACCAGAAGTGGTATTTTCCAGCTCCGCATTCATGCCGCTCGTCTTCTTTTTTCTTCTTGCCCGCTTGGTCTTGGTTTGTATCACCTTTGTTTCTCTCTTCTTCTTTGCACGACGATTCTGGAACCAGGTGGTGATGATACGACGGGTGGTACCAATGGTTTGAGCAATGTCTTGTAAGGTCTCGCTGGAGGGGTTACTGAATTTTTCAAACTCCTTTTCGAGATATTTGGTTTCCTTTGTTGAGAATCTGCGCCTAGGCTTAATCTCAGGAGTCCACGAACGATGGGAATTGACACTATCGCTATCATCATTGTCATGGTCTGGATTCTGATTAAACCACGCTTGATTATTGTCTTGATCAGGTCGAGTCAGCATGTTCATTTGAGGTATTTTGTAAATGAAAAAAAGTGAGTGAGGAAGAGAAGAAGAAAAAAAATACATGATCTGTTTCATTGTATATATATGAACATCGTTCATTTGTATCGTATAGGTTTTTATTGATAGACAAGCAAGCGTGGGCAACATTGATAAATTAAAAAAAGAAGGGTTTTTATTAAAATTAATACACAATAAACTATTCTAGTGAGTGATATATTATACAAAGAGAGATTATAAAGGTCAGCCAATCGATTTCCGCACGTTGAGAATCCGCCGACACATAAAATGGAATCCCACCGCCCAGATCCAAGAATAAAACAACAAATAAGTGCCTATGACCAAACCAAAGCAAACCAAAACAAACCAGAGCAATCCATAGTAAAAGCAATCAGACCATGCCCGAGATTTATCCAACCAACCCAGATCAATAGAGAGAATTGCATGAATCATGTTCAAAGTCCGCCGAGACCCAATAATCCAGCACACCCCGACGATGTATACTAAGCCTAAAAGTGCTTCCCCTGCTAGTGCCGTGACGAGATGTACCAGAGTCAACCAATCGGCTATGGCTTGCATTTCATGATCTTGCCAGGTTTCGTCACCGTCCAATTTGGTGCCGAGATCCTTTCCTAATCCTAGTTGATCCAATATCCCCCCTAAAAAAAGTAAGCCATAGACCAAACCAATGACAGAAGCAAGGCTTGATAGGTGTACACAGATTTCCATCACTCGGACCCATCTTAGTCGCCAGCCTGTATGGTAACGGTAATGACACCAGGGGCAAATCAGAAGAGTGTGGGATTTATCACCGTTGTTATTCTTTTGTTGTACAAGTGTTGATAGACAACAAGTATGAATCATGCGATTACAAGTACACAAGGTAATCCAGTAGACACGATGGGGATATTGAAGTAAATAGGGTCCTAGTGTTTTCTGTGTAGGTGGTTCATGGTGTTGGCATACCAAACAACTTGTTCGTTGTCTCTGTTGTTGTGTGAGATTAGTTGAATAAGGTGGAGTATGTGTGTTTGTAGGTTGCTGTTGCTGCTCTTCTGCCTCTTCTTCTTCTAGTGACATTGAGTTGTAGTAATGGTGGTAATAAAAACATCCATACAAGAACAAAGAAGAAGAAAAAAAGGAGAGAAATAGGGAGGGGTTCCGCCACATTTTTAAACCACCGATCACTCTGATATTTTTAAATCCCTGATGTTCCTTTGCATGAGCTTGCCCAGGAGGATCCCCTGATTGGAGAACGACACTTTACAAGTGCTACCTGTTGTATGTATGACTTTTTGATAAATACAAAGTGAATAACAGATCAAGTTTGATACGGAAGAGTTCAAAAGGGTGTGTCCCAGCGGGATTTCAATTCAATTAGGTGGAAAATCATAATCTCGCTGTTTCTTTTATTTTATTTTGTCTTTCTTTCACTCACTCAACATGGATCTTGCAGTGATAGAACAACGACGTCAAGAAAAAAGGGCGCTACGAGAAGAAAAAAAAAACGATCACAGACACAACCAACACAATCATCACAGCCGAAACCTTTCCGTCGTACTTGGCGGTTCACTTTTCGTCATCGACCCTTTACCCTCATGACATACAACGTAAGTTGCGCAAAACAAACAAACAAACAGATAAAGCATCATGTAGAACTAACTGTATGATTCTTTAGATCTTGGCGCAAATACTTTGTCAACGTTTTATCCATCCTACTGCAGGCGATATACTGAAATGGGTAAGGTGCCATTATGGTTAGACAGGGTATGTACTCATTCACGACTTCTTTTTATATATTTATATAGAAAACACAAAGAAGAATGTTGATAGAAGAAATGACCTACTATAAACCAGATCTAATGTGTTTACAAGGTAAAACAGACTCTTGCTTGTAATCTGACTCACTCACTGACTTTTTAAATATATGCTAGAGGTGGATAACTATGACGAATTCTACAAGGAAGCACTGGCGAAACTAGGGCAGTGAAAACAACGACATATAACCTACCACTACTCACGTCCTGATTTAAATCAAGATATACCACGCTCTTCCATAGACACGAAACGAAACGACATGGGTGTTTGATTGGTTACCAAAGCAATGCATGGAACCAGATCGAATATCGCACGATAGACTATGACACTGACAATTCATGCAAACCGACACAGGCAACTGGGAATATCGGACAATTGGTGGCACTGGCTTTTAAAGAAGTAGAAAGCAATGGACTTGGTAGGTCAGGGGTGATTCTCGGTAACACGCATTCATATTGGCGTCCTCCGTCTACGTATGAAAGGTGTCGTCAGGGTCTGATCTATATCCATCATTTGTTAAACCTTCAAAAAGAACTGCCTGGAAAGGATCATTGGGTACCTCTCATGTTGGGTGGTAAGTTTTGATGGGGGGGGCTAACGCGGGTTGACTAACATATCTTTTATATATAGATTTTAATACACAACCAAGTGATCCATTTTATTCGATTGTCACTGGTTGATCACTTACGGATGAACACCTACAGATTCTGGAAACCACTCGACGACCCTCTTATAATGATGAACCCTCGATCGACTCTTCGACGACCACAGACGACTTGGTGGATACACATAAATTACTTGACCTCCTTGGACCTGACGAAAAGATGCAAAGTGTATATAGTCGGCATAAACAACTATGGGATCGACATCAGCAAATGACCGATCATGATGCGTATAATGTAGGTGAACCTGATTATACAAACTATGCACATGTGTTTAAAGGAACCCTGGATTACCTTTTTATCCCTTTACAGGCTGTTATCCTGGATATATTGATGTTACCACTAAAAGACATTATCCACCCTGCTTAACCCAATCAGCATTTTGGAAGCGATCATGAATGTTTGATGGCCAAAATATTATTACCATAGAATTAGAATTAGAATATAATATAACGTAGTTTTTTTATTGTTTATATATAACTGACTAACTAATTGACTAATAAAATGAATGTGGATATATTAGAATGCATGATGGGATATATGAGGGGAATAAAACTAGACTAGGTATGTAGTACAAAAAAAGAGGGGAATCAGGAATGATATGTATAAAATAAAAAAGAAAAGGAGTTTATGCCTTCTCTTTTGAATGTCTTTGTCGAGATCGTACCCATTGTTTAAGAGGGACCCACCAACGAAAGAAACATGCAGATAATGAAGGGTTACGTATAGTTTTATCCTTGACAGCCGATGAGGATGATTCCATTTGAGTTTTTTCCGTTCTACATACATCAAATCATTAGTACATATATAGTATTTCTCACCCTTCTTATTAAGGTCCCACCCCCGCACCTCTTTTTCTTTTTAACTTGCCTATTTTCAGCATATAACATAGCAATCAAAGCACCACCAATACTAGCACCATCCCTTGCCACGTCCAATCGTATACGACTTGTTATAGTAGGACCAAACCATTCAGATAAAGCAGCCAAAATCCTTTCAGGCATTTGAGGATATAATTCATAAGTTGATCCATTGATGCCAATAATAATGGGTTTAGTTTCATCTTGTAAGAGATCTTGTTGTTGTTCTATTAGGGATGCAATAGCTGCAGCTGCCAATTTAGCGCCACGGGTAGCCACTGCTGTGCATAAGATTGTCATTGTTGCCAAATCTTGTTCTGTCGGTTGATAATCTGTCGGAGCTGTAAATGTTAATGCCGATCCAAGTTGGTGTAATCGAATATCCAGGGATTCATCACATCGACTACGTGTGTCATAAAGAGAATATTTGATTATGTTAGTTAAAAAAAAAGTCTTATTGATAGAATTGAATGATTATTACCTTTCCAATTCACTGAGTTGACTAGTTTCAAAACTATACATTTCCTTGAATTCCAATGGAATATGACCATCAAAGAGCACTTTGGCTTGTACTAGTTCCAGAGCAGCCAAGCGGACCAATTCACCAAGATAAGCACCAGACATCATTTTTTCATACAGCTGGAAATAGGGTTGATTATGATTGTCGTTTAAATCCCGATCAAAGCGATTCAGGGGTAAATAATCATCATCACCAAATATATCGATTTCTGTATTGACGAGCATTTCTTGATCTTGTTGTTGTTGATAGCCAGATCCCAGTTTTACTATTTTCGATATCTTTTCAGGATATGCGGCATTTGTTCCTGTACCATAAATAAATCCAATACGTGCATCAGGATCATGGTATGCATGAGCCACAAGGACACCCACAGTATCGTTGATCAGCGCCGTCACCTTGACATTGATATTCTAGTTACTCCACATAAATATTAGTCAAGATCACATGAATCCAGTATATATATTTCTATAGTTACCTTTCTTTTAAAAGCATCGGTGAATAGAGTTTTCAGGTCTTGGCCTTCAATACCTTGTAGATCAAACCCCTTACCCATACGAAGAATTTTACCATCGGATAAACTTGTTTGACTAAAGGGAGAAGAGAATGAGAGAGATTTGTCAATTAGTTAGTTATTCTGCATATTTCCCCGCCCCGCATTAACTTTTTTTTTTTTTTTTTGATGTTCCCCCCTTTTCCAATTTAGATCATGCATGGGGGAGCATCATCTTATAACCACTCACCCCCCCCCCATTTGATTATTACTTACTCGATAGGGAAACTCCAAGAGACACCCATAGCCAAAGTATCATCAGTGGTATCCAATTGATATTCCTTGAGTAACAGATCCACCGTATCCACCATCCAATCAAAAAAAGCATCAGTTTCCCCAGTACGCAATGGATCTGTCATGCCAATCGATCGTTTAATTTCGTCCACCTTGACTTTACCTTGTCCCAATAGATGCACAGCACAAACCCGAAGTGTGCTACCACCTAAATCCAGTGCGAGGAATGTGCCTTGTTCTTGTCCTGTCGGTAGTCGTGTCACATAGGATGGGATCATCGTCGCTAGCCCTTTGGCTTCAGCCGTGTTCAGTCCCTTTTCATAGTCTTGTTGGAAACCTTTAACAAGTGCTTGGAATTGACTTGGTGTAAGTTCAAAACAAGTAGTAACGACGTCCACCAAAGTCATGGGTGTTGGTGATGACATTGGTTGTATGACGATGGATGATAAAGAAGAGTTGGAAGTAGTGCTGGGTTTTGGTGAGTGTGTCGCCATGAATAAGAATAGTAAAAATGGTGATAATAATAATGAAAGAGGGTACTGAGATACGGATGAGAAAAAGAGAAGAGAGAAAGAAAGAGAGAAAGAGAGGCGGATGTTGAAATTTATAGAATTCTCAATTTTGGAAGGACGATCTAATTTTCCCCAAGTGGAGTCTTCATACATTATAGGGGATCCACTGATTTGTCTGATGAGTTGCATTCATAAAAGTCGTACAGACAAGAGGACAAATCTTTAATCAGGTACAATAAAGTAAGGGTCCCTCTTTTTCACTCTGAAATAAATAATAATAATAAAAAAAGTCAGTATCACAATACTGGTGGAGTACAAGTCCCTGTGTGTGTGTGTGTGTGTGTGTGTGAATAATTGAGGGGTCTTTATTATGTAACAAATATAAAAAGAAGAGAGATAAAGAGAGAGAAGCAAGTGTATATGGATGTATAAAATGATAATTACAATAGAGGGGAATGTCACTAAATAAAACTAGACTAAAACTATTCGTGAGGGGCATTCATAGGAGTCTTAGGACGACTGCTGGGGTTGGTTGCTGACTTCAATTGTTTTACACCACCTATTAAAGGATAAATGATCATCACCATTCGTTAGTACTCCTTGTTTTATACTCTTATCCTATTTCCTTACCTTGTAATCCCAAGTTTTCTGTACCAATCAAGACTTGATGGACATGTTCAATTGACTTGAAGTATTTAACTGTCTATATGGATGAATCAAAAGATGAGTATATGATAGTATTCTTTCTTTTTGTTGTTGACTAGTATCGATTCTTACCTTCACATGAAGTTCGAGGGTTGAATCTTCATCACATACGATCAATCCCTTAGGGTGAAGTTGGATTGAGCTGACTGTCCACATATGGTTGACACCGTCTTCAATACATTTGGCCAAGGCAATAGACTAATAATAATAAAAAAGATGTTAAGAATAATAATAATAATAGATAATCTTTATCTTTTTTCATTCTTTATGACATCAGTCTAACTTTACCTTGTGAGCACCAGTGATGATCACCACCACTTCACGAGCATCCATGACAGTACTACACACACACACACACACACACACACAAAGAGAGAGTCAGTCAATACATCATCACCCTTCCTTTCTTCTTCTTCTTAACTTACGCAACACCCACAGTCAAAGCCAATTTAGGTACCTTGTTCACATCACCATCAAAGAATCTGGCATTAGCAATAATAGTTTCATAAGCCAAAGTCTTGACACGAGTACGAGAAGTAAGAGAAGATCCAGGTTCGTTAAAGGCAATATGGCCATCAGGACCAATACCACCCAAGAAAAGTTCGATACCACCCACAGCAGCAATATCCGCTTCATACTTTTTGCATTCTTCATCCAAGTCGGGGGCATTACCGTTCAAGATGTGTACGTTTTCAGGCTTGATGTCCACATGCATAAACAAGTTCTTCCACATGAAAGAATGGTAGGATTCAGGATGGTCCCGGGGTAAGCCAACGTATTCATCCATGTTAAAGGTCACCACATGCTTGAAGCTGATTTCACCGGCCTTGTAGAGCTCCACTATCTTTTTGTACACACCAATAGGAGAGGAGCCGGTAGGAAGACCCAGCACGAAGGGTCGTTTTTCAGAAGGTTGGAACTGGTTAATACGTTCCTTGATGTAGTTGGCTAATGAGTAATAATTATAATTAAAAGAGTGTTAAGTTGTGTATTCAGCTACCCCAGGGTTCCAAAATTGACCCATGTATTAACATGCCCCATTACTATTGTCTTCATGACACGGACTTACCAATATAGTCACTGACTTCAGTGTAATCTTCACGGATAATCAATCTCATAATGTAGAGTGGTTTGGTTTTGTGTTAGTAAAAAAAAAAAAAAAGGTTTTGTAAAAAAAAAGTATAAAGTAAAAAGAAAAGAAAAAGAGAGAAAGAAAGAAAAGAGCAAAATATATACTCTCCAACGTGATCAATTTTTTAGAGGGATACGTCGGTTTTAGTTTCAAATACCGCTTTTGCGGGTAAGCCTTTCTTTTCTAATCGAACTCGTTGGTCTCCATTGCAATCCCTATAACATAAACTCCACCACACCCCGCATCTTATTAAAACCACTCCCTTTTCTTGTTACCAATAACATGTAGAATAAGAGTGGATCAAAAAAAAAGATGAAAATGTGGAAAGAACTTTTTTTCTTTCATAATCATCCAAACGCATCTGATTGGCTCCCATTGGATTACATAACCAAGATCGAAAAGACCCTGTCCGTCGCCGTTTCTATTAGGTCGGGTCTGATGACGTTCAGTACTGGCAAAACCTATCATGCCACCCACATGGTCACTCTGTCTCATCTCGGAGTTGGGACCGTTTGTAAAGAAAAAAAAAGAAGTATGTTGTTCATGCCGAGTGCTTTGAAATTCAAATCCCGCTTTACCCCCCACACCCATTGTCGATCGACATGTCATGATCAACGGACATTTCAATAAAACAAGTATCAAGACACAGTTTTATTTATTTTAAAGAATGAATAATGGAAAAAGCTTTGTAAACTATATATAAAACTATTTATAAAAAGGGGATATTCCTATACTATTGACCAAAGTGTCCATCCACACCCTTTATTGGCCTTGACCTTGTTGCTGCTTGAGTAAAGCGACTAATTGTTGAATCTTGGTCGCAAGAGAATTCGATCTCAGGGGAGATAGTCAGATGATGCATCGCTCCAAATTCGTTGACCAGTGCAAAATAGTCATTTGTTTCATAGACAACCAAAATAGCACTAACAACAGTAATCAATTCATTATTGATTTGAAAGATGGTTTGTTGAGATGGTGCGCTGCCCAATGAAATCGTTCCATCATACGAGGTAGGTCAAGGAGTGGCATATTTGGACGCACCAGATCCAAATGTCTTGAGTGTAGGTTCGGTTTAATAACGAGTAGGAGGAGCCTTGTTCGTGCATTTGACACCACGACTATTCTTCTTGTCAGACGGAATAAGAGGACCTTTATTTAAACGTTGGTTCAAGATAAATTGTTCTTCACAGGTTTATAGTTTGCCCCTTGTCGTTGAAGACTACCAGATCCTTTACCAGACTTTTCCACGGTTTATTTCAATCAGCACTGGTGAAGGTCAAAGAACGAGTTTCATCAGTAGATCGATCAATCTAGTGTGGCATTTGAATAGTATTAGCATTGGCTTGATTACCAGTAGGTTGTACGCCCCCATTATCCATTCGTAGTGGAGCATAGTCGTCATTTTCGTCAAGAGTTGAGCTGTCACCATCGTGTCCTTGTTCTGATCCAGTTCGGTAATGTTGATAAGTAGGAGTTTCAGGATTCGGAGCACCCCATGAGATATTAGCGAGAGTGTTTTGATACATAATGCGCAATAATCAAAAATAAAAATAAAAAGAGAGAAGTGAAGAAATTAAAAGGCACGATAAATATTTCGAGCAAGTGTTTCTGGATAGCCGGAGTGTGAATCTTAAAAAAAAAAAGTTCCCTGCGAGATTCTGGTTTTTAAAAAATGCTTGGATAGATTTCATTGGTTTACATTTCTTCTTTCTCTCTTCTTTCTTTATTCTACACTTTCATAATAGCCTTGTTGATTGATGTATTGGCAATTAAACATACTTTGGTGTGTATGTATATTTATATCTTCTTCCTTGGCCAGCCATGTACAACAATGTCCTCGTCACCTTACTCCATTTACTGAAACGACTTGTGCTCTGGAAGTGACACTGCCCACTGATCCTTCGTCAATCTTATTTCCTCAAGTACCTGATCTTGATCTGTTAATTATGCACAAGGACACCACTATGGATTATCAACAGCAACAACAACACTCGACTTTTACTCAACAAGGTCAAACTACTGCTTACGATTCTTCACCATCCTCGTCTCCTACCTCGGCACATTCAACCACCTCACATCAGTCAGCAGGAGCTACCACTAGCAGTAGCAACAATAACAGCAACAACGACAGACGAGTCACCATTCCATCGTTTGAAGAATGGAAGAAACGAATCCGCCAAAATGAAGAAAAAGACGACAATCGCAAGCCCAAACGCAAATCGACTCGAGGTGCAGCAAATCAAGGCCGGGAAACGATCGACAGTGTGGATGGTGGATTCTCTGACGATGTAGGCTCGGTGTTTGATTCTAGTGACCCCAATGGACCCGTCTCTACTGCTGAAAACACATACGAAGAAGGTGAATACATTGCTCCTCAAAAACAACAACGACAAGCCAACAAAAAACACTTTGCTCAGGTACCAATCAAATCACTCAAGGAACGCTTTAATTATGCTTGGACCATCTGTGCTGCTACTGTACGTGATGTTAACAAGGAAGCTCGGGGTGCTCAATCCATCTTGTTTGAATCCAAAGATCAATATCTCTTGAACAAGTGTGCGGCGGATAAATTTGTCATTATCAACCTTTGTGAAGAAATCCTCATTGATACTATTGTCTTGGCCAACTTTGAATTCTTCTCAAGTACATTCAAGGACTTTAGGGTGTATGTGGCTAATACGTATCCTACGAATGACTGGCAACTTTTGGGGCAATGGCAAGCTAAAAATACTCGTGATTTACAGGTAATGTTGCTGTTTAAATCCAATCCAAATCATGGTCGTTGCCAGTTAACTAACTAATCTTTTCTTTTTTTTTTTTTTACTATAGGTATTCAAAGTACAAGAAAGTATTGGCTGGTTTGAATATATCAAGATTGAATTCTTGACTCATTATGGCCATGAATATTATTGCCCATTATCTTTGGTACGGGTTCATGGCATGCCGATGATGGAATACTTTAATGCGGTCGAAAGTCAAGGTTTATCCGGTGATGGGGAATCGGAAGCTTTGGGTGATCAACACTTGTGGCCTGCTGATCTTCGGGACGATATTATCCACCCTCAAATGGTGACCAACACTTCCGAATGGTTTCCTTCTAAAGTGGGTATTGATCTCGAATACGATGACAATGACAATGACAACAATGACAACGATGGTAATGGCGGCAATAGCAACAAGGACGACAACTACAATGATCAGCATGAAAATGGTAGTTACAATGGGAAATCAGTGGAATCTAGTTTACCAGAAACTCATCAGCATGGTAGTGGGGATAATCATTTGGAGGAGAATATGACAGATCCTGTTGGCGATCGACAAACCTTGGATCCAACATCAGTAACATTGGATCAAAGTAAACACGACTCTTCAACGACGACAAACAATGATATTGATCCAACCACCCTATCAACTTCTGATGAAGAGTCTATCAAGAATGAAGGTGTCGATCTTGAACATGAAGCTCTTCCAACAACAACATCATCATATCACACAGATGAACTCTCCAGCACTGATATCGGACATGATACTTTAGAGGCAATGACTTCTCACACCATGAATTCTCATACAACAAATCATACCGCGATACAATCTTCGATCATTGACTCTCACCTGGACCATCAGCCTACAACTAGTGCAAACATGTCAACCACAACGCCCGAGACAGAAACACCTTCTCCGCAATCACCTGTCAAGTCCCATAGCGATACGCCGGCACATTCTGATACTGCTCCGATCACACCAAAACCAGAAGTATCATCATCATCAGAATTAACTTTGGAACCAACACCGTTACCATCAACGACTGTATCTCCTGGAGACGACAATCGACCCAAGAATATACCAAACACTCACAACAAGGAACCTGCCACTCAAGAATCTATCTACAAAATCATCATGAAAAGACTCAATGCATTGGAAATGAACGCCACTTTGTCACAACGGTACTTGGATGAACAAAACAACATGCTCAATGATGTTTTTACAGAAATGGAAAAGAGACATCAAGATCAACTTATTCTGGTTCTGGATCGCCTGAATGAAACAGCAAGTAATCGAATCGACTCTATGGTAATATCATATATCAATGCAGGCTGTCTTTTTTTGTTGCTCACTCTTTTTTATATGTAGAAACGACGATACGAACAGTCTTATGGGGAATTGAAACAGCAAATGGAAACGGATATGCGAGAAATGACGGCAAAAATCAGCATATTGACAGATCAGGTATGGGTGTACAATTACTCTTAACTCTTGGCTCATTGATAACTCATCTTTTTATATTTTTAATGAATTTATAGATCTCTTTTGAAAAACGGGTATCAATGGCACAACTTGCTATTGTGGTAACACTCTTTGTCTTCCTGGCACTCTCTCGGGGAACAATGAGCACATTATCACCAGTCATGATCGCACAAGCGGAGGAACGAAAACGACGTGAATCGGACGGAACAAGGACCTCAACAAGTGAAAAATTTCAACAGAAACGGAATCGGCGTGACACAACGAAATCAGCAGCAGCCACTTTGACAGCCATGACAAAAAGTAATCTAGATTCATCAAACAAGATCAAATTGGGTATGGAAGGTCGAAAAGCAGCTTCTTTGGATGCTTTGAAACTTCATTTGGCTCAGCAGGCTAATTTACTACCGAAGCTTCCACCACCACCACCACCACCACCGACCGACCTTGTCGATAACCATCAACATGATCCGCCAAGAAATCGCAGGTCTTTTTCCCTGGATAATGTAACGAATGGACATATCGACGATGATCAATTTGTAAGGGACGACGATGAACCACCGGCAGATGAATCTTCTCTTACCGAGGTGACAAGTACTGGTGATGGTGATAATATGATTTTAAAGAACGACACATCCGACGACCCCCTGAATTCTATTTCTCAAGAACCCAAGGACAAATCAAGCGACGACCCAGATACACACCAATAAATCTCTTTCTCTCTCTTCCTTGAAAATAGTTTATAGCATACATACCTTAGCTTATATATAGTTATTTTACCTTTTTAGCTCTTTTTAATTAATAAACTCATCATACGTCTTTTTTTAACCACTCTGTCTGACCAATGGTGAAATAGTAAATCTCTCTATCTCTCTCTCTTTTTTTTATGGATGATTGGGTAAAACATTATTAATGGTCGAATTCTGTCATCTTCATTTTACACAAACAGGTGACCCTTATGTGTACGACCATCAACTCGGACCGTTACTGATTTTGACCATGCACTTCTTTTCCGATGGTCATCTTAGTATTGCCCCCATCAAATCAGCACACTATTCCTTTTTTTGATCCACCTTGATTAATGATGCCCTATTCAGATGTAAATTGGGTCAAGTTTGAATGATCAGGTCAATTTTGACTTTTTGGGACTCTTTGGTCAGTGTACCTGACATTTATGCCATCTGACATATTTCAAATCCCGCGTTGGTAGTATTCATCGTGCCACATGAACAGCCCCCTCCTTTATTTCTTGTCCTTCCTTTGCTTCTAATTGTCTATTCACTCTTTCAGTAAACTATCATGGTGCCTCATAAAAAAAAAAGCAGAAGGACGGTAGAATCATGAAAAGAATGTTGTTCTCTTAGAATGAACAAACGTGAGTTGTGTAATCTGTTAGATTGTTCAAAAAGGTACACCCTGTCATACCCACTCGAGGTTCAACTCCGCTCAGATTACTTGCCACATTAGGAAAATCATTTAAACTTTTTTTAATCGCAATACTTCTCCCTTTCTGTTGAAAAAGACTTCTTGGGTATATAAACTTGATAATTTCTTGACAAAATCAACTTCTTTCTCCTCCACTTCTTTTTCCTTCACTTCTTGAGCTGGTTCTCTTCTCTTTCCCACCCCTTTCCTTTTTATTATACATACATTTTGATTTTTGACAAGCATTTTCCCCCAACCCTTCATTATATATCATGAAACAATCTCTTCTTCTTTTCCTTTTTTCAATCACCATTGTGGCTTTTGTCTCGGCAGCTCCTCTTGAGAAAAGATTAAAGTCATGCTATAAACATGCGACTCTCACACAGTAAGTAAGAAAAAAATAAAAATAAAGAGCGGGATTTGAAACTGACACATCAGCATGAATCTTCCCTTACCTATTAGATACTGGATTCCTAAACAAGGTGATAAAGACATGTTGAACGATGGCCAGACAGTGACATTGAATGGTCCCAAGACAAAGACCTTGAAAACAAAAAAAGGAAAAACTCTTGCCAAAGTGTCAAAGACAACCTATGAAGTAAGGCGTTGGATGTGCAAGATTCTCCCCAAAACTAACTCTTTCTTTTGAACAGAAATTTCAAATGGAAGGCACTGGCTTGCTTGAAAATGGATTGATGGTGAACCTTGATTCAGGAAAAAACACCTTTTTAAAAGTCAACCGCGACAAAGCCCCTTATGGACTAGGTAAAGAACGATGCTGGCAACTTTTTCTGTTTTCTGACATTTCTCTTTTCTGGATCGTGTACCTTTTTTATTTAAGGTTCCGACAATGACAACCCCCTTGAACCTTGGGTCAGTGTCGCTTCCAATGATTTGAAAGTAGGCACGACACTCTATATCAAAGAAATGGACGGTGTCAAATTGCCTGATGGAAAGAAACATAATGGCTGTGTACGTGTGGATGATCAAGGCTGGAGTTTTGATGGGTGTCAATTGGATTTCTATGTCTTGCAATTTTCCGCTTATCAAAAGTTGGATGATACTTTACCTGGACATGTCACTGTGAAGCAGAAAAAGTGTAAGATTTTATCCTATGTCACTAGCTCGGTGAAAGCCTGGGCTGAACTCGATTGATTCTTTGTTCACCATGTATTATTTTATTTTTGTGTTGTAAAATAAAAACCTTGTCCATTTCATCCCATTTTTCAAATCCCGATAGCCCATTTAAATGTCAATTTTAAAACCAGCAATTCGATCCTTTTTTTTTTTCTCTTCTCTTTTATTTTCTTTACCATGAATCAGTTTGATTCATTCTCCAAACAACTCATTGATACCCTATTAACCTTACAAGCTCAAATCGATGACATTAGGTAACTAATCATTCCAGACATACACCACTTGGTCCTGTTGTGCGTCTTCCTAATCTCTTTGTATTTACTTTTTGGATGGACTTTAGTCTGAAACAAAAGGATTTGGTCAAACTGATTACAGATGCTCAAGATGGCTCACTTACAACAGAAGAATATGCTGACGTTAAAATGATGGTAAGAACAAGAAAAAAAGAAAAAGTAACTTTATTCCCTCACCTTCTTCTTAGATGGATAGAACGTCAGCTTACAATACAAAGTTACTCTCACTACGTACAACCATGGTCAACATGTCACTGAAATCGAAACAACTCTTAAAGCGATCGGATAAACTAAAAGCGACCAAACTGGATTATTTGGCAAAGGTGGGAAGTATCCGACGACTGGAACAAGAACGCGATCAGACGATAGCTGCCAAAGTATCAGAGGTCGACTCACCCACTCCTTCCCCCACGGCAACAATACCAGAAATGCCTCAGTCGACTTGTCTTGCACCAAAATCATCACCATCATCTGACTCTTTGGCAACAACAGTCAAACGGAAGAAGAAGAAGAAACCCAAGGCTCGGGAAGTGGAAATTGGTGACGATGGACCTGCCTGGATACCCAAACGTACTCTCTCAACAACACTACCACCCCAGAATAAATAGTATAGTATAGGATTAGATATAGTTTGTAGTTATTATATATTAATTTACTTGATAAAAGTCAAAAAGGTACATACACCATGTTGTATCGTTTATGTACAAGTTGACTCACCTCGATTCACTTCCTGTCTTGGATTTTAACACCCGCTTTTTAATGTCCGGCAATGCTTTTTTAAAATAAACACTGACCTTTCTTTTTCTTTTTTCCCTTCTTGTTTTATTTTATTGATCTGTCTCAACTCTTTTTATCACTTGATCTGCTTGTGCTATGGTTGCGAAACCTCGAAAAGTCCTCTATTGTGGTAGTAAGTAATGGAAACATTGTGTTATTATACTGTCCTTCTCTCTGTTATTCTCACGCTCCAACTCTCTCTCTCTTTTTTTTTTTGTTATCTCTCCATAGTCTGTACCATGCCGCCTGAAGTAAAGCCAAGATTGAAGCATCCTTCTATACAACATACACTCATACTTTTACTATCACCCTTTCTTCTTATAATAGTATTGTGAATTCAGCGGGACTCAAGAAAAGTGCAAGGAGTGGCTCCAGAACAATCATGAAGATATCTTCATTCTTATGTATGGTGAAAAAGGTAAGGTATATCCACATATATAGAAAAAAAGAAGGGGAAGGGGACAAACTGACCAACTAATTTTATGTCTATATAGAATTGATCATTGGTATGGAACAAGTGGGTGTGACGGAAGAAGGTGAATCCAAACCAGATCGTACTTTTGTTAAGGACAAATCAGCCAAACTGGAAGCTAAATTGGAACGCGAAAACAAAAAGAAGATGGTAAGTGCTCTTTTTTACTAACCAGATGATGTCAAAAACAACTGAATCTACCTTTTTTGTTATAAACACACAAACACACAAAAGTCTTCCCGGGTCACTATCAAAAGGGTGGAACGAACAAAAAGAAAACGCATCACTACTATACATGGATTGGATATCTTTGGTAAGTTCATCAAGCAAAACAATCCAAGTTACTAATTTAGATCTGTATTAGATGTCGATTTGAAAAAGGCGGCAAAGTTGTTTGCAAACAAGTTTGCTTGTGGCTCCTCAGTGGCCAAGAACAATCAGAATCAAGATGAAATCGTCGTGCAAGGTGATTTTTCCGATGAATTGATCGAATTGATCATTGCTAATTGGCCTCACGTAATATAGAAGAACGCAGGATATGGATTGATTGTAATTTTACTAACAATCTCCTTTGTTTTAAATAGGTCCCTGAAGACAATATCGATTATATTGAAGAACAAAAGAAAAAGAAGGCACCACAGTAACTAGTATAGTAGTAGAATAGGTTGGGTAGTCTGGCGTAGTGTATAATAGGTTGGACTGTGTACTTTTTTTTTTTTTTTTTTTTTATGAAAATAAAGCACTATGCAATGACTTTTTATTGTTTGATTTGCTGTGTTGTACAAAAACGGGGAATCCCAAACGGAGTGGGTTTTACCGGCTTGCCGCCCATGGACTCAGTTCCTGGCTGTATCACTCGGAAGCCTGTTCAAGCTTTTTACACTCCGATTTGGCATTTTTGTCTATTTTGACTTTATGAATTCCCCCACCCCCTTTCTTTCTTCCCTTTCCACTTCACTTTTTTTCAATACTACATACCCATCCCATTCCTTTATTACACTTTACATTTTAAATAATTATGTCTGGCTCACGCTTTACTATGAGTAGAGATCGTTTAACCGAATTACGTGTAAGTATCACTTGTGTTGTCTTTTTTTCTTCTTTTTGTATATTAATCTCTTTATCTCTTTACCTTAGGGCCCTTCTGCCAATGAAAAGAAATACGAGTAAGTAAAAGTTTTTTTATACTAGAAGAAACAGAAACTAATATGCTTTTTTATCTTAATCCTTTTCTGATTAGTCGGTTAAGGTAAGGTCCTTGGGGTCCATGTAATTAAAAAAAAAAAAAAAAAAAAAGAGGGGAGGGGAAGGGTTGACTAATACTTTCTCCTACTGACATACAGTGACGATCTTCCACCTCCTTTACCATCTGGTCAACGATACGACGATGATTATGCATACAACCTACCTTCTAATCCTCCACCTTCGTATACGACAGGGCGCCATAAAGAACACTACGAAATGATCGAACGGAAAACCAGCACCTCTCACGGTCTTGTGTCAATAGAAGCCTTCTTTGCCAAAGTAAGTAAACCCTCCCTTCCGCACTCACACTAACTTTTTAAATTGTCAGGTGGAAGAAATCAAGCAACTCAATCGACATATCCATGACAACATCTCGGCCATTGAAGAATTGCATGGGGCAGCTTTGGTGAATATCAGTGAAGAACAAACGTATCAAAATGCTCGACGTTTAGAAACTTTGGTGAATGAAACGGCACAACTAAATAATGAGACCAAAGATAGGATTAAAGGTAATATAGAGAATGGATCTTGTTTTATTATTATCGACTCTCATCCTCTTTTATAGGTATCGAACTCTCTAATGCACAAATGCCTGTCAATAGCGGTGATCTTCCTATGCGAAAAACTCAACATGCTGCCCTCAAGAAAAAGTTTATTGAATCCATTCAACGCTACCAAGACATTGAACGGACCTATCAACAAAAGTATAGACAAAGAGTGGAACGACAAATCCGTATAGGTAATAAAAAAGGGGGGAGAATACGCCATAGAATTCATTAACTAACATTTCTTTATAGTCCAACCTAATGCTACGTCGACTGATATTGATCGAGTCTTGGATTCGGATGATACCTCTCAAATCTTTATCCAATCACTCATGCAAACGAATCGATCCGGCCAAGCTCGTGCTGTGTTGGATGAAGTCCAATCAAGGCACGACGATATCAAGAAAATAGAAAAGACGATCTTGGAATTACATCAATTGTTTATGGATATGCAGATGATGGTCGAACAACAAGGTCAGGTGCTGGATCAGATTGAAGTGTATGCCGAAACTACAACCCATGATTTGGAACATGGAAACAGGGATGTGGCTCGAGCCATTGTCAGTGCCAAGGCGACGCGGGCGGTAAGTATCCTTTAACATGAGAGTAGCCATACATGTCTAACCCTTTTCCTTGTTGTTTGTAACATAGAAAAAATGGTGCTGTTTTGTCATCTTCATCATCCTTCTTGTCGTCATTGGTATCTTGGTATGGTGGTTTGCCTTTGGTCATCCAGGTGTCAATTAGCTTGTTTATAATACATTACTTTTACATATATTTTACCAGCATTTTTTTTTTGTTTTACATAATAAAAGCATTTTATTTATATCATGAAACATGGTCTTTATTTGTGTGTCACAATAGATATGCAGGGTCTGGTTGATGTTTTTATTTTTTATTAATTAACTGGAATTAAAAATAGACTATGGTATGGGTGATTATATGTGTATAAATGGGGTGATACACTAGAAGGGGGTAAAAAAAAAATATAAAGATAAAGAGGTAGAAATTACAAAAAGGGATCAAACAAATAAACTATTATTATGTAAAGAAGGGATGACAAATCAGATCCGGCCAAATTGAGTGCGTCTTTTTTCTGCCTGGACATTGCGTTGTTTTTGTAGTTGTTGGATATGTGTTTCACAATATATACGTCGTTCATACATGTAATAGACATCAGTAATGGCACATCGACAAACCTGAGATAGAATACAAGGAGTTAGATTTCATATGCGGTTCATATCATTTTAAAACCCCGTTGCAGATCTTTTTTTTTTTTTTTTTTTGACTTACATTGCATTTGAAACAAGCAGGGTGGAAGCGCCAACCTTCGATTGTTTGTGCACAGGGTCCTTCAATGGGTTCATCACAAGTCCTACAAAGCGAATTGTTCAATTGGTGATAATGGCGCCGACAATAAGGAAGATTTTCAAACACGTAAAAGGTATTATCAGGGAATGGTTGGTGACAGGTCTATTTTTTTTTTTTTTTTTTTTTTTTTTTAAAAAAAAAGGTAAAGGTGAGTGAGTACATTACCATCGGATCCCTTCCCCTGTTCTACTACTTACATGACATCCAAAGCATTTCAAATGCCATTTTCCTTTTAGTTTCCCATCCACAGCCGACACTGCTTCTTTTTCCACCGGTAGATGACAAGCACGACATTTCGGTAAAAACAATTCTTTATAATCCTTTCGACAATATACCCGTCCTTGTCGTTCCTTGGCCCCAGTTTGTTCGGTCAATGGACAGTAGCAGTGATAACATTTGATATGACCAGGATGATAAGTCCTTCCCAGGGCTTTGATAGGTGTAATGTTGGAGGCAATAGGACGATCACTATATATATAATGTAACGAGACACAAAAGTGAGTTCCCTTAAATCCTTTTTTTATTACCATTTCTTACCATGCAGTACATAACACCCGGCTTTTCACCACATTATAGTCCCGTTCACAGTATAGATGGTTGCCAATTTCAAATAATTGCCGCCGAGGATCCAAACTCGTTCGGCATAAATGACAGACAAGGCAAGAGGAATGGTAGTACTAGATATACACACATATGTATAAAGCAAATCGTAGATTAATAAAACGGGTGGTCCAGTGGTGTATTTTTTAATTACCTTTTTCCCAGTGTTTTTCACATCATCTCGGTAATCAAATTCATCCCCACAAGCAGCACAATGATCTTGATAAGAGGTCTTGCCGCCATGATCCAAGTTGGTTACATCGTTCATACTTGTCATGAGATCCTCCATTAATGAATCGAGAGCACCTGTACCATTAGGTGATTTCGGTGTATGGATGTTATTAAGTGAGTCGTTCCGAGGATAGATGGAGTTGCCTATAATCACAAGAAAAAAAGAATGCAAAGAAGGTGGGAAGAATGCATGATGAGTTACCATTTTTGGCATAAATAGGATTTTCACTTTTTTGGCGGGTTACCTCCATTTCGGTTTTCATTCCAGTCAGTGCTATAGTAAAAAGAAGGATGAGTAACCAATAAAAGAAGTTGGGGGGGGGAATTATCGACTTACGTAAAATAGGGACTCTGAGGAGAAGGCGAGTCAGGTGCAGGTGAGGTCGAGTTCTTTCTTGGTAAATAATCATTGGATGAGTTTAAATAAGTGGGTGTATTTCCAAAGTAATCAGATCTTGATGGTGGTGATTGTTGTCGTTGCAAAGGAGCATAATCATCGTTAGGATAGTTGTTATAGGGTGATTTGATGGGTGGTGATTGTTGCCGATAGTAATGATCGCTGTTATCAGGAGTGGATTTGCTGCTGTTTAATGCTGGATGATAATGATGATGATCGGATCTGGCGCTGTAATATCCTTCAGGGCTACGAGGTGATATAGGCAAAGTTGCTGGTTTCGTCGGTACATTCTTGTTTGGTTTTTCTATTTTCATGTATATAAAGTTGAGTATTGTTCTTGTCTTTTATTATTATTATTATTATTTATTTCATCCATCACTGTACCTGGTGGTAAAATGGGCAACATGGGTACAGGTGGCATGTTGGAACAAATGTGATTTCCCAGTTGTCGAAGGTGGACATCACGACCACAGTCAGAGCATTTTACTGTAGGTAGTATTTGAGAGATACGTTCGTTTCCTGCTACTTTGTTCATTCTTTTGTAATAAAAAGAAAAAGGAAGGGAAAGAAGAAGAGAGAGAGAAAAAAAGGAGGGTATATGAGCTTTTAAAAGTTCAAATCCCGACATGATTGATTTTCATTGGTCCGACTTCCTAGCCTTCAGACAGAAAAAAAAAAAAAAAAAAAAAAAAAAAAAAAAAGTTGGAACGCGCATCTCTCTTTTCATTCAAACATTAATCATCATGTCACCTTACAAGGCTATTATCTTGGTCGGGGGGCCCTCTCGAGCCACACGCTTCCGTCCTCTCTCTTTGGACGTGCCTAAACCTCTCTTCCCTGTGGCTGGTGCACCCATCATCTCTCATCATCTCTCGGCCTTGTCCAAAGTCAAGGGATTACAAGAAGTCCTCATTATTGGATTCTTTGAAGATAATGTCTTTAGTCGCTTTTTGGATGAAGCTGCTTCTGAATTCCCTCACTTGCATCTTAGGTAAGAACACCCTTGTTATTGTAAATTGACACTTGGGGGGGGGGCGAAGCAGGTTGACCCCTTTTTACTTACCTACTCCTTTTTTTTATATATCTTACTTCCCTTAAACTAATCTCCTCTCTCTCTTTCTCTCTTTTTTTTTAATATCACTCTCTATAGATACCTTCGTGAATATCAATCCTTGGGTACGGCTGGGGGTCTTTATCATTTTAGAGATGAAATTCTACGTGGTAATCCCGAACAATTCTTTGTGATGCATGTGGATATTGCTTGTGCCTTTCCTTTGAATGAAATGATGGATGCACATATGAAACATCGTGGAATCTGTACTATGCTTGGAACAAAAGTAACAAACAAACAAAAAAGAAACAGTTGGACTTGGAAGGGCGGCAAAAGAAGAGGGGTCAGAAAATGACATTATATGTATAAACACCACGTTTTTTTTTTATCTAATTAGGTTCCTCGTGAACAAGCTACCAAGTATGGATGCCTCGTGGCCAATGCCGATACGACTGAAGTGATGCACTATGTAGAAAAACCAGAAACCTTCATTTCTGATCTGATCTCTTGTGGTGTCTATCTCTTTGATACTGCTGTCTTTGTAGAAATGAAAAAGGCTATTGATCGTAAAAAGGATGTCCATCATGAAGAAACTGATTATTTATGGACTGCTTCGGATGATCGTTTACGGTTAGAACAAGATCTTTTACGTCCTTTGTCTGAAAACCGAAAACTGAATGTTTATGTTACTGAACGACCATGGCGACAAATCAAAACGGCTGGGTAAGAATAGGAGGGAGGAAGAGAAGGAGGGGAAATGAAGTAGTAACTAAAGTGTCTTTATTCTGTAGATCTGCTGTTGGTGCTAATGCGACTTATCTCGAACAACAAGCCAAGGAAAATCCTGATCGATTGGCCAAAAAGGTGGCTGGTGGACCTGACATTATTGGTGCTGTTTATATTCATCCATCTGCTCAAGTGGATCCATCTGCCAAGGTAAATCTTGACTAAACCTTGTTGAATTTTCTAACGAGTTGCCTTTTTTGATTATGCTCACTGTAGATCGGCCCGAATGTCTCTATTGGTCCTCGAGTACAAGTTGGAAAAGGTGTGCGTATCAAGGATTCCATTATTTTGGATAGTGTACATATTGGGGTAAGTAAGGTCGATCACAAAGAGTCCTCCCCCAAACCTTCTAAATGCATTTGTTTGTCTTTTATTATATAGATTGCTAGTTGTGTGCTTCACTCGGTTATTGGATGGAATAGTAAAATTGGTGCATGGGCTCGTGTGGAAGGAAGCTCTATTACGGATCACAATATTGCCATGATGGAAAATGGAGTCAAGAGCCAAAGTATCACTATCTTGGGTAAGGGCAAAAAAAAAAAAGGGCGGCAAGGGTTATGAAAAGGGGTGCGTGTTGATTAATAACTAACTAAATCGCCTTTTTATTGTTTCAATAGGCAAAGAAGTTACTGTCATGGATGAAACTATCATTAGAAACTGTATTGTCCTTCCCAACAAGGAACTCAAATCATCCTTCCATAGTGAAATCCTTATGTAGTTAGTTAATAGTATAGTTTATTTTTATCCATCTTTTTATTATGTTATTGCCCTCCCCCTCCCCTTCTTTATCCATTTGATATATTCCCCATGTTTTATTATAGTAGTAGTAGAAATAATCGGACAATAAAAATAGATATGTTTAAACCCCGAAATTACTTTTTTTAAATCCCACCTGCATTGATCCCAAGGAATAAGTTACATTCTCGCACGGTCTTTCTATTCCTATTTGACGATGATGATGATGATGATAATAATAATGTAGAATGAAGGGGGAAAATCTTTAAAGAAGGAGTATGCATACCTTTGATTCTGGAAGATTTCTGTTTATTCATCATCAGTAATGTTTATGTCTCAAACCTAGTCATGGGATCATATATTATCTCCACTAAACAATCAAAGTATGGTTGTACTATGAATTTTATCAAGTCATTTCGATAAATTAGAGTAATGACTTATTTCATCATTAGTACAACGTCGTACCAATCCTTTTTCTATTATAACAAAAGGAGAAAAAGGTAAAAAGGGAGAAGAAAGAAGAAGAAAGAAAGAAAAAAAAAAAAGGCGGGCAAAGAAAACAACCCCTTCCCTCCATCACAACGAAATAATGCATATCATGCAAAAGGAGGCGATAGGAAAAAAAAAGTGGGAGGGAAACGTGGTGCATGAACTTTTATGTCTCAATGAAGATCATGATGATCATAAACTGACGAGTGGCAATCATATCAAAAGAGAGGCATGTAGAGAGAGTGAGAGAGTGAACAAAAAATTGAATAGACTGTAAAGTAATCTATTGCCAACTACACACGTGATACGAGCTTCACGAAATAAGAGTGGGATGAAGTAGGAGTATTGGTGCCAAATGAGCGGGACTTTAAAATCGTGTAACTATAAAAAAGTCTTACTCCTATTTCTCGTACCTCTTTTTATTTTGACTTTTTTTTTTTTTTTTTTTTTTTTTTTTTCTTTTGATTCTCTTCTCTTCTCTCTTGTTTATATTGCCCCTCTTTTAATGCCCTTATTCTAACACAACCTACAAAAAGCAAAGTACATTTTAACACGTCCATCTCTTTTGTATATACCCTTACTTTTTGTATCAACCCTTGAACAAGACACCCTTCCTTCGTTTATCTTCCATCTTTGTAGACATCCAACCTTACACTCTTTTATATTCTCTCTCTCTCTCTCTCTCTCTCTCTCTTTCTTTCTTTCTTTCTTTCTTTCTCTCCCTTTGCAACAACAATAACAACAGCTATTACTATTATCACTACTATTATCACTTTTACTATTACATTTACTCAACTACATCCATTATGGCCGCTATGCTTCAACACTCACCCATGGCTCCTCGTGCACAACAACATCGTCAACATAAAGAAACACCAGACTTTATGGTGAACAACTATACTAATGGCAAGAAACGATTCAACCAGGTAATAATAATACTAATAATAATAATAAAAAGGACAACAGAAAAAGTGTGCTCCTTAGTTGGTGTCACCTTTAGGTTGGAGGAGCTTGTTTAAATTCATTGTGAGCTCTCCTTCCATTTATGGTCGAGGAGGGTTTATTTTTATCATATCACTTACAACTTTATCATCTAAATAGAATCAGGAACCATGGTCTTATCCTCATGATTGGCAACCACAACCATTCAACATTAATGCTTATCAATACTCTTACCAACCACAATATCCACCACCTCACATGTATCCACAACATCGACCACGTACACAAAGCAATCCTACTCAGCCTCAGAAATCATCCTCTACACCACAAAGACAACAAAGACATCGTCGGCCTAGTAACAACACCAATGAATCCACTCGGAGGCCCAAATCTATGGTGATGATCCCACCTTCTCGACCCATGATGCCTAGTGCCAGTTCAAGCAACCGATCGATTTCTACAGCCGATTCAGGTCGTCGGTCATCCATCACATCCACCTCATCCAATCTCAGCCAATCCTTCTCGATTCGTTCCGAAATGTCCATGGGTACCAAATTATCATTATCCAAACGATTGCGCAAGGTGTTTAGCGTCAGCAGTTTACGATCATCTCCTTCATCAAAAAGTCTGGGATCTCTGGGTGGAGCTAGCTCATCCAATGTCTCTATTGCTACCGTGGATATGATTCCTGAAGAAATACATACAGATTCCTCGGCGTCTTCTCCTATCACACCTTCAACACCCCCTCAACGATCTCTCCGGCGACGATCTTTGGCTTCCTTGACAAATCTATTCAACAAATCAACACCAGCACCACCGCCATCATCATCTCATTCATCACGTCAGCCATCTATCCAACGACAATCGACTGATAAAAAGGATCGTCCTTCTTTACGTGTAGATACCACTCAAGCTTCTATATCATTAACAACAACTACATCAACATCATCAACCACATCATCATCATCTACTTCATCTTACTCATCATCACCTGCACCAACAAAGAAAAAGGCTCCTTGTAAAGGTAAGAATAAACAGGAGATAGGAGGATATAGACCTTTTTTTTTTCTTTTTCTTTTCTTTCTTTTATATTAACATGGATCTTGGTTATCTTTAGGACGGTCTCCTGTGATTGCCCCTGATTCACCAAATTCGGGCATTTCTACTCGATCTCCATTCACTAGACCCACAGGACCTCATCGATTGGCATCTGAATTACCAAGCCCGACTCCTTCATCACTATCATCATCAGACAATGAAATCAACTCTTTGGTGGATCAATTTGGTGATTTATCCATGGCCCCTCCTCCTGTCATTGGTGTCCATTATGGTTTACCTATGCATGGATCTCCTCGTCTTAAACCTGCAGCCTCTTCGTCTTCAAGCTCATTAATGGATCCTTTACCTGCCAACAACAAGCGTCGATTACAATTCTGTCCTACGGTCCAAGTTCATGAAACATTTGCTGCTGCTGATTATGATCGTCGGTGTGATACGAATGCTACCTGTCAAAAACTTACTCCTGCTCTGGCTTTGAAGATCAAACAAGAAATGAATGAATACAAATTGACGGAAATGGATGTCCACATAGATAGTCGTCAATACACACAATTCTTTTTGTAATCTCCCTTATCATTAGTAGTTATAGTATCTTTTTTATTTTTATTTTTATTATTCTTTTATATTACCTTCTCTCCTCCTCCTCCCCCCTTCTCTATTACCAACTGCAATAAACTTATCATGGGTTGAACACAAGCCACACCTTATTGGCTCTTTTATGTCAATTCCACATCCTACTCTTTTAAATCCCGACTCGGCCTTTATTTTTTTTTTTTACCCCTTCGTTTGAAATGTTTTTTTCTTTTCTTCCTTCTGTTTTTTTTTATTTTATTTTTATCACCGACCTCACCATGCTTCGATTAACTAATAAACGATTGGTGAACGCCATTACTCACCAAAGAAACATCAACGTAATAAATACATACGATATCAACCATGTTAGGTTCAACTAATTGACATTATATAACTTTATATATTGATAGGTACGATGGGCTTCTACCGAAACACCAACAAACGTCGCTTATGTCGAAGCACTCAAGCTCATTCAAACCGATAAAGCCGAACGATTGGAAATGTTATCTCGTGTGGAAAAGGAAATCACTCGTATTGCCAAAGGTAAGTAAAAAACAAAACCAAAGAAGTAGGGTTTGACAGGCTCTGGTTTTTTTTTCCTTCTTCTTTAGACACCACTTCCAAGGCATCCTTGGCTGCATTGAATGCTCTCAAGTTTGACTTGCAAGTCAAATCAGAATTAAACGATCCTCAAGTCCGGTCCAACTTTGAAAACAACACCAATGGTAAGTGGAAACCAACTCTTGCTTTCTCTTCTTACTCTTTACACATATCATTCTAGTTGACCTGTCACGACCTGTTTATCGATATCTCGCTCAACGTCAATTCGCCAAACAACCTCGTAGTAAACTCTTGGAACGAATCACACAAATGAATGTTATTCCTGACGTGGCAGATATGAACATTGACCCTACGGTGGAAATCAAGTTACAATTGTCAAATGATACTGTGGAACCTGGTATGATCATTGATCCTGAACAAACCATTACTCGTCCTGAAATTCAAGTCTCCAACTTTCATACTGACACTAAACTTTATACCTTGATGCTTGTTGATCCCGGTAAAGTCTCATATACGCACAGATCTATCTATTTGTTTTTTTGATAACTAACTCGCTTTTCTTCTTCTTGATAGATTCTCCTGATGTGGCAAATCAAACTTACCAACAACATTGTCATTGGCTGGTGTAAGTACCCAAAGAAGGTTAAAAGACAAAGTGAGATACTAATCCTCTTTTCTTCTTTCTTTAGAACCAACGTACCTTTATCAGCAACTGAATCTGTCGTAAAAGGTGGAGATACTATTCTCGACTATGTCCCACCTCATCCTCAAAAAGGTACCAAGGCACATCGATACACATGGATCGCTTATGAACAAGGAAATGAAGGTCAAGACAAGTTGGACATTGGTGCATTGGATCGACGTGATGGATTCGACACTAAATCTTTTGCAAAACAACATGGATTGACTGTACGTGGTATTAATTTCTTCCGTCAAAAATGGAATGATTCTGTCTCCAAGATCTACAGTGATATTCTCGGTAAGTAAAACAAGAAGGGATGGATCTACAGGAATGACTTACACCTTTTTTTTTAAAAATATATATATATATATATATATATATAGGCACCAAGGAACCTATTTATGGCAAACCACCAAAACCAGAACGTTATATTCAACGAACTATGTATATCTAGGTTATCTTTTTCTTTTTTACTTTGTTTTTGATCATACACTTTCTCATCCCCCCCCCTATTTTTTTTTTTTTAGTTATATATAGTTTCTATTCTTCATTAGACCATCATTTACTTTGTCATATTATATGTCTTTTTATATAACATAGAATACTTCCAAATAAAATAAAACCCCACTCTTTTATATAAATATACATGATGCTTTATTAGATATTATTAAATAATGTATAGAAGGGATAATCAATTAACCAACTAGCTACTTTGTCCAGGCAAGGTTTTCCGTCGATCTTGTTTAATAGTATCCCAATCAATCCCAGATGTCGCATGCTGTTTCAATCGTAAACTGGTCCGTGAAGCCATCGATTTGGCGGCTTGTTTCTTTTTTTCCTCCTCCAGTTGTCGTTGGCGTTGTTTGGCTTGTTCAGCACGAGCACGTACAGTAGCGGTTTGTCCTGGTCGATAGATGGTTGATGTCGAGCTTGATCGAGAAAGTGTGGTGGATAAACTAGGTGTGAGTGGTGGGGTCTGCCGGGGTACTGGTTTAGTAGGTGTCACAGTCGTAGTGGGAGAATCACACATGGTAGTAGGTACTACAAAAAATAAAAATAAAAAAGTTCAGAGAAGAGAGAGTGAGTGAGGATAATGTTTATTACCTGATGTTCGTCTGGAGACCTTGGGTGGTGGATTTTTTGCTGACTTGTTTGTTTTCAAATAGGAGCGTAAATCAGGAATGGTAGGATGGTAGACACTAGGGTCAAATTCCTCGTTAGTATGGAGCCTATTGCTGTGAAAGGGATTCATACATACCTACTTGGTCTTGATGTCGTTTGAGCAGGTTTTTCATCAAAATCAACTATCAAAACAAAGGAATGGTATCAGCAGTTTTTTTTTTTTACACCCCATCATACTTACCTGGAATCCATTGAGTAATGTTCATTTCCTGTGTCATCAATCGCTCAGGTGTTCTTGTCAAGCGTCGTTGTTCAGGCGATGGAGATGTCTTGCTAGTAGCATCGTCCGAATCAGGGTGCGCCCACCAGTCAGGGAATAAGTAAGGCACAGTGGATTTCTGGGTAGATGTGCCATCTTGTTGTTCCGCTGTGTCTTGTTTAGGAATGGTATCTGCTTCAGAGATCACTTGTTGAGCATCAGGTGTTGATGGACTTGTCAATGTCGAACAAGTGTATGGTTGATGTACTACGGCTTGATCAGCTTGCTTGTGCAGCAAGTCAAGTGATAACAGATTCGTTCGTTCACGGTCATTAGAGTATAACACGGCGAAGCAAATGAGTTCCTTTAATACATTGAAGCAATCGGTCGGTGGGTATTTATTGATATATTGGTGTACATAAGGTGGTAGAGTTGTCAAAAAAGATTCCATGGTAAAGAATGTTAAAAGAGAAAGAAATGGTTTGGTCGTCGTTTCAAGTAAGGTACCGTTTTGAAAAAAAAAAGGCGGGATTTCAACTTTATTAAGTCTGACAGACAAATCATCAGATGTTTCATCAATTACTGAAATAGAACATGATGGAATCCTCTTACACGTGCGCAGCCTCTCTGTTATATCATCCACTTTATGTTGGCAAAAAGACTTGCACTTTATTATATTTCCGAGAGTTCTTGGGAAGCGGGGTTTTAAATACCCAGTTCATGCAAACTATGTATTACCCCTGAGGAATAGCACACTAACAAGTAAATTGCCTATTATGTTCATCCTATCACAGCATAGTCATAAAGTGTGTGTGAGAGAGAAACATTTTATTATTATTGGTTAATGGTTTAAACTACACATACTAGTTTTCTAATATCTAAATTCTATAAAGTCAAAGGGAAGGGGGGGGAGGAATCAAGGTGATGCAGATCTGGACGATGTCAAAGAAGGAGACCTACAAGCTGAGGCGGTAGCTATTCGTTCACCTACTCTAACCAAAGATTCCATAGGCTTTTCCGAGTTTTCCAACAAGTCCTGATCCACCTGGATAGCATCCTTTTCCCATATCACCACCAATGTGCTGCCACCAAAAGCAAAGTAACCCAGTTCGTCTGTCCTTTTCAAGGGCACATTCTTTTCCGCAGTCAAAATGATAGATCCAACCATCATAGCACCAATACAGACAATTGCCACTTTACCGAATTCCTTGGTTTCCATTCGTACAATCGATCTTGCATTATCACCATAAACATCCAATGTTGTACGGACAGCCATCGGGTTAACTGTGTAGTATTGTCCCTCCAAATGTTTTGTTTCGGTAATGATACCATCTACAGGAAGGTGGAATCTAAACCCCCCCCCAAAAAAAGAGTTTAAGTACAGACACCATACTTTCCTCCCCCCCCCCTCACCTCTGTTTTCTTACCGATGATAATCTTGAGGAGCCAAACGGAAGATAGCCAAAGACCCACCATCAAATTCTTGAGCATAACTTGAGCTATCTAGTAGTTTTGCCACAGTGAAATCCAGTCCCTTGATCCATATATTGGTTGCTTGATTAATGGTTTGGAATGCTAACATACGGCAATCAGCCGGACTGACCACCACCTTTGGATCATTAGGGCATTCACAAGGTCGAGCATCCGGTTTCAGTTTTCGGTAGAAGAATTGGTTAAATGTCTTGAAATGTTCTACGGGTTCGAGTACTTGAGTCATGTCGAGTCGATGGAATTTGATGAATGAAGGGATATCGCGTGCACTTTGTGTCGAGTCGAATCTTCTTCCTTGTCGGACCGTCATGTTTGTCAAAACCCGTTTTGCTTCAAGATATATATATATATATATGAAAGATGACGTTAACGGCATGTATACACTTTTTCATTGTTTCTTCTTTACCTGTTTTTGATTGGATTCCAGTTTTCATGCCTTTGTAAACGAGTCGCATACCAAGTCGAATGTAGACACTCATTCGTTCTTCAATCAGTTGCCCACTTTTTCTATCTTGCACAATAATGTTTGCATTGTTCTATATGAGGGAGTGTGAATATACAAGTTTTCGTATCGGGCATGAATATTTGTTCCATTTTCGGCTACTTACTTTTCCCGGGGCATATTTTCCGTAGCCAACTTTGGACACCAACTTGACAAACCACCTACAAAAAAAAAATCACAAAAGATTAAATCAGCTGTAAAATAATGACATACCATACTTACTTTCGCTGAGCATACTGTTCGGTGATAAAGTTACCCATTAAAAACCGATCCACTGTGGTCCAGTCATTAGCAGCACATGTTGCAACATGAGTAACGATATCCATTTGAGCTCGGCGAGAGAGATTGGGACGATGACAGATTGGGCATTTCGTCAGTCGAATCACTTTTTCACTGTATTGATGATGACGAAGAGGTTGAGGGACTTGAGACTGTTGTTGTTCTTTTGCTGGATGTGTCAATAGTGTCCGAGAGGAAGGGGAAGCCGATAGTAGTGGAGGTGGTGATATATTCAACAAGTCGCCTGAGGAGTCATGAGAGGGTATCTGTAAAGGTGTTGTTGCTCCTGTAAATTGTATATCCTGAGCTTCTTGTATGGCTTCCATATTATCGTCGTCCAAATCCAGATCGTCTTCGTCTTCGTCTTCATCATCATCTTCGTCGTCGTCGTCGTCAGAGAATGATGATTCCAAAGCATCAGTATATATGATATCATCCGACTCTGAATCTTCGTCCGAATCATCTTGATCATTAACAAAGAAGGGGTTGATATCAGTTGATAAAATAGGGTTGGTCGTCAAAGAGGAAGGTGTTCCTATAAATATAATTATCAATTAGTCATTTATCATGGTCTTTAAGCATATATATACATTTGCCTTTACCTTGTTCTTCTTGTGTCAAGTCCAATTCCGACAATGGAGATATCACGTCGTCTCTTGAAGGAGGAGTAGCTGATCCAATGATGTCTTCGTCATCCCCAAAAGCAGCCGAAGAGAGCATAAAGTTTTCCAAGCTTTGAGCCAATTCATCCATAGTAATTTCATCGGTTTCTCTAGTCGGATCCTTCCCATGTTGTCGCCAAAAGTCGTCCAAGGTAGATTCAGTGATGGTGGATCCCAGACTTTCCAGCATCGCCTGCACTTCCAACTTGCTCATCGTCCCATTTTCATCAATGTCATAAGTTTTCGCTAGAGCCAACCAAAACATTTTACGGATTTCAACATAAGGGATGAATTTAGCGCGCAAAGTAAGGGTCGGTTGATGCTTGTCCTGCCACTTGTCTTGTTTGAGCATATTCAGGGGTATAGTATTGAGATCCATATCCACATCGATTGCATCGGGTGTCGTTTGTTTGTGTTGATCATGTCGTTTTCCCTTGTATTGTTCAATAATGTCAATAATCGGTACTTGTTGCCAGGCCACGAGGTCATTACCCGAGAATTTATCCTTGTCGTAAAGAGCAAATTTGAGTTTGTAGTTGGATTCATTATGTCGGACATGGAAAAATAGTTTTTCATTCCATACTGGATTCAAATTATGCCGAATGGATCGTGTACGGAAGGTCGATGCACCAAAAGTCACAATCACAAAAGGGTCCATATCAAAGCTTGTTCGTGTCACTATTAATTAATAAATGGAAAAAAGGAAGAATAGAGTTAGCCATGATAGTTTTTTTTTTTTTTGTGGATTATTGCTTACCATTTTTTTCAGGTGGCAAGTCATTAGCGTGACAGATTTCCAAAAACATGATTCCAACCACATCCGATCTGAATTGAGCAATATGTTCCTTGGGGCGACGCCTGAATCGACGCAGACGTTTCTTCTTGTTGGTACCACCATCAGGTGTAGATTTTGTCGTATAGGTAGGAGAATCCACTTTTTTCCGCCGGAACCGTCGTTTGGAAGACTTATCGATGGCAAGTGCCGCACCAGGACGACATTGAATGCCTCGGTCAGATGATTCGCTTGGTGTTTCGTCATCGGATAAAAGTAAAGAGTGGTTGAGTTGTAGTTGATCTATTGGTAGGACATCGTCAGTGTACAATCCAGTTTCAGAAGAGGAGGAGGTTGAAATTGCTGTCAGATGATTCCATATCATGTCCCAAGTTTGCTCCATATCGCCAAAAGACACCGATTCGTCCACCATTCCGTAGCCATTTTTCGCCATCAACCCTACTTTAAAGCTGATTTCGCTGATACCATTGTCGTCGCCACAGTTGATGCCCATTTCATTACTAGTGCTGTTCTGGCTCTCCAATATCATTGGTGCTTTTGATTTCCGTCTCAAGCCAAACCGCCGTCTTTGTCGTTGAGTAGTTTTGATGGGATACCATTTTACCTGAATTCCATGCAATCCAAATAAAAGCTTAGTTTAAAAACCCAGTAACCAGCACGTGTTCCTACCACCCAAGAGGTTACGCTTTCCCCTCCCCCGAATCACTGAGCATCCTTCTTTTAAGTATATATTACCTTGTTTCCGGGTTGTTGATAGCCCATCAGTTCTTGTAGGGATAAACGGTATCGACCAAGGAAGACAGATTTGAAACGATCTTTACTGCAGAGTGTGATTGTGATACCTTGAGTAAGCGCCATTTGTTTGCGTCGATGTCCAAGGATAGTGTCCAAATAAAAGTCAAAGGTGGTGGTCCAGTCAGGATCAGAGGTTTGTTTGATGGCATGTGTCCTTTCCCTGCGGCCTGCGCAACTAATAATGGCATAAGGGTTTAGTGCTGTTTCCTATTTAGTATAAAAAGTTGTCAATTAAGAAAGATATGGACCATTAATACTTGTGTTTCTTTGCTTTTGTCTTTTTTTGTTTTCAAACTACCTACTTCATTTATGGTCAAACGTCTAGCGCCAGATAGAGTGAATCGTATAATAAGCTTGGTAGGATCAATGGGAAAGTCATCGTTATTGGATCCAGCAGAGTCTATACTCCTTTTTTGCCATCGTTTATGTCGTTGTGTCGTCAAGTGAGATTTCTGGAGCCATTTTTGAGAGCTTGTTCTAGGAAATAAGCCCAGTCGTCGTCTTGTATTAGGTGTCAGGTCTTGATGATCTTGAGGAATGGCATCATTAGTTGTTTTTAAGGGGTTAGTGGGAATATCAATATGACTAGGCGAAGATAAAGCAACCTCGTCAGTCATAATTTTGTATTAGTATAATAGTATTAATAATAAAGTAAAAAGGGGAATGAATAAATGAATGAATGAACGAGAAGTAAAAGGGAAGAAATTAAAAAAAAAAAGGCAACAAGATTTATAAACCTGCACGTCGGGAAATGTTCATCCGTTTTTAAAATCCCGCTTCGAAAAGCTTAACTTCATGAAGAGAAGTATCCTGAGCACATTTTACAGACAAGTTCAATATATATATATTTATATATATATAGACTTTATTATATTATATAAATAATAATAAAAAACTAGTGATGGTATGGGAAGGTGGACAGTATGAGGTCTATTCTATTCTTGAGGTTTCAAATCTTGAATCTGTTTTACTAAGAAGGCCTTTTCGTCATTGAATTGTTCGTCGTCTATTTAAAGAATGACATGAGACATTTTGATTAAATAACGCATCAGCAGCATAAATTGTACCCTTTATGGGGTCCCAAGACCTTACCTTGTCTATCATTGTGGAAGTTGTTCAAAAACACAATAAGCTTTTCTTGATTCTTGACCAAAATGTCTAAAATGGGTTTATTCTTGTTAGGATTAGCAACGAAGACCTATATATATATGTAAGAAAGATTAGCCTACAAACCCTTGCATCATCCCTGCTTCTCCATTTACCTTGAATACATGGAAGGCTTCAAATTGAATGTTTCGGCTTTTATCCCGTAACAAATTCATCATCAACTTGAGATTGTCCGCATTACTGATATATCGAGTCATCACATTAAAGTTGGATCGATCTAGCAAGATTTCACCCAATAACTTTAAAGATTGTCGTTTAGTCACATAGTTTTCCGAGGTCAGTAATCGTTTGTAGTGGTTAAAGAACTGTCAATATAAATAAAAGAAAAGGATAGTGTGAATGTTAGTCAGTCATATCATATGTTGTTTTATCCTACTTACTTCTTCATAATTGGTATCCAAGAATTCTGATGTCATTTGTTTATGTTTAGTCAAGATGTCCTTGAAGGAAGCAAAGGCATCTGAAGCAATATCAAATGTACTGACTTCCACATAATCAAAGAAGAGGTAGAATTGAGGAGAATAGAGGATGATCTTGGCCAAAGATTCATGTCGTAAACATTCCCTGAGGATGAGACCACAATTCAATGCAACTTCAGGTTTTTCGTATCCTTTTAGCAGAGTAAACAAGATATCTTCATGAGAGCAGATGTATTCCACCGTTGGCGATCGAGTTCCAATGGATTGAGTACCAATAGATCGACGTAATAAAAAGTTGAAGATTTGAGCAACATCCTTTTTAGCCTATATAATGATAAAGAAGAGAGATGCCATGTTACCCTTTCCGCTCCTCCTTTATTTTCCCCGCCTTTCCTCCTTTTATGTATATGATACTTACTTCAAATTCAAACTTTTGGATATTCAATATCATCAATTGGAGAAGATCATTGCTGTATACTTCTTGTGCTAGCTGGGCCACCAAATCAGAGTTGTGTTCGTTTTCTATATAGTAAGAAGATATTGGAGTTAGATTTCACTGTCTAGTCTATATCCTGTTTATCTTACATCCCCCCCCCGGTCCTTACCAAGTAAAAAGTTCTTCATAGCCACCAGGTATTTTGATACTTCTTCACTAGCCTAAAAAAAGAAGAATAACAAACAATGAGTAACATTCTATTATAAGCTGAGCTACATATTTTTGACCATCCATACACGCGCTTGCCATTAACACCTTTATGCATCTATCTAACCAATATATGCCCACCCACCCTATTGTATACTCTTTAATCCTTAGACTTCATGTTTTCAGTCATACTTTACCTTACGTTTATCAGGTCCATCTAGTTTGTGTATATAATCCTTCAGGTGTTTGGCAAGATCATGAGGTGTCTTTTGCTTTGGTTTGAATATGTTGAAGTTCATAACAGTAAATACAAAGAAGAAAAAGAGAGAGGAGGTAAAAAGTATAAAAAATAAAAATAAAAAAGAATGGAGGGAGGGAAAGAAAAGCCCAATAGAAAGAAAAAAAGGAGTGAAGAAAAACGAGACCTTAGCTTCACAAAAAAATCGCGGAGAATTCAACCCCCGCCAGGCTTTTCGTAGGCACGGGATTCTTTTTCGCGAAAAAAAAAAAAGGGGGGGGACCCTGACAACCAAAAAAAAAAAAAAAAAGTTGGGGCGATCTCAAAGATAATTTTTTTTTTCTTTCGCTTTTCTCATAAAAAAAGAAGACTTGAGACATTTTATTTTTTGAAACTAGATGTGTCTTGTATATGGATCATCGTCTTGCCACGTTCTTGGTAAAGTTGTACGTTGGCGTTCTCGGATGACAGCCTCAATGTAAGCATCGACACTACCATCATTCTGAGCACGGTAAAACACAGTTGCTTGTGTTGGGTTTGACACCTCCAACAAACTGGCATATTCGCCTCTTGCCTCCTCCTCTTCTTCTTCAACTCTTGCTAATAGCTCTCTGAGCCTTCTCGCATCGGCACGCTTATTCCTGTACCTGATTTCCAACGCCAACAAATTACGCTCCTCATCTACGACAGGGGCTTCATCATTACCTTGGTAACCTTCTTCTGGATCTCGCCTAGGAATCCTTCTGCGTGGAATCACCAAATCAGGGATGGTGAAAGGTGATGGTTGTTGCTGTTCTAGTCTTCGGCGTGGGATTATCAGTGCCGGTGGTTCAGCATCATGTGCAATATAGGATAACGGACGTCGCATAGGAGGACGAGGCAAAACGCCTTCACGAGGATGATTACCAGGATGGTAAGGATTGGGGTTGATGGTCTACGCGTAGAAATAGTTAGCATAGTTAAAATAAATTAGGTCGATTAGATATAATTACCTGCAGGAAACTGATGAATGGTGGCGTGTGTGATCGTTTTATAAAAAATCTTCTGTTCACCAAATCATCATGATCTAGCAAATATGTTTTCACTAAATGCTTGCATAGTGTGACAGGACTGTGCAAGAACGCGGGACAGCCACATACCCACTGAGACAAATTTGTCGAGTAGTAGCGCCCGGAAACCTGTGCAGCCCTTCCTTTAATCCATTCTTCCATGAACCGTGCTTCAAATGTTGATGTTTCAGACCGGTACACCACCATTGATTGATATTTTACTTTCAGTTTTCTGTAATAATGTTTCAAGATTACAAATGTAACCAAGTCCAGCCTTGCGCGATTATAATGGTACAAGTGCGTTCGTTTTAAAACTTTCCAGTGGGCTTCAATCATCATGGTCGTTTTTCCGATTGGGATCATACCGTTTACGGCAGATTTCGCCCAGCGATCATATGCAGATTTAGTATACCAGTTTCTATACAGGTATGCCCAAGTGTCCTGAAGGTTGTTGGCGTGGCAGTAGTTGTATATTTCTTCTGTCGAACGCGTCCGAATTGCTTCATTTGATGGATGATATGTCGGACCTGATGCATGAATTGTAATTCCTTTTTTAGTAAATGCCCCGAATTACTGAAAAAACATTTACCTTCGGGAATCATGTGGTGCATGTTGTAATGTTTCCCCATCATTTCCAATATAATAGTTCTCTGGCTTATTGTCGCTAACAGATTTCCGCCCCTTCTTCGAGCATCGTGAACGGGAACGAAGCTAGGATCAACGAACTCATATTCATTGTGTGCATCGAATCCATTGTAAATTGGGAGAATGGTAGTTTTTGGTTTAGATAACTTGGTTTTGACAGCTCTCTTCAAGTGCCAAAGACACAAACGAACAATTGATCGACCATTGGATGGCCAAACAGCTTCAATTGCAGCAATTTCAGCTTGATCTTTGTCGGTAAAGAAGAAAGTGGGGTTCAAACCCCGATCCTTCATCGCTCTGAAAAAGATTTTCAGGGTTGCAATCCTTCCTGTATCTGCATATGGTTCAGATGAGGCATTGGCATTGCTGTCAACCTTCATAATCAGATAAGCAATGGGGTAGCCTGAACCGTAGACATTTGCAACAACACCAAATAGTTCAAAACCGACGCGATTCGTTTTGTACGTCGAGTCGACATGGTATTCTGTAACCTGGTCGCTTTGAACAAGGAGATCAAAAAAGCCAGTTTTAAAGCCCAAATACTTTACACCAGCAGTGTTTCGAAACATCAACTACAGTACATCATTCAATATTAAATGCAACGGTAGATCAATAAGTTTATTAGTAAATATTGACAAATAATCTACACTACAGTATCTTTACTATGTACTATACCCTATATCTAGTTACTCTTCGCACCCACAACCATTTCCTACAGAATCCTTCACTAAACCCATACTTGTTACTTACCTCCTCACAATCCAATTCTTCTTGTAGCGATTCTACTAGGATGCGACTTGATTGAAGTTGATCTTCGGCTTTCTTGTACGACGCCACGAACGCATTGCGCCAGGCCGAGGACACTTGCCCCCGGTTAACAACGTAGCCAAATTCTTCAACAACTTTCTCATACAGGCCCACAGCATTAAGATCGTGGACATCGATTCGCGAGGTAATGAATGTTTTGATCGCTTGAGGCATGGGAGTTGCCCGAATCATACGCAACTCCAATGCTTCAGGTCTTTCATGGTCAATATTATGGACGACGTTCAAGTTGATCCATCTGTACTTGCGGTTAATGAACCCGAAGACTTTTCCTCTGCAGTCGAATGAATCCATCCGTTGATAACGTCGTCGCAATATAGATTGGTCTAATTGGCGGCAAGCTTCAAAAAAAAAAAAAAAGAGATTAATGTTTTTACCGACTTCTATACATGTTTACCATGATCATCCTGCGAGCAAACGAATTCGAAGGCCACACAGTGTCGCAACTCAGGCGTGGCCATATACCGCGGGTGATACTCGTAGTGATCGATATCCTTGACAAGATCCAAAATTGCTTGGTGCATTTGCTGATCTGTCAAGTCGTAGAGAACAGGCGACATATAAACATCAGCGGCCAGATAAACGCCATCGTCACCGACTTCGCTAGGGTCCAAGAAGTGATGCCGGATTTCAGAGTCGTACATAAGAAAAGCGGGAGGTTTTGGTTCTGGCACATCTCTTTCACGGCAATTGTAACAAGTTTTAAACAGTTTATCGGCTCTAACACCAATGAAAAGTTCGTGTCGCTTATAGCCTTTGCATCTGCTACAGCGGATGAGTGTAGAGGGGTCAGTGGGAGTTGGAGTGTTCATAATAAAAGTCAAGAATAAAGTAGAGAGGTAGAAGTGAAGTATGAAAAGGAAAGGAAGGAAAATTTTTATTTTTATTTTTATTTTTATCTTTGAGATCGCCCCAACTTTTTTTTTTTTTTTTGGTTGTCAGGGTCCCCCCCCCCTTTTTTTTTTTTTTTTCGCGAAAAAGAATCCCGTGCCTACGAAAAGCCTGGCGGGGGTTGAATTCTCCGCGATTTTTTTGTGAAGCTAAGGTCTCGTTGAAGAAAATAAACTTTGAAAGTCCGCCTGTACAGAACTTCTAAAACATAAACAAATGATCCCACCCGACCAGTCCCAACCACAAACAATATGTTTGCTTTAAACAGCATATATTTAATAAAAAGACAATCATTTTCCTATAACTAATAATAATAAATTGATACAAACTATAACTAAAAAAAAAAAAAAAAAAAAATACATACTAAAACTACATTGGCTTGTTCTTCTTTCCTTTCTTGTTGACCACCTGGAAGCTGTCATCTTCGACTGAGGATATTACTGGAGCCGAAATGGAGGTTGGTAGTGAAGGAGCCTTTGCATTGGCATTGTTCGCCATATCCACCCGTCGTCGTTTTAAGAATTCGGCAGCAAATCGTCGTCCATCCATCGAGGTAGAGTTGGCATAAATAATATCTTGAATGATTTCACCGACGCTATTGTCCACGGGGAAGGAGAGAAGCATCTTGAAGATTTCATCAGCTACATATATAAGAAAGAGAGTCAAAAACCACAAAATAAGATCATCTTTATCTTTTTTTTTTTTTTTTCATCCTTACCATTGACACCAGGACTTAAATCTCGGAGAGATTGTTTGCACCACAATTTGAATCCATCACTAGGTCCATTGGGATCATTTGATTTGCGTTGTTGAGTCACCACCATAGGACGAGGAGCCACTGCAGAAGGAGGATTCAACACTACAGGCTTTTTAGGAGCACCCACCACATCCCATCCATCGTTGCGAGAAGAAATAGTTGAAGCATCACCAGTAGATGTTTGCTTGGGTTTAGGTACCACCTTTGTCCATGTTCCATCATCCACAGGTACACTTGTCATTGCTGAGTATCCAGTTTTAATGGCTTGTTGTTGCTGTTTCAATGTCTTTTTTCGCATGGTTTCTTCTTCTTCCAATTGGATTTCCCGCAATGTTTTCTTTGGTGCTGCAGCGCCGCCCCAGGCAGCTCCCGCCGATGATGATGATGTTGTTGTGTTGGAGAGAGTGGAGTTTTTGGATGGTGTGACTACGCCCCAAGACAAGGTGGTAGGAGTCGAGGTAGGTGAAGCATATTGTTGTTGAGCGACGGATCGTTGTTCGGCTTCCTTTTTTCTTTGTGCCTCTTTGGCTTCCATTTCTTGAATTTCGCGCAAAGAGGGTCCCTTATAAGAGTCATTGGCCCAACCTGACCCACTAGCAGACCATCCAGACTTGTTCCCATTCAGACTTTGTTGTTCTTGTAGTAATGAGGACGCCATCTTGCTGTTGGCCTTTGCTTGTTTCTTGACTTCTTGTTGTTTCTTCATTTCTTCTTGTTGGATGTCCAGCAGAGAAACCTTCTTTGGGGTGATGGGCTGAGGAATAGATGGTTTGTCCTTGGTAGTAGAGACGCTGGCACGTTGTGCTTCCAATTTCTTTTGTGCCATTGCAGCAGCAGCAGCTTGTTGTTCCTTTTCCAATTGTCGTCGGAGCATTTCTTCCTTTTGTTTGCGTTGACTTTCCTGTTCTTGTTGGATGTCGTGTAAACTGATCTTGCCGAGTGAGGACTTGATAGTTTCAATTGCTGGAGAGATGGCACGTTGTTCTTGTACATTGGTGATAGTAGTTGTTTCTTTAACAGTTGTAAAAGCAGCAGCAGCAGCAGCAGGAGGAGGAGGAGAATTGATGGCCTTTGGAGGAGCAGAAGTTGTAGATGGAAGAGTTACATGTTGTACCTGAGGAGACAAGTGAGATCGAGGAGATTGTTGACCAGGAGCCTTGGCTTGTATTTCTTCAGATACATTTTGAGGAATAGCCGGAGAGACAATAGAACCCCAAGGACTTGATGGAGCTTCGGTTGCCAAAGGAGTACCAGGACTAGACCCCCAACCATTCAGAGCAGCAGGGCGAATGACAGGTGATGCATGATTGCTTAATTGTCCCAATAATTGATTTTGTGCGATATGAGGTTGGTGAGTAGGTTGATCATGTAAGGATGGAAGATCTTGTTGTTGTAATTGGAATGGCTGACTCATCATGGATTGCTGGCGTTGCTGAAGCATTTGAGCAAACTGCTGTTGAGAGTCCATCGAATCACCACCAAGACCACGTTGTTGCTGGAATAAAGGATTCATTATAGGTTGCATAGGTTGCTGTTGCTGATTCTGCTGTTGATGATATAATGGCGAATGTAATTGTTGAGATTGTCGCTGGAAAGTCGATCCAAACAAGTCAGATTGAGAGTTGTTGAGCCAAGAAGGAGTCGCAGGACGTTCACTCCATGGTGAACCAGAATCACGACCGAGGAAGGGCGCACCAAATACATTAGTATCGTTGTTACCAAAAGGACTTGCCAAAGGTAAGGATGGTGTATCTGGATTCGAGCCCGGTCCCTGATTCAGAGAGTTCCCAAAAGGACTGTATTTTCCTAGTCCAGGCGTCAAGATGTCCGTCGCCTGATTGTTACCAAATAATCCACCAGGAGAGTTCAACCCAGGTGAAGAAACCCCACCACCAAATAAGGGACCAGGACCACCAGATCGACCAAAGGGATCGGACACAGGGCGGAAGGAAGAAGACATTCCCGCCAAAGGGTCAGCCACCGGCTTCTTCATAGGTAGTTGGCTCATAAAAACGTCTTCATTACCAATCTTGACAATAAACGCAGCCAAGGGTTCAAAGTGATCTTGATCTTCCCGACGTACCCAGAGTGAAGGACCAAAGAAACCAGCCTTGTACCAGTCTTGCATTTCTTGAGCACCAAAGGGACCTTGTATATTGTTGGTGGGATCACGGTAATACCATTTGTATTGACTTGGGTGCTTGTCGGGAGAAGAGGAGACATCATCAGATAAAGAGGGGCCACTACCAACAGAGGGATCAACGTCAGGTTTCAAGCCCATACCATTATCACCACTACCACTAGATTGAGACCAGGAGAGAGGGACGGTATCCTTGTTATCAGAGGTGAATCCACCATCACCATTACCATTAAGAGATTCACCCCACGATCCAAATGCATCACGATTACCCCACGAGTTGTTGTTATTGTTTCTACCAATGTTGTCGTTACCAATGCCATCAGTTTGCCCATCTCCATTCTTCATTACCCCAGATTCTGCCGATGCTTCCCTGCGATGTTCTAAACCTTGCCGACCTAGATGGAGTTTACAAACAAAAAGGTCAGTTTCGTGTCATGTTTCATAGTGATTTGTTCCTTTAGTTTATTACCTTTTACTCGGTTCATAGGACGACCAGAGCCATTATCAGCAGAGTAGTGATCATTACCACGATGATATCGTTGCCCGTTACCCGCATCCTTAGTACTATTAGCCATACGACGAGTTGGTTCAACATGGACAGGACCAGATAATAACTATTTCCAACAAAAAAGCATACAGTGTTTAGTCAATATTCCCTACCCTATACCCTTAAATATTTCTGTTTTACCCTTTTTTCATCTTCAGTCAAGTCTACAAAAGCAAGAGGGCCAATAGGTTCATCAACAGCAACATGGGTCAACTTTTCAAAATGAGCAGGTACATCCATGGGGCGGTATAGACTGAGCATAAAGTCTCTAGAGTACTTGAAGAGATTGTTGTCTTGGGATACAATATCGTTATCACCACCAAACTGTTCATTTTCTTTACTGGAAGACAAACTAGTGGTCAAGTTGGGTGACAGTGTTGTTGTTGATTGAGATGAGTGTGAATCCATGGTATTGGAACGTTGAGGTAAACCACCACGCATCCTATAAAAGCAAGTGAATAAAGTAGATGATTAGTATCTAAATATAAAACAAGATGGAGTAACAGGACAAACAAGTGTGAGCCATCTCCATCGTACGAAGTTGTCGTTGCCTTTTTTTTTTTTTTTTTTTGTTGGTTTTACCATTCAGGTCCAAAGTTCATGTTAGCAGTCATGTTTATTTAAAAAATTAAAAAGATGGTTGAGATAAAGAAGAAGAGGAATAGACTTGAGTCAAAGAGGTGGATTGATGATAAGGATAGACGCAGCAAGTGTCAAAAAGATTAAAGTATTGGAAAGAAAAAAAAAGAAATTTTTGTTATGATTCAAGGACGCCAGCAAGTCACCCTTTAAAATTTTAAAGCGGCGATGGAGCAATGACCAAGAAAGGAAATCAAGAGATTGATTGTATGTCAAATAAAGACAGCCATCTAACAAGGTTTCTTCCCCGCATACATACAATACAGAGCACAGTAATCAAGTAATAAATGAGTCTTTTATTGGTATTATCAAAAAAAAAAAAAAAAAAAAAAAAAAAAAAAAAAAAGGGATATGACTAAAGACTAGACGACAGTAAAAGAGTATATTTACATCCTAGAGCTTGGATGAGTCGAATTCGTTTGCGATGACAGCATAACCATTAGTAAGAACCAACCGATTTCCAACCCTGCCCACAAACACCACACCAAATGACTGACCATCCCGAGGCACCTTCCATAAATCAAAGGACACCGTTTCACCAGGCAAGACAGGGCTGGTAAAACGAGCCGAGATAGACTTGAATCGGCGACGATCGTTATTTGCAAAGAGTTGAGTGATGGCATGACCGACGCGACCATAAGAGCACAAGCCATGGAGAATAGTAGTTGGCAAACCGACGCTTTGGGCAACCTGAGGATCAGCATGAAGAGGATTAAAGTCACCACACAGACGATAGAGCAAGGCTTGATGAGGACCAGTGTGGAAATCCAAGGTAGCATCAGGGCCACGGTCCGCTGGGGGTTTGTAAAGAGTCGGGGTAGGACCCTTGGGACCACCCCATCCACCATAACCACGGACAAACATCTTGCTATCCATGCGACAGTAATGTACATTGTTGTGTTCGCCATAGAGATCCACTGAAGAGGCAATCACCATACCTGAACCCTTATCGTATACACCAGTGCACGTCTTCACCGAGCGGAATCGTCCACCTTTGATCGGGAAGGGCGTGATCACCTCCAGAGTTTGTTCGCCATGGACAATTGCATCTGGGTTGTAAGGAGGAATACCAGGAATGCCACCACCCGAGTTGAATCGTTCTGTGAATACATTGACATCCCAGTGATCGGACTTTAGTAACAATGATAATGGGTAGCAGGGTAATGGTCCAAACTGAGGATCTAGTTTACAAATAAAGTCAGGTTCTTGATATCCTCTTTCTTCTTCTTCTTACCGTTTTCATAAAGCCATTGTAATTCCGTTGAAGGGACACCAACAGAAAGAGCGTATAAAAGGTAGTCTCGACGATTGCAAGCGACCTGAGAATAGTAAAAAAGAGTGTCATAATTAATATTGCATTATTAGAAGTGTGTGTATAACAAACTTACAATTTCACTTTTTGACTTGTGTCCTAGAGCCTTCTCCACATCAACTTTGTATCCTTCAGGCATGTTGTTTTTATATAAAGTGAAGAAGAAGAAAAGGAAAAAAAAAAAAAAAAGAGGGGGCGGGGAAAGATTTAAAGAAAAGGGGATTCTGTGGGAAATTGCACAGTCGGAGTTTAAGTATTTCACATGCTGACCCCACACTTTTCCCCATTATGCGTCTTTTTTTATACCATTTAGGAAAGTGCATGAATCGATCATACAACTGATGTATGTCCCAAATACACTATAAACCCACTCCGGTACAAAAATTGAGACTACATTATAACCAATTCCCCCCAGTTGGGATGCCCCTGATTAAGGTTTTTAATACCCCACTGTAAACCATTTATACATACTTCAAAATCGCAACTACTTTATTAAAGTTATCGATAAATCAAACCCAACTACGCGTCATACATAAAAGATATCAGTATATAATCCTAAATTAATCTACAAATCAGGTTGTCGCATCGCCAGTTCTTCGTCCGTAGCCATCAGAGCAGCATCCCAATAGTTTTCAGCATGCCATTTGGTAAGTTCTTGTCGAGCCATCTTTTCACTTTCGAAGGATCGCCAAGTAAACTTTTTAAACGCCTTTGTCTTGACTTGACCGGTCCACACCAAATAACAAGCATTATCGCCATCAATATCCATCGCCGAGTTCCTGTGATCGTCTGTCGTTGTGTCAATGTTCGCAGCGTTCTTGGGTGCAGGCATGTCGTTCCAGTCGATCCGTCGTAGCATGAGTTTCTTGTACGCCTTGATGCTTTTCGGTCCACCTTCCACAATCACCATATGACACTTGTGATGTACAATCACGATTCCAGTCAATCCATATTGTTGTGCATTCTTTTCAATCTTATACCTGTGTTTTGGATGAGAACAGTTTTTGATCCTACATAAAAAAAAAAAGTGAGTTAAAAAGGAAGATGTATATATATATATATATGATTGGATGTAAAAACTTACTTGAATACTGCCACTTCATTACCAGTACTTTGATCAGCTGACATCTTATTCATCAGTTTTGCCCGTTTTTCCGCTGGTGTCAGTTTCCGCTGTTCATTTGCCATGTCATGTTGTCGTTGTCGTTCTTCCATTTCCTTGCGTACCTTGGCTTCAATCTTTGTAGGATCCTGAATCGCTTCGTCGCCCAACACCTTCATCAAATTACTGATCTTGACCTTTGGAGCATCAGGAGGAAGAAGGCCCAGTCGAATTTTATCCTGCTTGTCCTTTTGTAATTCATTCCGCCGTTGTCGTCGTAGTTTCTTGCGTTCCTTCTTGGTTAGCATCAAGGCACGTGAGGGAGGTTTACCATTTAATTCACTAGGAGGTTTGATGGGTACTGGATGATGCACATAGGAGGTCACTAGAGAGGTTAATTTTTCCGGATCCACAGCTTGATCATTTTCCAAGTCTTGATAGCTTTGAGTTGGTAAAAAGGGTACATCCCACCATTCGGCCACAGGAGGAGGTTCTTTTTTCAAGGTCTTGTCCGCTACGTCCATTTCAGTTTCCATCCCGGCTTGTTTCACCTTGGCCGCCACTTCTTCTTTTAGTCGTTCGAGCATCGCCTTGGCACGTTCTTGATTCCCCTTTTCAATGTATTTACCAGGTTGGACAAATCGTAATGGTCGTGCGCGTCGTCCTTTGGGTGCATTGTTGACTGGTAATGAAGGGTCGTAATATGGATTCTTGGTGGGATCAGTGAATGATTCAGGTGTGGATTCAATCTTTAGTGCACCTTGTTTCTTTGTTGAAGGAGTAGATTTCAAAGTTGTCGTTCCTGATGCCGAGGGAGTATGTTGATGTTGTTTAGAAGAGCTGCCTGTCAGTCTTGTCTTTGCCTATACCAATATAAATATAAATAAATAAACTAGTCAGTTGCATAGTATTGACTTTGATATTCTCTTTCTTTTTCTTTTTCTCTTCTTTTTTTTTTTTACCTTGAGTTCTGTTTCACGTTTTGGGATAATGCCTTTGTCCAACATGGCTTTCAGATCAAAGTTACCAGAAGAATCGAGTGGCATTGGTGGAGGAGCCATTGCCCTTTCATTGAACTATCAAAAACAAAAAGTATTAATAACAATTGATTCAGCTACCTGATTCAATTCAGTCAAGCACTTGCCTTGTGTCCACCTGCCTTGATGCGATTCATAACTTCGTCTTTTTTACGTTGGATTTCCGCCAGACTTAGCCCACTAGCTGGAGGTCTGGGTGCTGATGCTTGAGGAAAAGAGGCTGATGACTGTGGTGGTGCTGGTTGCTGAGATCTTTGTTGTTGTTGTTGTGGTGGTGGTGGTGGTGGTGGTCGTGGTGCTGCTGATGCATTATTGTTCTGGAATCTTGCCAACTTTGCTAAGACTTCTGCTCGTTTCGCAGCAATTAGTGCGGCGGCCTAGCAAATAAAAACAAAAATGTCAGTTAACGAATGAATATAAATCTTCAAGCTTTATCTTTTGAATTGTCTTGTAAAGATGCAAGAGATATGACTTACCTGACTCGGATCAGACATTAGGTAGATTCAATGTAAAAAAGGAGAAGTGAAGAAGAAAAAAAGAAAGAGGGAAAAGAAAAATTTGATGACGGCGGGTTTCTATCTACTTCCCGATGTTCATTCAAATTCCGTCGGTGAGCTCAAATAGCGCAGGGAAGCCCTGAATAATACTATGCATGAACAGTGAATCAATTCATTGGCAACGGGACCTATTCCCCCAAACCAAGTCAGTACGAGTGTTTTATGTGCTCAATTGTCAACCATACCAGTTGATTAAAAGTGTGCCTTGATGCCATTATGGAAAATCCAGCCAATCAGAGAAGTCTAACTAGACAGATCTTTTTGTTCAATACAACAGAATCAATGATTACATTGTCATTCATCCATTTGCCCATGTTAATCCCCGCCACCTTCCTGAGAGTCCCCTATAAGATGGACAAGGGTCGTTACGAATAAAGAGAGAGAGAGAGAAAGAGACTAATAACTAAGGATTTTTATTGATATTATAAACAAAACACTATTGGCTATTTCTAATACTACAAGTCATTCTTTTTGGCTTCCAAATCTTGTATAATGTTTTCCAATGACACTTGAGCTAGTTCCACTTCCTTTAGAGCATTTACCGATTCGGTCTCTAGTCCTTGCATCCTTTCAACATTGGCAAAATAAGTTTGGACAAGTTGTCGAGTTTGTTGAGGCACAATGTCGTTTGCATGTAGTCGTTCCAGTAGTGTAGCATTGTCTATTGATTCCGTATTCTTCACGGCTATCAAATAAAATCAAGACGTTAAAATAAAAAGTGTGGTAGAGACCCAAAGACTTACCTTCAGCATACCCCAAAGTAATACCCTCTTGTGTTAAGAATTGGTCAATGTTGTTGATTACTTGTGTGCCATTTGCTTGTGTAATGTTTCTAATGATGGTATCGTAATCAAAGGGTGGTGGTGATAGATCAGTAGTGGAAGCCATGGTCTTGGTTTTAGATTACATGGATAAAAGGGAAAGGAAAGAATGAAATTGGGGGGGAATTACCCTATTTCAATCTTTTTTTCTATTTTCGAATCCCGACAGCGCCCATTCCAGATCAATGCTGGGTAAGATCTATTAGTACTATTTACATGGGCAAATGGATTTCGTTACTTTTATTGATAAATAGATATAATGGTAATGATAAAATGAGAAGAGGAAGAAGAAAAAAAAATATGGGTGTATACAAATGAGAAAGTAGAGTAAATGATGAATGTAAAAGGGGAGTAAGGGATGACAATCATAATTCGTGTAAGGATGGGAGGGGTGTGTATGAGTTGGAATGGGTTACAAGGGGATAATAAACTACAAGGAGCCAGTCACCGTCAATATATTATTTGCTTCGATAACACTACATTACAATTAAAATGATTAATACCTTCAACTATCATCTAGTCACCTGTTAATTATCTACTTACTCCATGACACTGAATTCCAAGGACCCATTATCACCACCAAGACCAAGACCAGATTCCTTCAAGACCCATTCGCCTTGTTGACTTCGTGCCCAATCATCACCTTCTTCAGTTTGTTCTTCGGCATCATCATTATCATCATTCATATCGTTGCTGTTGTCGCCATTTTCTTCAGAAGAGCGCCATTCGTACTTGTCGCTGGGAATGCGTGATTTAGGAATAGATGCATTGAATGTACCGTAGATCAAGAGACCGATGTGATCTTGTGATTGTAAGTTAATGCGTCCCACTAAAACAATCCAGAGGTGAGTTAAGAGTATGCATGATTCCTCTTGTTTTAGACTTTACCTAGTTTTGATCCCTTCTTTGGTTTCCAAACCAACAACTTGGCCCTGATAAAAAAGTGACAGAATGGGGAATCATACAAAACTTTTCCTTTTTCTGATAACAGTTCCACATCAGAGTGTGCCAATACAATACCATCAACTTCAGTGACATGCCTATGAAAAAAAAAAAAAAAGTTTGCGTTACTTTAATATCCCGTCCGCCATAGTATAACCCCCTCCCCATTACTTACTTCATTAAAAAGGCGTTGAGGATTTCGTTTACACCTTCCATAGTCTTGCCGGACCACATTGGTGCAAGGTGAATATATAACTTGATACTGACTTCTGAGAAGGAAGAGGAGACATTTGGTTGTGATGAGCTAGGGCGCCGAGTGGTGGTTTCGACAATGGTAGAGGTACTTTTATGTTTTTTGTGTTCCTTGTCCTTTTTAGATTTCTTGGCCTTCTTTTCAGACTTGTCGTGTGAGTGTTTACGTTTTTTATCGTCAATGGACATGGTCGTCGTGGAGGAAGTGGAAGAGGTGAAAGAAAAGTGAGTGAAGCAAGTAAAAAATTTTGACCTGTCAAATAGCCTGTGGCTGAGCTGGCGGCGGAATTTGAATTGATCTTTTCTTTTCTGGAGGTACCAACAATTCATGCAATCATCAGTAACAATAATAATGGTTGTAAACGTGATTATATCTTTATTAATCAAGTAAATATTCTATTCTAAGGATGGAGGGGTAAGAATACGTTGAATAACGGTAGGGGTAACAGTGTCGCCATCCTTATCAAGAGAGTCTATACTAATATCTATAATCACCTGGATGTCGTTAAGAATATGGGCGGGCATTTCCGAGTGTTGATTCAAGGTCGCCAAAGATTCGTATAGTAAGTAGTTTCGTACCATCTTGTTCCTTACAGATTTTCTTGCTGCTGGACAGAGGCTGCTTTCGTCGGCACCTGATACAACCACAAGGATAAAGTTCAATAATCGTTGCAAGAGGGTTACCAAGACTTCATTCTGTATCAGACGATCGCTTTCTTCTTTACTTGTTATTGATCGTTCCGAGGTCTGCCGTTTCCTTCGCTGTTGATGGACTTGGTCGTCATCGTCTTGAGGGTGATCATATCTCCGTCGTCTCTTTGTCCATTGTTGTTCGTCCATCTTTTTCTCGACGAGGGCTTTTGCCAAAGAGCCATGCTTTTTACCTTGTTTCTGTAAAAGAGATTGCCGTAATCGCCTTGATTTTCCAGATATAAGTGTATTGTCGTTGCTATTGTTGTTATTGATGTTGTTGTTGTTCTCGAACCATTCATCAGTGCTGTTTTCACTACTACTCGTTGTCCCACTTTCAGCTATTCTTGTATACTCGTCAAATTCGTCAAGTGTACGAGTTGGTTCGGGTTTCGGTCCAGCAAGTTGTCGTCCTGATGATTTCTGATAGAGAGGGTACTTGAATAATACGTCGAATTCACCAGTCAGTTCGATCAACGTAGTCACCACAGCCTGTACCATTTCTTCTTGATCCGTTTCGCTTGTTGCTTCAAAGGTGTAAGATAGTTGCAAATAGAGATCCAAAAGACCATCCACTTCAGGTGCGTCGGATAACATTAAAAGATCCATGACTTTTTCGTTAAAAGTTTGTTGCTGACCAGTCGTTTCCACTTGACCTTTACCATTGTGTAAGCGTGTTTGGATACTGAGTTTCATAAACTGTTCCATCATCTGTCGCATAATGACCGGGGCTTGGTCGTATAGTCCAATGCATTGTAATACCATGGAATCAGGTACGCATAGTCGGGTTTCTTGTTGCAGGTCCATTATGTCCGACCCCATCGTTTTGCCGCCTGTTGTCCAGAGATCCATCCAAATTCCTGTCAAATGCTGCTGCCGAGAATCATCCAGTTGTGTAACACAGTGTAGTAATGTAGCCATACCAGTTTCCCTTAACGACATAACAGTGTGAGTTTTGACGATATTGGTGTATTTGTAATTGATGCTGATATGCATAGAATCCACCGCCAAGTAAGGTGTGGTAAAGATCCATTCAAAAGTAGTATGGTCCTGTAAAAGTCGTCGATATAACCCCGCTGCCACACTATACTGTTGTTGTTGCTGCTCCTGCTGCTGGCCATCACCTATTGTTGAATTATTGCTAGCCTCCAATAAAATAGCCTCCATAAAATGTCGAGATAGCCAAGATTGAGTTCCTTTTTGGGTTGGTTCACATTGTCGTGATTTATTGAGCAAGTAAGTGAGCAGATAATCCATGTAATTCCTAGTCTTATGGCGTAAAAGGTCAGACACCAGATGTTTGCTCGATAAATCCGTCCCACCATCAAAGTAGACGGCAATAATTTGTCCAGAAGGGTACCGTCGACTTGCGCTGTCTGTCTTCAAGTAACCAACACGATCTGTTTTCTTTTGAATCATCCAAGCCAAAGTGTGTTCAGAAGCGCGACGAAGTAAGGAAGGTACGACAAAGGGAGCAATAGGATACAAGTCTTGTCTGGCGAGAATTCCATGAAGATGAGACGCAAAAGGCATGATGTTATGTTCGGTGAGTTTACCAGTATCAAATTCTTGATTCACTTGTTGTATTAACCAGTCAAAGTATTGTCGAATGACATCAGGGGAGGCCACCAAGAGACAATCCACCATCCAGGTTGATGAAGTGGGTGTAGATCGAAGAGTCATCTGTTGCAAGATTTTTCCTAACCCTTTCACAATGACCGCATCATGTTTGGTACTGAATTTGGACAAGTTGATTTCCGCCCCCGTCTTGATATTGTAACCTTCAGTCGTCACCAAACCTTTGCCATCACCTGTTAGTTCGAATGCTTGAATCCAAGAGTTATAAGGAGACCAAGTTTTGTCATAATTATAAGAGTTCATCAGTCGCATAACACTATCTACGATGAGTACCAAATGACAGCCAAAAGGATCACGAGCAGCCCAGTCCACCAAGACAGAATCCAATATACATGTATTTTTGGAAGGATACAAGCTGACAACAAGTCGTTGCAGGAATATACCAAAGTCATCCGGTAGAAACACCCCCATTGCTTGTACCCAGCGCCTTTTAGCTTGTTGGAATAGTCGAGATTGAGTGTCATCCACCAAAGGTAGATCATCAAAGCTGCTCTTCGTTATCAGATTAGGATATCTTGTAATTAGGTAGTTTTGATTTGACCGCTTTTCTGAGAGTTTTGCTGGTTTCCTAACTAAGGATAAATATAAATAAAGGGGAGTATTAGATCAGTACTAGAGTGATGACGGCTAAAGGAGATTATTTACCTAATTCAGCATTGACATGCTTTATTAAAAACCGATTCAGTTCTTGAGCCAAAAGAGGATAACTTGTCCTGTGAGACCGGATGGAATGTTCAAGAGCAGCAACCGCGGATGTGATATCTTTTTGTGTATAAGGATCCCGTATAAGAGTGCCACCAAGGCCTGTTTCCAATGTGTTGATCAGAGAATAACGAGTTGCACCCGTCATTGTTTCCATAAAAGCAGGTAAAGTAGAGGAAAAACCATCTTCCATAGCTGCGAGGAAAGCGGCTCGAGCACCTACTTGTCCTTGATGTCGGTCATCCAAATAAGTAAAGTTGAGCCAAATGTGACAGGTCAGGGGAGGTACCTTTGCCCGCAAAAAGTACAGTATCGATCGAACCCAGGTTTCATAAGAGATAGAGTCTTGTTTCTTTAGCCCCAAGGTAAGACCATACAGATAATTCAAGAAGGTAGTGTCAGATCTTGATTCCAATAGAAGCCACGTCTTTTCAGAGAGATAAGTAGGATAAGAGACCAACCACTGGAAGCCTTCTTGTTGTAATAAGCCATTAATGCAAGTTCGTAGGGCACTAATAATCATTGTGTTGGCATATTGTAGTCCGAATTCGTCATCATCGTCTTGGATGGATAGTACCAACTGGATAAACGCATCAAAGAAGCGATAGGTATCGATAGAGCTGGAAGGGTAATCGAATACAACGCCGTTTAATTTGTTGAGCTTTTCATTGTTGTCACAGTGCTGAAGTGCCAGTAAATCATCGGTAGTCAGACCAGAGCCACCTTGATTTAACAAACTTTGTAGATCCATAGACGCATGTAAAAGAGAACGAGAGAAGAGAAGAATGTGCTTTTTTTTTTTTTTTTTTTTTTTCTCACAGAAATAGGAAACGTCGTGGTCGGGATTTGAAAAAAGCCAACAGAAAAAAAAAAAGGTAAGCTTCAAACAAAATTTTCTTTTCTTCTTCCTTTCTTCTTCTTCCCATTTTTTTATAACTTGTGCGATCATGGTCAAGTTATGTGTCTTATGCTCAAAGAACAGGGCTGTCCTCAAGAGACCTAAAACTGGTCAACAGATCTGTCAAGAATGCTTTTATTATGTCTTTGAAACAGAAATCCACAACACAATTATTGATTCGAAGCTCTTTAACAGAGGTGATCGGATCGCTATTGGTGCCTCGGGCGGAAAAGGTAAAGAAAAGAGAAAATATGTGGTTGATGGTTGACAACTTGAATAGAAACTGATCACTTTATATGTATATAGATTCTACAGTGCTTGCTCATGTTATGAAAACACTCAACGATCGATATGACTATGGCTTGAATCTGTTTCTACTCTCTGTGGACGAAGGGATCACTGGTTACCGGGACGACTCTCTTGAAACGGTGAAAAGAAACCAACAACAATACGAACTACCTCTCAAGATTGTGTCTTACAAGCAACTGTATGGGTGGACTATGGATGAAATCGTTAAAGAAGTGGGATTAAAGAACAATTGTACATACTGTGGTGTATTCCGACGTCAAGCTTTGGATCGTGGGTCTGTCATGCTTGGTGTGGATCATATTGTTACTGGACATAATGCCGATGATATTGCTGAAACCATTCTTATGAATAGTAAGTATAGTATATATAAAAGTATACATAGAATGGATTACTTACCTAATCAATTTATTATATAGTTTTCAGAGGTGATGTTGCTCGCTTGGGTCGGTGTACTGAAATTGTCACACAGGGTGAAAGTATGATTCGACGATCCAAACCATTCAAGTACACTTATGAAAAGGAAATTGTCATGTATGCTTACTTTAAGAAATTGGACTACTTCTCTACTGAATGCATCTACTCTCCTAATGCCTATCGTGGTCATGCTCGTACCTTCTTGAAGGATTTGGAAGCTATTCGACCAAGCTCTATCATCGGTAACAAAAAAAAAAAAAAAAAAAAAAAAAAAAAAAAAAAAAAAAGAACAAAGACTAACCAACTTTTGTTATATAGATATCATTCATTCTGGTGAAGCATTCGAAATCAAGACTGGAATCAAGATGCCGACTCAAAAAACGTGTGAACGATGTGGATATATGTCTTCAAATGAAGTATGTAAAGCATGTGTACTTTTGGAAGGCCTGAACCGTGGTTTGCCTCAATTGGGTATTGGCAAAGAATCAAAAGTGGTAAAGAAGACAAGAGTATGATCAAAATGAACATTGAAAGATTAAAACCCTCTTTCTTTCTTCATCAATAGCGCAAACAAATGGCTGAATCCGATCAAATGGACAAGCCTTTACCAACCATCGAACACTTCTCGGCGATCAAGCGTGATGATGCTGCTCCTGATATGATTCTACCCAAAGATCCTGCTCTTGTCCATACCCCTCCCCCTCGCGTCCCTACCGGTATCATCAACGAACAACAAAAGCCAAAGGGAAAGGCAGATTTATCTTGGTGATGGATTAATTTAAATGTAGATTTGTAGAATAGTATGTAAAAGTGTTTTAATGAATAATAAATGTGTCGATTGATCTTGTCCTTGTCTTTTTTTTTTTTTTTTTTTTTTTTTTTTTTTTTTTTTTTTTTTTTTTTTTGACCAATGTATTATGATGCTTTCGACTCTCTTTTTGCGTATAATGTCAACCCTCCTTCTATTGATACCCCAAGATCACAGGGTAGCGTTTTCTGATTGGACGAAATTCCCCAATAGGAAAGTTTTCCCGCTGTTACCTTTGCGACATGATTCTTTTGCATGATTCGTTGTGAAATGATTACTGTCACACTTTATAGAGGTAGTGTTTTAGATGCAAACTATGTATGTATTACATATTACCAAAAGAATTCAATTCACCGTGTCGAAAACACCAAGGATCCAGCAATGTATGTATATACTCTCCTTCTCTACAATCACGCATGTCTGGGCCAAAAGGACCCTTGTATTTCTTTCCCTTTAAATCGATACAAAAAACAAAAAGAGGTAGTTGGCATGAGTTCACTATCGCGCGAATAATTGTTAAAAAAGGTACCACAGGAACCTTGAATCTGCATTGATGTGGCACTTGTTCCTTTATCCGAGAATTTAAATTTTTAGTGGGGACATTCAAAAAAAAAAAACAATCCAAACCCCGCTTTTTTTTTTTGAGAACACCAATAGAGTTTTGATATTTCTCTTTGTTCTTCTTCCCCTCCATTTTTTACTGTTATTATTGGAATCCGTCGTCTTCTTTTTACTCACTTGACGTATACTACATATTGATAACGAGTGAAGGATGATTCCCTGTGATAGTCAACAAGAGGCTGATCTTTCTCAGTCGTTGGCTTCCAAGAAAATGCGAATGACTTTGGCATGTGTCCGTTGTAGGTAGGATGTATTCTATTACTCAGCAATAATGTACTCACCTTTATTCTTTTTTCCAACTCTTTATATATTTATAGGTCAAAAAAAGGTAAGACTCACTATGGAAATTGGAAATCCCTTTGTAGTCCTCTTGTACTCACTTTTGGTTTTGTTTTTGCATATCATTAGTCAAATGCGACACTGCTCATCCTTCTTGTGATAGATGTTCTCAAGCTAAAGGTAAAAGAAGGGGGAAAAGAAAAAGAAAATAGTATTAAAGTGGAACTGTTGGAACTAACAAGTTGTTTACTTTTTCGCTTTTTAATATAGTCTCTTGCTCTTACGAAGGTACTTCTACTCAGGTGGATCTCTTCAACATTGTTAAACTCAACGACATTGTGGATACTTTACAACAACGAGTCCATTCCCTTGAATCTACTATAGGGGATATTCACCATAAAACTCAATCTGTGACCCACCACTTGAATGGGAAGGACCCTGCAGCGACAACCACTCAACAGCACATCACCACAGTATCTAGGTCACTATTGACCCTAAATGATAAGCACCATCACACTCACAAATGGACCTTATCACTCACACCAACTGGCCTACGAATCGATACCAATATTGCTACTCCTCCTAATTTGTATGAAATCCTACTATCTGGTATCTCTCAGCTCGATTTGGATCAAGATGATACTTTGGCAACTGATGATCCCACAACATGTTTGAACTGTGACCCATTACCTAAAGGAGGACATAAAGATCGACATCATCAACAATCAGGCGATTCAACTTTGACGGACATTGACAATACCATCTGGATCACACGCAAAACACCATTATGGCGATCGAAGATTACATCCTTCCCATTATACAATGCTTGGTCACCAAATTGCTCACCAAAAGAACATGACCACGTGTCATCCGACTCACATACCTGTCAAACTAAAACTCATCATCATCACAAAGAAACACAACCACACACAACATCCATGTTTATCTTAGACAGTATGATTAATATATACAATGAATGTTTTATTGGATTACCTGATACTGACTCTGAAGGTACGATTGGCGAACGATATCATCAAGGAAAATTGGATGCACTACTGGCGAACGCTATCTTTGCTTGGTCGGCGCGACATGGTGCCATTTATCACAACCTTTTTCCTGGGCAGGACCCAAACAATGTTGGTGAATGTTACTTTGATGCTGCTAAGGATTTACTCAAGGACCGATTTATGATACCGACCATGGATACTTTGCACAGTCTTGTTGTCTTGTATATATATGCTATTGGACGACCTCCTACAACTCCACCATTAAAAGAAAAAGACGATCAGCCATCTCAACAAAAACAACATCAGGGCTCAGTGGAATCAGAAGCTTATGTCTTTTTGGGTTTGGCGATTCGCATGTGTCTGGCTTTGAATCTGCATATTGAACAAGGTGGTGATAGGAAAAATAACCTTCAGGGACCAAACGGCGACTGCAAGCGGGTAATAATGCAAATGGAACGATACAGGCGATTCTTCTGGCTGCTTTATTTCTTGGAAACTTTATGCGCCTTACACTCCGACCGGCCCTTCTCTTTACCAAGCGAAGATCAAATCACTGTAGCTCATCCCGATCTACTCGACAGTGAAGTGGGTGAACGACGGTGGCGGGCAGAATACATGATCAAGCGTTTTTTAATTACACGTATCTATCGCAACATCATTCAACGGACTGCTCAAGATCAGCTACTACTCTCATCCATCTCTGAACTCGACGCCAGTCTCTGCCAATGGTACGATCAACTCCCACCTCATCTACAATACAAAAAGGGTGATCATAGACGGCGAAATTGGCAAAGCAACTCATTCAGGGAACAAGCATGTGTCAAACTCAACTTTGAATACCACTTTCAACGATGTCAACTCTATGCTGTTTTTATGAACTTTCAACAAAACGATGAAAACAGCTCTGGTGATGGTAACGATGGTGACTCCACAATGGATCGCAAGGCAAGGGAAATCTGTCTTCACTCTGCAACAATTATGGCGGAATTGATGACGTGCTGGAAACAACTACAACAACGATGGTGTCACTTTTCTTTGGAGTCTATGATGATGGCTGTCAACGTGTTTGAAATAATGATGAAGGACAAGGATCACGTGGAACTGGCCAGGACTCACTTGAACATTATGCTGGACATTCTACTGGGATCACCAATTCAACACCATCGTTATGTCAAATTAGTGATAGATCGAATACATCGACTTGTATATACAACAACATCCAATAACAATAATCAGACGACAGGGATGGAAACGACACTGACATTTGACGATGAGGGTCGACAGACCTACTTTAACAACAACAACAACAACCGAGATCGATACGAACCATCTTATCGTCAACATCAGCATTATCATTTCCAGCAAACACAACAACCGATGGATTTTTACAACAGCACCTTTCGCATGCAGAAATTGGATGGTATGATTGGGACTAACCTTAGTGACCTTCCATTCTCCGACTTTTTGTACAACCCTATCATGGAAATACCTTCACCTTTTGGACCTTACACCACGGCGACAAATACCACCATACAACCAGTAACGTCCCAAACAGATACATACCCACCGGTCACCTATTCAACCTTATCAGTACCATCATTATCATTATCATCAATACCTCATCCACCTGCATCTATGCTCTCATTTGCTTCTCCTGAAACAACATCTCCATCCAAGAAACTTCCGACCAACATGGCTCCATATCAACAACAGCAGGATCTACAACCAGAAAATGATAATTCTGCAGCATCTCTTTGGATAACATTACATCAGCCTACATATCCAGCATCCAATCAACAAGATTCTTTTGACTATTCGACAATACAACAACCACATTAAAAATGGGCAACATTACTCCACTACACTTTAAATAGTCTTTTATGCATAGTTTACGTAGGATATATTCCCTTCCCCTTCTCTATTATTCTGCATTACCCCTTTTCACATGTACTTTTTACCTCTAATCGAAATAATAAATAATAAATACATACATCTATCTGTCTACATACATTGGTATCATCATGCTATTTTTCTAGATGAAAGGTACGTGATCAAAAGGTTAATTATTGGAGAAAATCACAGTTAACATGCGGGTATGTGTGATAAAATTAGATCGGTTCTTCTTCAATGGACGGCATGGTCATTGAAAGAAGATCAGCAGGAACACACTTTTCGGGTTTACGACATGGTCATCACCAGGAACACTTTCCGTTTAGACCTCTTTTTAAATCCCCCACACAAAGTCCAGCTATTGTCATAGTTTAAATGAATGTTTTAATGATTTATTGAGGACATTGATAAGGAATGATTAAGATATGATTGGGTAGAGGAGGATATACTATATTTACTAAACTATTCAAAGACCGATTATGAGGGGGGGGGAGAAGATGGATTTCATGCAAAAAAAAAAAAAAAAAAAAAAGAGGGGAAGATATCTATGCTAAGAGTAAGATTGTTTTAAATGGAGATAGCCATGTTTTCACTATCCACGATACAATCACAATCGGTATAACCCAGAGAGTCGACAATATTAGATTCTTCAGCCTTCATGATTCGCAAGATTTCAGCAGCAGAGTAGTTAACGATGCCCTTAGCCACGGTGACAGTATCTTTGACGCCTTGACTTGAAGTATGATGGACTACCATTCGGACAGCTTGGTGTTCAACAAAGTTTCCTTCCACTTTAGTAATAGAGTGAGCATAAAGTGAAGTAGGAGATTTCTGTTTGGAAGCACCCAGAGCGATTTCTTCGGCCACGTCAGTTTCGATATGAATGGTACCAGCAGTATGAAGACCATGAAGGATCCACCATTTACGGTCAATCAAAGGCTGGGGTTGGGCGACAAACCGGGTATGAGGAGGAGCATTAGCAGAATCGGCAATGATGGGCAGGATGTTTTCAGGAGTAGCACCACGAGCAATCACTGTGGTCACACCGGCAGCAGTGGCAAGATCAGCCGCCACCAATTTGGTCACCATTCCACCTGTGCCAAGAGCAGAGCCAGGCGCTGTCACCTTGATTTCTTGTCGGAGGGCTTCAATGTCTTCACATACACGGATTGGTCTGGCGTCAGGGTTGGTGCGTGGGTTATCGGTATAAAGGCAGTCCACATCTGTCATCAGGAATAAGTAATCAGCTTTTACCATGCCTGCTGTGATTGCCGATAGGGTATCATTATCACCAAATTTGATTTCCTATATCGATGATAAAAATAAAAAAAAAGTAGTTAGTACAAGATTTTTTTTTTTTTTGTCTGTGTGTGTGTCTTACCGAAACAGAGATGGTATCATTTTCATTAACAATAGGCACAACACCCATATCTAATAGTTCTTCCAAACAGTTGACAGCATTTAGGTATTGAGTTCTTTGAGCCAAGTCGTTTTTGGTGAGTAGTAGTTGAGCCACAGGTTGATTGAATTGGCCAAACAAGTCATCATACATGCTCATCAAGCGCCCTTGACCTACAGCAGCAATAGCCTATATAGAGTTAATAAAAAAAAAGAAAAGAAAATGGTTAGTAAAAAAAAAAAAAAAGCAAGATTCCCAATGTTTGAGTCAAAAGAAGAATGATGCTCACATGTTTTACCTGGACGGCTGCGAGTTTTTTTGGTTTCTCTGACATGTTCAACCTTCGTAGACCAGTTCCAACAGCAGCACTTGTGACCAATACCACACGGTGTCCAAGTTGTTTCAAACTGAGTATAGTTTCCACAATCCTTGACAAGTTGCCTAACAATGGGTAATGTGTCTTTTCGTCGCAAATGGAGGAGGTGCCAACTTTAATGACCAAAGTTAAAGATGTGTTTGTGGGGCGATGAGTGTTTTGAATGTTACGATAGACAACCATGGTTTTATATAAGAGAGTGTTTATAGAAGAATATAGTGTAAAAGAAGTGTATATACAATAACAGAAAAAGAAATAAGAGTAAAGCGAAAGAAAGAGGTGAAAAATACAGGGACCGCTCAGATTATTTATACGTGAATCCAAAAAAGAAAAAAGAATCGATCACCCTCCATTTAATTCCCGCTCGCTTGCCACTTCCCCCAATGCCCGCCTAAAAAGGCCTCAGTATCAGTCGACTGCGTTTAGCATGAATACAGATTTCATCATAGTTACTTTATAAAGTAAAGATGAAAACTGATAACGATCAAAAAGAGAATAAGAAACTGGGGACCCACGTCAAAGCAAGACCACAGGGGCACACTTTGTAAAAGGCGGCTTGCTGTAAAAGGTTAAGATCAATCATTGCATCACTGTTCATTCTTTGGGGGGTGGGTGGAAGAAAATCGGACGCACAAGCCAATATACAGAAAACAACTGTGTTCACATGCACATAAGAAGAAAAAAAAAAGGTCTTGATTGAATGATAACCATTATCTATTTGATCAATATGATTATCACCCGCTTTTGTTTTAACTCCTATGTGACAATGGAAAAAAATCAATTAACGGTTTTAAATGGAACGGACTGTCACTCCCTCACGTATATTCTGCTTCAATACATTGTTTCTTACATCTCATCACTCACTTTTCCTTTCTTCCCATCGTATCACCATGTCTAAACTATCAGCTTGATAGTAAATATCCGCACCCCTCTAAAAAAGGTTTTCCAGGGGCATACCTGAAAGAGCCATACTAATGATGTGATGATGATGATTCTTGGAAAACTTCCCATGACTATCTCGTTTTGGAAGTTCGTGGTAAGCATTGTATCGGCGTTTAAATTAAACATCGGCGTTTGAATTTGAATGACAGAGAAGACGAAAATCAAGCAAAAAAAAAAGGGGGGGACAAAGCTGCAGAACATTTCAACATGGACATGATACAATCATGCGCACACTGCCAATTCTATGTAGCCCTTTTGAAATTCATATGTATGTCTTTTTTTCCTTACGACTAAGGAATTGAGCTTTGATCAAAAGCGTGACACAGAAATTAATGGGCTGTATTCACTCATCATCTTCACAAAGGAATGAACTCATACAACTATAAATAAATCACTCTCCCCCACAATTGTTATTCACTCAAAGATACGGAGATTATAAAAAAAAGTGAGATGATCCATTGGCTGATCTTCATGATGACTCCCCCACATGTCGGGATGTGAATTCCGCCAAAGCGAGTGAGAAAAAAAAAAAAATAGCTAGAGCTGTTTTTGAAAATCACGCACTTTTTTTCTTTTTCTTTTCTTTCCCTTCCATAAACCACTTTTTTTAAGGTGGATCCAAAAACCCGACAACAGACTCAAGTTATCAATGGGCTAGACAATCTCTGACGTAGCAATTCTTAGCTTACTATATACTGTTAATCACAATGACATGCTTCTCCCTATGACGCTTATAGGAACAAGTCTTCTATACAAAACTCAACAAGACTGAATCTAACCTTTGTTCACACGGTGACGACTTGGCTTTATGGACGACTTGGTATGTTTTCAACTTGATGCTATTGAAGGTAATGAAAAAGATAAAGTGCAAAGAAAAAAAAAAAAAAAAGACACACTATACTCATGTCACAATTGTCCTTGACCTCTCTCTGTCTCTCTCTTCTTTATATATAGTGCTGGTGGATGCTTATTCCCAGTAGTCCAAAGATACAGAACATACGACTAGTCAAGAAATCATACAGTACCAGCAACCTACTATCTCAAAATGTGAATCAAATCTTCTGATTCCCCTCAACTACAACAATAATAGATACCTAGCCATACATGGATGATTCGACCTCTCAAGACCTGATCATACAGACTAAGATTCCCCATGACAATTTTCTGCCTGGATCCCAGAATCAGGTGCCAGGGGTAGGGGGGGGAATAGTTGATTCCTTAAATTGATTATCACCTGAACCTCCTCTATATATGTATCACGTGTGATCCAACTTACTCGCACTTCATCTTGGTGAATCATCCTCAGGTCAACACAACATTGCCAAAATGGACTCTCAAGCAAACGATCGACTTACGGTGGCCTATAATGACGTTGGTGCTCACTATATTGTACCCATCTTTTTACTTGGATAAGATCTACCTCTCTAGATTAGCCTTCTCCTTTCTTCCCTCTACATCCCATAGAACATTTTATCTCCAAACTTTATAATAAATAACTTTTATGTATCATATGTCTTTGCCTTTTACTAAAACTGGTTTGTTATACTTATCAGTGCCTTTATGTTTACATGCAAACTAGATTCGTATTTTATTACATATAAATGCACTGATGATATAGCCTTTGCTTTTACAAATTGAACTTTGATGGAATCGACCATACAAGGTCTATATTTTGAACCCCGGTATCCTTCTTGGAGGGAAGTATTTGCGTCACCTTCTCTCCTCTTTGTTCACTGAAGAAACATGCGCCATGTTGATTGTTTGTGTTTATTTGATAGAGTCAATGATTGTAAATGGAAATGGATGATAAAGACCATTGTTTGTATGGAGTTTATGAGCACGGATACGCCGAGGTGCCAGACTCTACGAAGAATACAATAAACAAGATAAGGTCAGTGCCTTTTTTTTTAAAAAAAAAAATCATATACTATAGTCATTGTGTTTATATTAATTTCCTCACAATCGATTAACTTTATCAATGGCACGTTTGTCGCAGTATGATAGGTTCATTGTGTGATCTTCATGCCTGTCAAGGCACAGCGGGATTTGAAAATTTTGGCATAAGTTTATTTTCTGATTCAAGTGCCCTTTTTCTTTTTTTTTTTTCTTTCACTTTTCTTCCACTTTATACTTTTTTTGTTTGCTATGGCTGGAATTACTCATGCACCTGTCATTTCAAGTATCTCTAGCACTTTGCTTCGCATTCTGCCTATTGCGGACGCTACTAATGGCGGGGGTGCTAATGTCCAAGGTGCTCCATCTTCTCAAGCTCATGGTGATAATGTATCTGTGTCCACTAAATCAAGTTGCTCGTCTTGTGTCTCTTCTTGTCCTTCCAACAACAACAAAAACAATGAACAAGGGCTTTTTGGAAACTATCGTCTAGTGAAAACTCTGGGTGTTGGCGAATTCGGAAAAGTCAAGCTGGGAATCCATTCAGAAACAAAACAAAAGGTATAGTAAACACTTCCTTTTTTTTACCAAAAGAATAGTGTCACTCATTCTTTTACTTTTTTTTTTATATATTGTACTTTAGGTGGCTATCAAGGTTATCAAGAAGAAGGACGCCGTTTCTAAAATTGCCAAAGTGGAGCGCGAAATACAAATTCTAAAGGTAAGCGAAAAGAAATCGGAAAGGGACGTGTGTGTTTGTTTACTTGATAAACGTACAGTCTTTTTGTTTGCAAAAGCCACTTTTTGTGTGTGAAAAAAAAAGGGCGGTTGCATAATCTTTCGAAAAAGGGAACCTTCAAGGTGCAGTATTAACTTTTTTTTTTTTTTTTCCTTCTTCTAGTCACTCCGCCATCCTCATATTGTAAAATTGATTGAAGTGGTCGAAACTGATACGCACATTGGTATTGTTTTGGAATATGCTTCAGGTAAGATAAGGATGAAATAGTATATTACTTGCTTTGCCTTGTTTACTTGATTATTTGTTTATTCATTCTTCCTTTGTTTATCTATTCTAGGGGGTGAACTGTTTGAATACGTCTTGTCGCACAGATCCTTGGATGAAGATACTGCCAAAAATCTTTTTGCCCAATTGATCAGCAGCGTCAATCACATGCATGGGAAAGGTATTGCTCACCGAGATCTTAAATTGGTAAGTTGGCGAAGAATATAATAACAAGAAAAATTGTCCACACGTATTTACCTTTTTAAATTAATTTTATAATGTTTTATAGGAAAATCTATTATTCTTGGACTCTCAACAAACGCATCTTGTGGTTAGTGACTTTGGGTTTTCCAATAACGACAAGAAGGATTTCCTCTCAACCTGTTGTGGATCGCCAACATATGCTGCTCCGGAACTGATATATCCATCTAATGGCTATCGTGGTGAAGCTGCAGATATTTGGTCTTGTGGCGTTATCTTATATTGCATGATCTGTGGATATCTTCCTTTTGATGATGATCCTGATAATATTGAAGGTGCCAATATTCTTCAACTTTATCGATACATTCGCTCAAGATCCTTGTCCTTCCCTGGGTTTGTTAGTGATGATGCTCAAGATTTGATACGTCATATGCTTCAACCTGATCCAGTCTACAGATGCACCATAAATTTTGTAATCAACCATCCCTGGCTGAACTCACACCTTTCGACTCTATTTGCAGCGGATCAGCAAGAAGGATTGGAACACAAACAACGACAGGTGGTGGAAACAGAAGGAGAACGCTCACTTGCCATCGAATCTCTGTCTAATGGTCTCAAACAAACTCAACTACATCACAATGGACAACTCAGTACCGACTATCAACATGATCAACATCTTAAAGACTCTGACCACAGCCAACCAAAGCCTTATTTTATTGACGAAGGCATGGACTACCAGAAACAACAAGATCTTCCAACACCTACTCACAGTCAAATAACTCGGCATGGAAATGAACAACAGGCATTACATCAAAATGGGAACAAAATCGATCATATTCTACTTCCCGAGCTACAAATGGATGGTGCACACGCCTATCCCGCTACGGGTACTCTTCCACCGACTCCCATGTCATTACTGGCGTCGTCTAAATTGTCACCAGGTACAAACACAAACAACACGAGCTCATCGGTATCACCAATGCTAAATGACAAGGAGTTACCTCTCCTTCCACCATTACCAGCTGTTTCAAGCAATGCTAACGACACATTGGGGCAATCTGATGTAAATGGACAACCGAAAAGCGTGCGTCGACAAAAGAAGTTTCGACCCACTCTCAACATTGACGCATTCTCGCCAATTCCTAAAACAACAACAACCAATACCACACCAGCATCGACTCAGCAGCAGCAAATCAACAAAGAAGATAAGGAAAGCAACCTTGTTGGCATCAGACCTTCCTTACTTGGCAAAGATGACAGTACTCGATATTATAGCGCCATGCTTCAAGATAGTCAATACAACACAGCCAATGAACATACAAGCTTTATGAACGAAATCTTTGGCGATAATGTAGGTATAAACAACGTCCAATATCAAGAAGCGACAAGTCTTCCTCTATTGCATAAACCAACTCACTCGGGCACGGCAGTCGACTCTGGCACATCGACATCCAATCTCTATGATGCAAGCAACAACAATGAAAATGCCAAGCGACCAAATATCAGAAAACAGCGAACACGATTAACATCAATTTTATCTTTATCTCATCCCAAGCCGAAACCTCGACGCACTCAATCGGCACATATAATGAAAAAACAGGAAGAAAAGGACGACAAGAAGGAAACATCACCAGTGACGAATGGAGCACCATTGACAAGAAGGGTGACAATGACTCAGGCTGTGAAGACATGGTTACATAACAAAAAGCCATTCACCAGACGTCATCACTCCTCCTCATTGTCGTCATTGTCGGGACTACCACCATCCTCCTCTGCAGATAACAACAGCAATGATCAACAACAGGTAGATCATCGAAAACAGCAACAGCAACAAATCCGCCATTATCTAGCTTCCTCATCTTCTTTCGACACCATGGACCAGTCTCTGATGCGCACGCTAACTCATGCACAGGGGGAAAATCTTACTTCCATGGCGCCAAGTAACCTGATTTTGACCTTGGTACGCGTCTTGACGGCACTGGGCATGGAGGTGCATCATCGATCGGCCTTCCAACTGACATGTCTACGAAAGAGCTGCCATCATCATCACTTTTATCATTGGCATGGATCATCCAAACACAACAAGGACGTTAATGTCACCACAGCCCCTATTTATGGTCCACCGGAACTGGATCATGGACATCATGTGGAATTCACGGTGGAAATCTGTCGCTCACTCTTGCCAGAACTTTATGCGGTGGATATGGATCTGGTCGCTGGGGATCACTCGGCCTTCCAATTCTTGAAATCCAAGGCGTTGTCTCTGATGAACTTGAAAACATAAACATCTTCGTTTGGTTAGTTTATATATTCCCCCTCCCCTTTTTATCACACTCTTTAGTTAGTTTATACCTCTTTATTTATTACCTTTTTAATATCAACTCCTCTCGGGTTGCTATTCTTTTTTATTTTTATTTTTTATTTGTATGCAGTTTTTACCCAATAAAAAGCAAACTCCTTATCACTATCTGTGAAGTGTTAATGAATGCATGTATGCGGTATTGTTTTTTTTTTTTTCTTCCCAAGGTTGTTGTTTATCGGGTCATTTTTTATAATATCACGAACAAAAATCATGCGGCGGGGTTTCAATTTGGAACGCCGATTTTGGTCTTTTTGCCTCCATTATTAGATTGAGGCTTTGCATCTGGATAACACGTCAACGTGCTTGTAATATGCAAGAAAATGTATCGGATTAAAGTGAGATGCTCACCAATCTATTGGGCATGGCGTTCCGCACTTACCCTTTTTCTTTCTCTCACATACACACACACACACAAAGAAAAGTGAGCCAAGCTATTATGTATATAAAATGAAAACAGAATGAGCGGAAGAAGAGATCTATAGGTTACCTTTTAGATTTTTTTTGTCACAAGTGAAGTCGAGGTGTGTATGTTAAAACACCGTCATTATCATTACTGCATGAATTTCCGAGAGGAAAAAAAAAAGTGGGTCCATCCCAACTACTTTAACCCAGGGGTTTTCTATAAATAGTACCCACACGGATGAATCAAACCGTTCAACCGCTAGGTTTTCTTTATTGGAGACATAAAAAAAAAAAAAAAAAAAAGATTTTATTATATAATATCAAATGCTTACTAAACTAAATGAGGGAAGGTGTCATTGCAAATGTGCCAATAATGTATATGTATAATGTATGAGTGGAGATAATATTGATAATGAGGGGTACCAGAAGTGAAAAAAAAAAAAAAAAAAACTAAATGGAGATAATACAATGACGATTGCAACAAGATCCCTAATTGCCTTGTAGGATGGACATCACCTTGTCAGCACGTCTAACCAATTTATCTTGATCAGATCGTCGTTGATCATTGTTGTTGTTTCTGGTATCATCGTCCGAGCCCGAGTGTTCATAAGCAGAGTCAGCATCTTCCATGTCGTCGTCTTGATCCTGGTGATATTCTTCCACAAACCGACCCACCCGACTGAGCCGATCGATGATGATTTGTTGTGTTTTAAGCCCAGCCAATGCCGGTCGACGCACCATTCGACGTAAAGAGAGAGACACCAGTCTGACTTGTTCGTTTGTTTCTTCGGCTGTCGTGATCACCGCCCCATGAGATGAATTGAGATTCTTCTTGTTATTATTGTCGACGTGGATGATATTATCACAATCCCATGCTGATTGTTGTCGCCATGTAGATACCCAGGCTTCTAATCCTACCAGCATCACGGCAAATTCCACCAAGGCCATGACCCGACCTTCGACATGAGTAGCTTCCAGTTCGTTAGTGGATGGCAGGGCTTTTTTGGTTTTCCGATGTCGTAGATTCTCGGCGATTTCCAATTCCTTGATCCCTTGACTGTCTTGTTTCAGCAGCAAGGTCGCACCCGCCAGCATGTGTACTACTTGTTGTTTCGCAATCGCATCCAATTCGCCATGGCGCGCCTTCTTTTTTGAAAAACCAGGTACCACCAAGGCACGGGGCACTCGTTGGATGAGGGTCATCATGCTTTGTTCCGCCCGTTCCACGTCATGTCGCCAGAGTGCTTCGACAGCAACACCAACTAGAGTAAACCAGTCCGCCACCCGGCGAGAATCATCCTTGAGAGACAGAGAAGAAGCATAGGCAAAAAACATGGTCGTGGAGAGATCATGTCGAGAGGATGAAGTTGATAGTGGTGAATTGATGATCATGCCATCAATGAGACTACAAAAGTCCGATTCCAAGCGATCGAGAAGAAACAAGTTGGAGAGAATAGCAGTAGGAACCAAAGCAGGCGCATTTGCTGATAAAGATAACCCGCGTGATTTTTGTGCTAAAGCTGTTGTTGTTGCTGTTGTTGTGGATACCAAGGTCCAGTTGGTAATCTGATTTCGTATAACATCCAAGGTTTCAATCCAGGCTTCTTTGGTAGACAGACTTGTCATCAGGTTATCATCATGATCATCTTCGGTCAAACAGGCCCAAGCATCTTCTTCGTTAGCATCCCAAATGGCTACACCCCATAGATAGTCGGCTACTCGGTTAGCAAGGAATGCATAAGGAATACCCAAAACCATTTGAATAGTAGCAGTAGCATAAGCCCGAGCACGCATGGATGAGAGTTGTTTTCGCTGTTGTTCTTCACGGCCACCATCAGTGTCATCATCATCATCAACGTCATAGACACGGAGATCATTATCGAGGTCTTCTTCCAGTGAGTCCACCAGATTGAGCATACGCACACTGTGATATAGCATAGTGAGTCGTGATAAGAATGGATTACCACCAAGACATTCACATTCGTTGAGTTTGATCCATTTGAAGACGTGGCCCCATCGATGAAGTGTTTTCTGTTCCCATTCATCATCATCCAATGTATCGTCATCTTCTTGACGATGATTCCCACAAGCAATATCGTAGCCAAAGACATGACGAGTTCCAAATATAACCAATTCTTTCACCAAGGACGAGAGGAGACCAATCTTGTGTATAGAGGATAATCTAACCGTAGTGTCATCATGATCCACTAAAAGAAGTTTGACCAAGAGTTGATACATTTGCATACACTTTTCATCACCGGGAGACATGAACGGAGTTGTCTTGTTGCCAAAGTCTAATTTCTTGTTCTTGCCCATTCGGCGAGCATGCTGATGTTGTCGAGATTTTGGTGTTGTAACAATTCGACGTACCCTAAAGGAATGACCAAATACCCAGCTTTTTAAATAGGGTAGTAAAAGTTGAATCAAGCAAGCAATAAACAATACCAAACGTAAAATGGACCTAACATGATATTTTAATATATGTTAGTAAAAAAGACAAGTCTCCTCCTTCCTCCAATGCTTACCATCCATCTTCAATCGAGATCCATGAGCCACCACTTTGGTTGTTAATGGTATTATAAGAGTTGTAGGAATCATTTGCAGTAGGAGCAGATGCAGCATTCATTTGTTCACTTGTGGTGCGAGAGACATGGTGATGATTATTTACTTGTTCCGATCCTCCCGGTGTAGTCAAAGGTGAAGACGAGAAGAAGGAGATCGCCATAAAGAGAGCCATAAACACACGATTGTTGGCAAGACCATCATTATTCGAAGGAGGTGTAGGAGGATGATCGCCCGAATTACTTGATAGTGATCCATCATCATAATCTTCATGGTGAATGTTGCTATTATTGTTGTATTGTCGTTTAGCTCGTTTCCGTTTACTTGCTGCCTTTTTCCGATCCTGCTGTTCTTGTTTGATCATTTGTCGTTCCATCATTAACTGTCGTTGCATCATTTGTTCACGTTGTAACTTTTGGATTTGATAATGAGCAAGGACTTCATGACCACCAGGAAGTTGAGCCAACAAGTGTTGGAGTGAGTCGTTTTCTCGTTTCATATCGTCACCAGTGCGTTTCAAATGGTTGATGTATTCCGTTGCTTTGCGTAGAATGGTCGCCTTGTTGAGTTTAGTTGCTACCGCCACACCATCCAAGTATTCTTCACCATCGTCACCAATATCATCGTCATCATCGTCAAGCCTATGTCGTTTTCCAACTTGACCACCTGTACGATCCTTTTCTTTGGGTTTTGCATGAAGGAGAGCAGGGACAGCATTTTTGAGTTCAGCGATCCTATCGTTAATGTTGTTTCGGTATCGTCGTTCAATCGCATTATGAGCAGTCTTCTTTTGTTTCCCACCAACACCAGTATGATCAGAAGAAGGAGATCCCGACGCAGAGAGTGGCAATTGTCCGTCAGTTGCAGGCTTCAATCGTTGTATTGGCACCTTGGCTACATGAAAAAAAAATAGTATGTTAGTCATGTGGTTTTGTTTATCAACTAAAAATAAAGGAGAGGGGGGGGGTTATTTAACTTACTTGGATCAGTATGAGTTAGGGTTGGTGAGTCCCAATTGATACGAGCAATAATATCGGCCACATTTGGAGTCATTGATGAAGTTGTTGTTGCTGTTTGTTGTTGTTGTTGTTGTTGTTGTTGGTATTGTTGAGAAGCAGGTATTGGTGTAGAAGCTGAAGACAAAGAAGCCTGTGTTGTATTGTCAAAGTTATTCCCATTGTCGTTACCACTATTGCTGCTGATATTGATACTGTTCGATATGTTGTTGTTGTTGTTGTTGTTGTTGTCAATGTTATTACTGTGGGTATTGTTGATAGTATTATTGCCGTGGTTCTCCTGAGATGCCATGGAAGGAACCAAAACAGTGGATTGTTGAGGTGGAGAGGTGACATTGTAATGGTATTGTTCCGGACTTGGATATTCTTTCTTGGTGAGGTCTTCAGCTGCCCATTGAGATCGTACGATAGGTGTAATGTCAAAGTCATAAGGTGGTGTAAGCCCAGCAACGTATTTCTTGGTGGGTTGTTCATACACAGGCGGTGTCGTTTTGTTGGTGGCCATATAGGGCGAAGAAGTTCCGTCATATAGCATGGTGTTCGGTGTGGGACCAGGTAGAGTAGTGTCTCTATATGGTGGATGCATTAATGTATCAGGCATTATAAAGGACTGACAATCAACTGGAAGATAACGATCAAAATCTTGCCACAAATCTTGTGTTGGTCGTTGCTGTTGCTGTTGCTGCTGTTGAAGATTTTGTGTTTGTTGTTGCTGTTGTTGGATAGCAGCTTGAGCTTGTTGTTGTAATTCAAGGTCAAACTGTGATAAGGAGAAGAAGGCGTCATTATTATCCCCAAACATGTCCATTCCAGGACCATGAATGAAGGTTTCCATAATGTAGTAATCGATAAAGTAAAAGAAAGGAAGGAGAAAAAAAAAAAAAAAAAAAAAATACAAATATAAAAATGTAAAGGGGTCAAGTGCAATTGTTATCGGGATTTGAAAAAATGAAAAATGTGGCCTGATTTCTTTTCATCGCATATGGAAGGCCAACCAATGTAAGCACGCACCCTCTTATTGTCCAACCAATTCCCCTTAATAATAAATAGTTGATCTTATACCTGATGACAATAGTCTCATTTTATCACTGCATCCCCGTGTATTCTTAGATTGTTCTGTTGACATTCCTTTTTGCTTTGAAAACAAAAGGTAATGAACAATATTTTCATTCACCGCCATTTTTGTGATACTCCTATTTTTACCACCTGGGCCCCTCACTTGATTGGTCAGCTTTCACTTTGATATGAAGGGCACAACTACATTTTGGATAGCGATATCTTCTTTCCACACCGTATCCTGCATTAATGCTAGAACCACATGAATTTTGGTCAAATAATGACGATGATTACATAGATTCAATGTATGAAGGGAAAAGTGCATATCCGGGGATTCATTTCGCATAGTCGGATATTCAAATATCCGATTATGGCTAATTGAATTCCTGCTGAAACCTATCATTTTACTCTGGTAAAACCAATAAACTAGGAACTGTTTATTGTTTGAGGCTTTTATAAATTTGTACAAAGCCAAAGAAGGATGAACATTTGCATTGAAAAGCCAAAGCCGATAAAGACTTGAATGGTCACACAAAAGGTAATTTTTTTTTTTTGAGGCTGTGTGTTATTTTATTTCAACCAATTTTTCAAAACTGACTTTCTTCCCTCTTCTTCATCCTCAATTCATCTTTTCTGAATTCAACAATGGATACAGCGACACCTTTTCGACTTAGTGACTATCCTGTAGTCATTGGTATCGACTTTGGTAAGTAGAACAGACGGAAATGGAGTTGAACAATGTTCCCACTAACACTTGATATATATTCAAGGTACTACGTATTCTGGTGCTGCATATGGTATAACTACGTCTGAAAACGAAGTCTGTGATATTAGCTCCTGGTAAGTAATGGAACAAGGAAATGAATTATGATACTGTTTAACTCACTTATCCTCTTGATTGTATTAGGCCAAAGCAAACAGCAAACCGTTATCCAAAGGTAAAAATACTGATACACCTCGAGTTGATAAACTTCTTTTACTCACTTCTTCTTTTTCTTAATAGGTTCCCACCATAAGTGTAAGTATGATGCTCAAGACGATTATGCTTTTTTACTTATATGATTTGTTGCTTTATACCTTACATAGTTATACAATCCCGAAACTCTGGTAAGTCATTAGACATAAAAGTGTATAACATACTAATCTTGTTTTTTTTTTTTTGTATACATAGAAACTGACACATTGGGGTAGTATTGTGCGGGCAGAATGCCACAAGAATAACTTTAAACAAGAACACGTATTGCTGCAACAATTCAAGCTCTTCCTCGATGATAGTCTGGGTGATGTTTTACGGGTGCCTGAAGGATTCACGGTGATTGAAATTATTGCTGGTAAGTGATAAAATATGGGTTAATGGGGGGGGTAGATTTAAAAGACAAATCGAAAAGCTTGACTCTCTTTCTCTTTCTCTTTATAGATTACCTTCGTGAATTCCATGCACATGTAGTCTCTGAAATGCGAAAAGGATTTGCTCATCAATTTGAAGGACGCTACCGATACTGTTTAACGGTAAATGATGACATTAAAAAAAAAAAGTATCACTTTACATTGTAGGATGACTGACTGACTTTTTGATAATACAGGTACCAGCAATGTGGAGCGACAAAGCGAAACAAATGATGCGGGAAGCTTCTATATTGGCGGGCATTATCGACAAGAACGATCATCACGATAGATTGATGCTGATATCTGAACCCGAAGCTGCTGCGATCTATTGTGAAAAGACTTGCGATCAATTCAATATGGTAGATGGTGATGAATTCATGATCTGTGATGCTGGTGGTGGTACTTTGGATTTAATCGTCTTTAATGTCAAAATGGATGCTAATGGTAATCGGAAATTCCAAGAAAGTGCAAAAGGTATGGGCAAATCATGTGGCTCGGTATTTATCGACAAGAAGATGCGGAAACTCCTGAAATCAAAACTAAACAAGGTCACCAGTGGTAGGGTTCCCGCCCAGGCACTTGAAAACATGATGGAACATTTTATAGGTAAATACCAACAATTACACATATCAGCCCCTTTGACTAACATAGTTCAATCTTGTCTTTTAATACATAGAAATGCTTAAACCTTCATTTGACGGAACTGAAGAACAATACTTACAACTACCAATGAATGCGGGATTAACTGAACATACCATGCCATCCATTGGTCTCCGGGATGGGATGCTTCGATTCTCTTTGGAAGAACTCAAGGCAAAAGTGTATGAACCTGTTGTAATGGAAGTACTCGAACTGGTGCATAAACAAAAAGCAGAAGCTCCAAATTTGAAGGCAATCTTTATGGTCGGTGGCTTTGGATCTTCTCAATATCTCTATTCTCGCGTCCATGAAGAATTCGATCCTCTTGGTATCAAGGTGATATCACCCCCTCGTGCAGGTAAATGAGAAGATTAGGGACATGGGGTTTAAAAGTAATTACTAATCATGCCTTTTTTTTTTGATATACTATAGAAATGGCTGTGTGTCGTGGTGCTGTCTACTTTGGCATGAATCCTACCAAGGTATCTGTGCGTATCCCTCGATACTGGTACGGTATTGACATCACTTCTCCGTTCAATGAACTACTTGATCCCCCTGAATACAAGATCATCAACCCAGATGGATCTATTCGATGTGATCACCGATTCTCTGTTTTTGTCCAACGTGGCAAACCATTAGGTAATATTACATGATGGATAATATACATACTTTTTTTTATACTAACCCTCTTATGATGATATGATGCTTTAGACATTGATAAATGTACTAGTAAACGATACATTACCTATTACCCAAGGCACACCGCTTGTACCTTTTATGCAGGCAGTATGGAAGAAGAACCACGATATGTTCTCCAAGACGGTGTCCGCAAAGTTTTTGATTTTGAAATACCCATGCCTCGCTTACCTGACGCCAAGAACGGGGATCCTGTGGAACTGACAATCAATATGTACTTTGGTGAAGTGGAATTACGCGTAGAAGCAATCATCAAAGACAAGACTTACCAGGTGGTTTGTAACTTTAACGTCTAGTTTAGTTTAACTGTATTTTTCCCTTCTCTTTATTGTCTCTTCCTCGTACTCTTTTTTTCTATATTATATATACATATAGCATATGGTTGTGTTGCTGCTGATTTGTTTTTGTTTTTTTTTATATCCATTACTTTTTTTTTGTGTCCTCTTGATTAATTCTATCATACCACATAATAACAATAAAAGATAATTACTCCATTTGTAACGGTGTTTATGCATATTTTATGGGTGGTGGTGATGGGACGGGATTTGAACCATTTGCGACTCTGTAGGGGTGGATGAAGGTGTGATTTAAAAATAATGGATTGAACATCATGTTGTCGATGTTATCTTAATGTGTATAATAAAGTTAAATGCGATAAGCATTCTGACCCATTAATACAGATTGCATAAGAAAGTCCAAGTTTTAACGCCAGTCTGTTATGCGTGAATCAATCAACCTTTTTCGGTTCAATTTGGTTTGAATTAAAGAACAATGATAAATTTTGGCCTCTTCCTATAACGGGTGTTGAGGATATCTGATGCATAAAATAGAACCTACATGTCTTTTGATTTGGCATGCGATAGCGTGATTAGATCAAAGGTTTCGCCCACCTACCAAATTTGAACATCCGAACCGACAAAATTCCGCTCGGTGTCTCTTTTGATCTACTCTTCCTCAGTACAACTAATCAATAACTCTGTTTATTTTTGATAACCAACTATTCTTTCTGTTTATTGCGCTGCATTCCTGAAGACTATAGCTTTTGATTGGGTTTAAAAAAAAAAAGCTACATCTCCATTAGTAAGCTCTGGTATATTTGCAACTCCCAGGAGAGTGAGAGTGTGTTTAAACCCCGGGGGGTTTTTTTTTTCAATTGGGGTCAAAGTTTTAGATTGTGGGGAAACAAAGGATGACGGGTAAAAGAATAGCAAGCTTAAAAGATTTGCCCTGGAACATAAACTCAGCTGTCACTGGTACATTTGAAAACTCGGCCAGCTGGAAACCTATTGAAAAGTGAACTTTCACCATCAATCAACTTATGATGATGATCCCAATCTAGAGTAGTTTGGAAAATCACAACGTTCTACTTTTTGGTCCCTGACATCGACCGATCTTATTATTCACATTTGCCTTTTTGCGACTTGGGAAAGAAAAAAGTATAGCGGGGTTTAAAATCAATCGAAACGATAAATAATTTAAAAGTGCCTGCTTTGTGTTTCTTCTTTCTTTTTATTTATTTTACTTCCACCACACAAACATGCTATCTCGTCTTCAACTGACCTCTCGGTCTATCGTTGCTCCTCTCCAGGCACGCACTATGGCTTCAAAAACCAGCTCATTTGTCAAGTATAATTGGCAAGATCCTTTAAACCTCGAAAGTCAATTGACTGAAGAAGAAGTGATGGTTAGGTAATGAAAAAAAAAAAATAGAAGAGGAATAAACACTATAATGTATTGTTACTCAACTATATATATATATATATTAATATTCTACAGAGATGCTGCTCGTGATTACTGTCAAGAAAAACTCCAACCTCGAGTAACTGATGCCTTCCTTAATGAAAGTAGGTAGCCTGCCCCTCTTTGACTGAAATTCTCACGGTATCTTCTCCCCCCCCCTTTTTTTTGATAGAGTTTGACAAGGACATTATGCAAGAAATGGGTGAACTTGGATTTTTAGGCTCCACTATTGACGGTTATGGCTGCGCTGGCGTATCCTCTGTATCCTATGGTTTGACTGCTCGTGAAGTAGAATAGTAAGTTACTTGATAGGATGGAAAAAACAGACTCTAATGCTTTTATACTTATACCATAGTGTAGACTCTGGATACCGATCAGCCATGTCAGTCCAGTCTTCCCTTGTGATGCATCCCATTAATGCATATGGCTCTGATGCTCAGAAAGAAAAGTATCTTCCGGACTTGGGTAAGTACATACAAAAAAAAAAAAAAAAAGGAGGGGTGGTAATAGAAATGGATATTAACTTTTTTCATCATGTTATTATAGCCAAGGGTACCAAGATTGGCTGTTTTGGTCTTACTGAACCTAATCATGGCTCTGATCCTGCTAGCATGGTCACCACCGCCAAGAAAGTCAATGGACATTATGTGATCAACGGCAGCAAAACCTGGATTACCAACTCACCTATTGCCGATGTAATGATTGTGTGGGCCAAGAATCTCGATGAAGATGGTGCTATCCGTGGTTTTATTCTCGAACGTGGCATGCCTGGTCTCGAAACCCCCACTATCCATGGCAAGGTGGCTTTACGTGCTTCTATTACTGGCATGATGATGTTTGATAATGTCCAAGTCCCTGCTGAAAACATGTTACCCAATGTCAAGGGTCTAAAAGGTCCTTTTGGTTGTTTAAACAATGCTCGGTATGGTATCGCTTGGGGTGCTCTTGGTGCTGCTGAATCATGTTTGGCTCAAGCTCGTGAATACACTTTGGAACGTAATCAATTCGGTCGTCCTCTTGCTGCCAATCAGTTGATACAAAAGAAATTGGCTGACTTTAACAGTGAAGTAAGTAGTAGAAGAGGGGGGGGGATTGAACATTGACTAAGATGTTGCTCTCTTTTGTTGTTGGGGGGGATAATTAACAATAGATTGCTATTGGTTTACAAGCTTGTCTTCAAGTGGGTCGTTTAAAGGATGCCAAGATGCTTGCTCCTGAAATGATCTCTATGGTGAAGCGTAACTCTACTGTGAAGGCTCTTGAAATTGCTCGTGAAGCCCGTGATATGCTCGGTGGAAATGGTGTCTCGGCCGAATACAATATAATCCGCCACTCTAATAACTTGGAAGCTGTGGTGACTTATGAAGGCACAAAGGATATGCATGCTCTCATCTTGGGTAGAGCTATTACTGGAATCCCTGCTTTTAAATAGATTAGATCAAATTAGTATGATCGTATGTAGTGTCAAGTTGGTCTGCCTACACCAATACATATAAATATTTATAATAAACTGTTGTTATAATGTTATGTCTATCATTTTATCGTCTACTTGTTTTTTTTGGGGGGGGGTGCTAAGGTATCAGGGCATCATCCTTTCATCATCACAATCATGATCCCTGTAATACAATGTGTAGCGATGATTGGCAGGAACTCACCTGTTTTATTCGGACTTTAAATATGTTTATGCGTAGATTGAGGGAGCCAATGCGATATGACAGGGGTTTCCACACTCCCACCACTTTTTTTTTTTTTTTTTTTTTTTTTTTTTTTTGTTTTTTGTCTTTTTTTGCTCAAAAATCTATGTTTGGTGTTATGTTATTTGCCAGAGTGGAAAATAAAAAGAAGGCTTTAGTGCATTAGATCGCCCAGCATATTGAGGGATCAAGCTCGATCCCGATATTCGAACCCCGATACCTGAAACACCTTAAATGCCGGTGATTTTTTTTTTTTTTTTTCACCTCTATCTCTTTTTCAATTCTCTTCTCTACTTACTCTGCTAATCAGTATGGTGCGTCGCAACTCACAGGTCATCGATCGGGAACAACTCAAACGCATGCTCCAAGCTGAAGGTCAAGAACATGCCAAGGTAACTGGAAAAGTCATTAATGTTGTCAATCACTTGCCCTTCCACTTTATGGTACCCATGACTCAACAAGAAAAAAAGGCGGCCTTGGAACGACAAGAGCAGGTACACAAACGACATTTAAAGCAAGACACCTTCCATCGCAACTCCTTATGTCTGGATCAGCACAAACCACGCCATGAAGCTACTACACCACAAGACAATGACGAAACGGATGCCCCCATCTCCAACTTGGCTCGTAGACGATCACTGATCCCTTCCCTTGGTCAATCTGAACTATGGGATATCAAACCTCGTGCTGGTCATTCTGCTCTCTTTGCTGGTACGGAATCATTGAAAGAACACTATGACACACTTTTGATTGGTGGAACCGGTCAAATCAAGTCTGAACTCACTGATCTTGAAGTCCCTACTGAAGAAATCCCATCGATCCAAAAGAACAGCTTGGCTCAATTGTTGCGAAATCGTCAAAAAATGTATCCGGTCTTCCTCAACAATGAAAAGGCATCAGGTCATTATGAAGGTTATTGCAAACAAGGTAAATATGAAATCATACTTGTTATACCCAGGGTTTACACTGACAATATTTGGGTGGTGGTGGTTTATAGTGCTTTGGCCTCTGTTTCACTATGTTATGTGGGACGAGAACGTTGATGAAAGCAAACATTGGGATGACTATGTGGCTGTCAATCAAGCATTTGCTCAAGCTGTTGCCGATAACTATGAACCTGGTGATTTGGGTATGTAAAAAGATGGGGGTGGGATGTTATATCATGCAATTCAAACGCCGACTAACTAACCCCTTCTGAACCAAATAGTATGGATCCAAGATTATCATCTTCTTTTGGTGCCTCAAATGCTTCGTCAACTCAAACCTGATGCTCTTATTGGTCTATTTCTTCACATTCCCTTTCCTTCTTCTGAAATATTCCGGTGCTTACCTCGTACGTTGATCAACTACATTACTGATATTAAACTAATTGATCCTCTCTTATAGACCGAAAAGATGTTTTGAATGGGATGCTTTGTGCCAATCTTGTTGGATTCCAGGTATGAAAAAGAAATAGAATCAAATCTTATCATACTTTTACTGATTAGGCAATTCTTCTTTTAGACATACAATTATGCACGACACTTTGAATCCAACTGTACTCGTATTCTGGGGTATGAAAGTAGTCCAGCGGGTGTCGAAGCTAAAACCGGCACTGTTAGTTTGGGTATATATCCTATTGGTATTGATGTGGAACGTACTCGACAGAACTGCTCAAGACCCAGTGTGGCTCCCAAGGTCAAGGCTATTCGTGAACGCTATGCTGGAAAATATATCATTGTTGGCCGCGACAAACTGGATCCCATGAAAGGTCTCTTACAAAAACTGGAAGCTTTTGAAAAGTTTTTAAACGACTACCCAGAATGGCAAGAAAAGGTATATATATATATATATATATATATATTCAAGAGAGAATAAAAAAAGGGGTGGTGGTGATCACAACAGTAATGCTAATCACGATTTTTTTTTTTTTTAGGTCGTCTTGATTCAAGTGACCTCACCTGGAATCATTCATGCACCCAAGATGGAATCCAAAGTGGTGGAAACTGTTAATCGTATCAATACTCAATTTGGATCAATGGAATTTACCCCTGTCAACATGTATCATCAACATATTGATCGTGATGAATTCTATGCCTTATTAACTGCTGCTGATATTGGTCTTGTGACTCCAGTATGTGATGGCATGAACACAACTAGCTTTGAATATGTGGTGGCTCAAGAACAACGCCATGGTCCTTTGATTTTATCCGAGTTTACTGGTACGGCGCGTAGTATGGGTGCAGCTGTCCTGGTCAATCCTTGGGACTACTCGTGGGTATCAAGTGCAATCAATGAATGTCTTATTATGTCTGACGAAGAAAAAGCAGAAAAAGCCAAGGTAATAACAACACAAGGGGGGGGGGCGAAATACAAATATAGCAAAGGAACTCAATGTATTTCCTTTTTTTTTTTTTTTTTTAATCACGATTAGCAACTTTTAAACTTTGTTAATACACACACAGCTTGTCATTGGGCGACAACTTTGATCAACAACCTCAGTGCTTGTCCGAGGGCACAATACAACAACAAAATAACTAAAATCGATTCTCAACGACTACGTATTGAATATCAAAACATATCCAAAGGATTATTCATCTTTGATTACGATGTAAGTACCCATATTACTGCCATGGCATTTTAACCAACTTTCTGTAATATCACTTTATAAAGGGAACGTTGACACCGATTGTAGATACACCTGAAGCGGCAACACCCTCACCAGAAATGAAGGCGGCACTCAAACGACTTTGTCAAGAAACCTCGAACACTGTATGGGTAGTTTCTGGGCGTGATCAAAAAGCATTGGAGCTCTGGCTAGGTGATATTCCTGACCTGGGCTTATCGGCTGAACATGGCTGCTTCACTCGATTTCCGGGTACTAATCATTGGATTAGCAATATCGATATGGTGGATATGTCATGGATGGACGATGTGCGCGAAATTTTTCAATATTATACGGAAAGAACGCCAGGAAGTATGATTGAAGAAAAACGCAGCTCTTTGACTTGGCATTATCGTAAAGTGGAACCAGAAACATTCGGGTACAAAGAAAAAAAAAAAAAAAAAAAAAAAAAAGGTCCAGTCAACCCGTTTACTCATCCATCTGTTTGTTTATAGGGAATTCCAAGCCAAGGAATGTCAAAATCATCTTGAAAATGCCATTGTACCCAAATTACCTGTAGAAATCTTGATTGGAAAGAAGAATTTGGAAGTACGACCGACGGTGATCAACAAGGGGGAAGCTGTTAAACGTGCATTGGCATCTAGTAATGCAGGCTTCTTGATGTGTGCGGGTGACGATCGGACGGATGAAGACATGTTTAAAGGGCTCAAAAAACATGTCACTTCAGGTACCTCTGACAAGATTCTCTTTACAGTCTCGGTGGGCCCGGCTGACAAGAAAACAGCAGCTGATTGGTATGTGGAAACAAGCTCCGATCTGGTGGATGTTATATCAGTCTTGGAGAAGAAAAAGTAGGCATAGTATAGTACTAGTTTCTCTCTTCTTTATATATATATGTTGATAAATCATTGCTACTAATAAAAATAAAAAACGTTTATTATAATTTGTTTGAATATCTAATACTAGGAGTTGTGGCGGTGTTTACAATAAAACCCCGCTTTTGTATTTGCATGAATCACAAATATGTAAAATGCATCATACATATACATCCCCAAAAGTGATAATGATGATGGGTAAAATATATAAGTTTAATGAATGAGTTGGAGAGAATACAATAGAATAAATAACAAAGGAGGAGTTGGCATAAAGGTATACAAAGAAGACTACAGTAGACTATAGGTGTACGTGTGGTAGAGGAGTAATAAGGTTAATAGTAAAAACAGTAAGGTAAACACGTTTAAGGGAAATGTTCATTAGGCCAGTTTCCATTGTGTTTGTTCGATTTTTTCCTTGCATGAATAGTGTACCACCGCCCCGTTTGGGAATACTGCAAAGACACTAAAAAAGAAGGAAAAAAAAAAAAGAGTAAGCAGTTTGATCGTCATCCAAAGGTTTTTTATTTTACCTGTTTCCAATTCGTTTGTTACATTGAGGACACATTCTATCTTCAGTAATCTTGACCGCACGGGATTGATAATAAGACACCTGTTCTTCCACCTGGAATTGTTCCGCCTTGAGTAAATTTTTCACCACCCGGTTCTTGTTCCTGTTGCGATTGCTTTCCCGAATGTATTTTTCGAAAAAGGGAAAAAGACCTTGTAAAGGTGTACTGAGTGGTAAAATGGCCAATACTTCTGATGCATCGACGTGTGATCCATGGTGTGCTAAAAGATCGAGAGCTGGTTCCAAGAGTGGTTGTCGTTTTGGTAAGGTTACAGGTGGTTGTAGGTATACTCGTAGCAAAGTCAAATATATCTTTGCCCCCTTTTTAGGGTCATCACGGTATATCTTGGTGCAATATCTAGAGAGAGAGAGAGAGAGTTAGTACTGTAAGTTATGTGAGTAATACAAATTCAACTTACTCTTCAGCCATAGAATAGTTCTTGAGTTTGTATACATAGATATCTAGAGCTTGATCATGTTGCCCAATACGACTGAGAAGAACAGCACGTTCTTCAAAGAGATCTATTATAAAAATTAACATGTTAATAACAATCCACCCCCTTCAGTCAACATCATCATCATTACTTACCATCCATAGGAAGTCGAGACAAGATCTTTTCAGCACGGTAATGAGTAGATTCCGCCAAGAATTGTAATAATTTCCCCCTTGTCGTATTTTTCTCATCTACGAACAATATATTGTAAATCGGTTAGTAAACCTATACAGTTCATTTCTTGTGTGTGTGTGTTTTTACCATCGGGGACATGATCTGCTTTGATTTTGTCAAGATAGGCAATGGCAAGTCGATTATGGAATTCTGGGGTTTGATCATGCAGTTCGTCCATAATATATTCCAAGTATTGTATCGTCAAATTGTCAGATATTGATGCCAAGTGATGCAGGACTCGGTTTCTAGGGAAACTTTCTACTTCAGCCAAGTCATCAATGAATATCTATTATTTTAAAGCAGATCAGTAATGATATTTTGTGTGTGTGTGTGTGTGTGTATGCTGAACTTACTTCCATACCATGGACGGAGTCTGTCTCGAGTACCCAGCGAGAATAGAGTAACACCAAATCAAAATGATCCAATCCCAGTCTTTGCAAGTAACGAATGGTCGGGACCACACCTCTTAAAGGTCCATCCGATTGTTGACCGAGTCTAAAGTTAAAAAGATACAGTTAGTTCTTCAGTCACCACCTTATTCTTTCTTTCTTTTTATATTACTTACTTTGAGAGCAAATCCAGAGCATTAGAGTGTAATTCTTTGCAATTATAGAGATCCACAAGTTCCTTGTATTTCTTCTTGTCCATCAAAATAGCTTCACATTCTTCCACATCACAATGATTTTGCACTCGAAGTAAAGGTCCCACCAGAGCATCATTTGTCAACATGTAAGATTTCAACAATGTTGTATCCACCAAAGTCGCTTGTTCCAACAGATCTTGAGGAGTGATTGTCGTTATGGCGGATGAAGAAGATGGTGTCAAAGAAGAGGAGGAGGCTATAGTTGTCCCATTTGCTGTAGGAGAAGCCGCCATCTGTTTTGATAGTTTTTGTCGTTTATCGGTCAGGAATCGAATCAAGTAAGTGATGGCATCGTGAAGATGAATACCTGTCAAAGGCACTAGTTCTTTCTGTTGATGGGCTTGGTGCTGGTGTAATACTGCTGATAATTTGGAGCTGCTATGGTTACTGAGAATGGTGTTTGTCTTGCTGTAATTTGAGGTACGACTATCCGGTCGAAGGTATTCGTGGGTTTCTTCTGGTGAATCATTTTTGCCGCCATTACCGTTCTTTCGTGATGCTGCTGTAGCCGCCAAAAGTGAATCGTCATCGTTGCCTTCGTCTTCATGATGGTCTTGATCCTTTGCCAATCGTCCAGATATCATTGATGGGTAGAGTTCAATCACATTTGCTGCAGGAGTATCCAATTCTTGAAACAATCCCAAGGCTGTATCGTATTCACCGTGTACAAATAGGTCATGAGCATAGGCAGTCCGGATCATACGAAGTTTTTCCTCCTTGTTTTCCACCAAGGCGGCGTTGATTTGTTCCAAAAGACTGACAGCTTCTTCATAAGCATGTTTTTGTACCAATTGATCGATCTAACAATAAAAAAGAAGAAGGGTGTAATGATTAGTAGAGTATTCATACACATGTCATCCATTCACTACATAATGGTCATACCTGAGAAGAGAAGCTAAAGGGTGTCAACCGCCAGATTTGAGAGCTTGTGGCCACATACACCAGTTTACCTTGATTGAGGAATTTCGCATTAGATACATCAATTTGCTGTACCAAAGCCAAGGATTGGATGTTTCGTACTTCGACATGTTTCGGGAGTATGGCGATAACATAGGGATAAGAATATCCTACAATAAAGGCACAGGTGAGTTATGTTTCCAGTATTTTGTTATTTAGTATTCTTACCCATCTGTTCTGGAGTTCCAGACCATTCTATACCAACTTTTCGTGTAGGGGTACCATCTAAACCCAAAAATATGCTGACATCTATTAGAAAAGAGAGAAGTAAAAGGATCAAAAGATGAGTATCATATTCCCAATAGGGTTACCACAATAACAACAAAAAACTTACGATCACGAGCTAGTAACATTTCGTTGTTAGGTATCTTGGTCACCATAGGTTTGCCACCACGAAAGCCAATGGACATATTATACAAACTATTGAGTGTGCTCATTGCCCCACTGGCTGCCCCACTAGATATACTGGTTCCACCACTATGATGATTTGATCCATTCATCAATCCATTACTGCCATCCGCCATGGGTCCAAAGAGTTCAGTCCATTGTCCATCTTCTACTTCCATCAAAGCATATTCTGTAGCCAAACCCAGACAAATCTTGGTTGATCCCACCCACGCCATTGTCTTGACACGATCAGGTAGAGGCCATTCCTTTGTTTCAGAGAATTCAGTATCCTTCCATACAAACACCACGAGTTTCTTGCGTACGGCTACTGCTAGTCGAGTCACCAACTGGGGGATTTGTTCTACAGTCATTTCCACCATGGTTTGAATGGTGAACAGATTAGCCCCTTTAGTTTTTCCTAGTGCCATACGTAATTCAAAGGTGCGAAGATCATGAAGACTGATAAGACCATCTAAGGAAAGACAAGGTTAGTATACTCTTTTCAGCGAATGATGAATGTGCTTTTTTTTTTTTTTTTTTTCCGTCATTTACCAGATAATGACACCAGTACGTCAATTTCCTTGATAATATCCAATTGTTCAATGGGTCGTTTGGCAAAAGACTTGTGAGTGTTGACTAGAGTAACTTCAGGTACTTCGTTTTCATCGGCCACTATAGTCAATATAATATAAAAGAAGGATCAGTTTCAGTCAGTGTTTCAAAATTGTTCATCTATTTTCTATGCCCTCTAGACATTTCTTACCTAAAGGTTCCTTAATGTCGTACTCAAGCAAGTGACCAATACCAGTACCGATAAGCAGCTTGTCACCTAAAGTCAAAGTAATAGAATAAGAGTTAGTACTGATATCATATCATGAGAGCACGAAAAACTGCACTATTTTTTTTTTTTTTTTTATAAAAAAGTGGGTCACTTACCATGAGCAAATATGGATTCAATTCGAGCCACTTTATCCACCACGGTGGTCACTTGAAAAGCATCATGCATAGTTTGGATGTTTGTAGGTCGTTTGCCTGACGTATAAAAATATAAAAAGAGAAGTAAAAGGAGAGAAGGAAGAGTAACCAGAAAAAAATTCAACCAGGACAAAAAAGAAGCGGGATTTAAAAACACTCAAATGATTTCCTTGCCTTTTTTTTTTTTTTTTTTTTTGAAAAGTCAAGGTGATCAAAGAAAAGAGAAAAGGTTGGACGGACCAGTAAGTGAAACCCGTTTTTCCATGTATGAAACTCGGTATTACCGTGAACATTGAGCTATCTGAAAGAAAGGTGATCAAGGGACGCGTTGAATGCGGGGTTTAAAAATAAGAGTTACACACGGGGAAGGTCCATAAAAGTATTCAGCCAATTTTCCTCCTTTACGTCTTTCTTTTCTCCAACTTTTTTTTTTTTTTTTTTTTTTTTTTATCATTCTTTTTGTATCCATCTGACTACTACTGTCATTATCGGTACTTCGTATTATCTTCTTTTCCAAAAACACTTACCTTAACTGTTTATACTGTAATGGATACTTCTACCGACATGGATGTTGACCCTCAGGTGCGACAAGTTAGTCCCGCCATCCAACGACTGAACAACAGAAAACCAGTACCAACGATACATTTCACCAGCTACACTTTAGATGACGGTAGTGTGGTAAATACTACTGATAGAATAGTCAAAGGTAACTATTATAATGAAAAAAAGTAGAACTACTCACATTGTATCTTTTTAGATGTACCTGCTCCTGCTGTTACAAAACCGACCGACGAAGAATTTTGGCACCCAGAAAACCCAACTTTACCCAATATCACTTTCCTCAAGGACCACTTTTATCGCGAAGGCCGACTCACAGAAGAACAAGCCCTCTACATTATTGAAAAAGGCACGGAATTACTTCGCCAAGAACCAAACCTGTTGGAAGTGGATGCTCCTATAACAGGCAAGTAAAAATAATAAAATAAAAATAAACGCAGAGTAATTTTATTTGACTCACACTTGTTCTATTCTATTACTTAGTATGTGGTGATATTCATGGTCAATACTATGATTTGATGAAACTCTTTGAAGTTGGAGGTGATCCTTCTAATACGCGGTATCTCTTTTTGGGTGATTATGTTGATCGAGGATACTTCTCGATAGAGGTAAGAAAAACAACAACAACAGCTAATTAACTAGTGATATTAACCACCTTTGGATTACAAGTGTGTCCTCTATCTGTGGAGTCTCAAAATGTGGTATCCAACAACTCTCTTTTTACTTCGTGGAAACCATGAATGTAGGCACTTGACTGATTACTTTACATTCCGGATCGAATGTAAGTTAAATAAAAAACAGTAACGTTATCAACACAGTAGAAACATTAGACTCAATCATTTATAGGTCGACACAAGTATACAGAAAAGGTTTATAATGCATGTATGCAATCCTTTTGCTCACTTCCACTTGGTGCAGTAATGAACAGGCAATTCCTGTGTATCCATGGTGGTTTATCTCCAAGACTTACTACCCTGGACGATTTTAAAAAGGTTAGGGTGAAAAAGAGAAGGATACATATAAAAATCTACTCACCTTTTAACGTATTTCCCAGATTGACCGATTCCGTGAACCTCCTACTCAAGGTTTGATGTGCGACTTGCTCTGGGCCGATCCTCATGAAGATTTTGGAGAAGAATCGACAACGGATACGTTTACTCATAATCACGTACGAGGATGTTCCTACTTTTTCAGGTAATATTGATGGATACTAACACTTTCAAGAACTAATCACATAATACTTTGTTGTATCTATTTTATCTAGTTATGCCGCATCTTGTGCCTTTTTAGAACGAAACAATTTATTGTCAATCATCCGAGGACACGAAGCTCAAGATGCAGGGTAAAGGAAAAGAATAAAGAAGAAAAAAAAAAAAAAAAAAAAAAAAAAAAAAAAAAGCAACTACTAATCCAACAGATGATTATTGCTCATTTTAGATACCGTATGTACAGACAAAGTCGATCAACCTCCTTCCCAGCAGTCATGACCATCTTCTCAGCACCAAACTACCTCGATTTATACAACAACAAGGCAGCTGTCCTTAAATATGAAAATAATGTGATGAACATTCGACAATTTAACTCGACTCCACATCCTTATTGGTTACCCAACTTTATGGACGTCTTCAGTTGGAGTTTACCTTTTGTAGGGGAAAAAAGTAAGTGGATGGGAGGAAACAAAGGGTGATTGGGGTGAATGATTTGTACTCACATATTATTATTATTATTATTATTATTATTTTATCAGTCACTGACATGTTGATTGCTATTCTCAATATTTGCAGTGAAAAGGAATTGGCTGACGATAAACATAGACTGTCATTACAACAACCTCCTGCCAATATCTCGACCATCTCCTCTGCTGCCAATGACGATGCAGAACAACGAAGGACGGTGATTAGGAACAAGATTCTTGCTGTTGGAAAGATGTCACGAGTATTCTCAGTCTTACGGGAAAACTCTGAACGGGTGATGGAACTCAAATCGTTATCTCCTTCTGGTAAACTTCCCCTTGGTACTCTTGCTTTAGGTGTTGAAGGCATAAAATCAGGTAAGTAGAATGGGTATATATTGATCATCAAGTTGTACTCACCTCTTCTTTTTGAAAAAAGCAATCACTAGTTTTGAAGATGCGAAACGATCCGATATTGAAAACGAACGCTTACCACCTACTCGTGAAATGAAGGATGCCATGCTAAAAGAAGAAACGGAAAATAGACTACGTGATGCCGTCGAAGAAGAAGATCAACATATGAACGATGTTGCTGATGCTATCATGATGGATGCCGATTAAAATATATAGTTTAATAGGATAGGACAATAGTATACTTTATATAGTTGTAGTATGTTTTATGTAAAACTGTTTGCGTTCAAAGCACTTTTTATTCTTATACTTTAAATAAAACTCTTTCTTTGACCCATTATAATTATTGTATTGTATTAATGATATAGATACGGCATTGATCAGCATATACTTTTTCAACCCGTTATGCGTACAGCAGCAGATTCCACATTGAAAAGATGGAAATCACGACGAAATACAGCAAGGACATGGACTTGTTGATCTTTGAATTTGGATAATTGGTCTGGAACAATAAAATCAAGTTTACCATCTAAAGCTTGAGTATCTATACAAAAGCATGATATTAGATCAGAAAAAGAGTAACATCGTGATCAAACTTTACGTCCAAGTGAAAAGGATCGATCTTCGTCTATGAATATATTCACAGTATCCGCTTGTGTATACACAGATTGATCCCATGCCACTGAATGAGTATTTCCTATTTTCCATTCTTCATGCAAAGTGAGATTAGCTAGGGTACACAAAGAAAAGAAAAAAAAAAAAAAAAAAAAAAAAAAAAAAAAAAAAAAAAGTGAGTTCAGTGTCGGAGCTTGACATTATTCAAGCATCCATACCAGCAACAAACGATAAGTAGGATTGGATTATAAAAACAACTATCCATTCAAGTTTCATGATAATCTATATTTTTAAAAGGTGGAAGGATCAAATAAGACAATATATATATTTATATAAGGACAATCTTTATTTGAGACAATAATATAAACATTCAACATCATAAACTAAGCAATGTAATAAATAAATAATAATCTAGAGTTCATCACGAATAGGTTTGTCTTGTTTAGGTATATCCTCGGATAATTTCAAATCACCAGAGAAAGTAAAAGCCTGGACACGACCAGAAGCAATCTGTCCCAACCAACGAGTGATGCTCTTGTTATCCCAAGCACCAATATAAGGACGATACAATTGCTTACTAGGGTGGAGAATAAACAAGCCAGGGTAATCTTGTACCAGATCTAATTGTTGGATAATATCCGCCGCCTTGTCGCTGGTCATCCATCCAAATCGGAATAACTCATTAGTGTTTTGTTCGTGGATTTCGGTCAATAGTTTGATGCCTTGGTCTTTTTCTTCGGGTGAGACTATTGTAATGACGCAAATATTGTTGCCAGTTTTTGAGCAATGTTGTTGAAGGGTTGCATCTGTCGCCAATTCTTCCACTACAAAAAGAAAAGAAAGTTCCATGTTAGTAGTCAATTGATCACCATGTTATATATACCTTTTGGTTTGATGGGAGGTTCAGGAGCTTGGCTTGATTCTTCTTTTTTGGCTTCAGCCTTGGTTTTCTGTTGAGTGGGAGCAAAAGTGGACAAGTAATCTGAGAGAGGTTGGTATTTGAGTTTGCCGCTGTAGACCAATGGATTGTGATCTTCACCAGGAGTAAGCACTAGTAAAGTGGGGAATTTGTCAATGCCAAAGAGATCCACCACTTGCTTTTCTGATTTCTTCACTTCCCCCATCAATAGTCGCCCGTCGCCAAAGTCTACAGATAGCGCTTTATACAAAGGTGTCGTCGTTGGCTTGTCAGTGAATAAGATCACTTTGGACATGGTTGAATTCTATATAACAAAAGATCATGTTAGTCCTTTTTCCTATGATTGGTTAGATAATCAACTTGCCTCCAATTCCATAAAGTCGTCAATAGAGATACTGGCCTTGGATTTCACTTTGGCAGGGTCTCCTTTGATAAGTCGCACATTTGAGGGTTGTTGAGAGAGAAGATAATCCACTAGAGGTTTGGCTTCACGCGGTCCTTGATAATCTATAAAAAACAAAAACAAAAACAAAAAAGCTGTCAGTTCGTTCCTAGTTGATTTCTTATTCATCCCTACACTTACCAGTTGGTTTCTTGACGCGAGTACCCTTCTTGTTCACACTGGATCGGAATACCTTGATCGTTGGGAATCCTTTGATATCATATTGACCACACAAAGGCTTGTTGCTGTCTTCGTCACAATTAATAGCTGCCACCGTTACTAATCCTTTCAAATTGTTGGCCGCCTTTTTCCATTCCGGGGAAAGTCTAACACAAAGACAGGTATGTTTAAAATATATATAAAAAAAAAAGAACCAGTTGTTTTCATTTCAGACTTACTTTTGACAATGACCACACCAAGGAGCATAAAACTCGACAGCCACAAGTTTCTGTTAAAAGAAGTGATTAGTTGAGTACTTGATATAAAAGAGATGTTCCTTACGTCATTTTTGAGGACTTCTTGCTTGAAGTTCTTGGGTGTTAATTCCACTACAGCATCACGACTGCTATACATTGCTGCCGAGAGTGCAAGGTTGGCACAAAGAAGAGTGGCTGCCTTGAGTAGCATGGTTAGACAAAGAGTTGTTTCAACAAACAAAAAAAAAACAAAAAAAAAAAGGTAGCCAAAGGAGAAAGAAGAATCCACAAAAAAAAAAAAAAAAAAAAATGTGGTCGAAATTTATTGGCAAATGCGGCGTTTGAAAATCACCATTATGTAAAATCAAGGGGTGATCAAGGGCCAAAGAAGGAATTCCTTCTTTCAGGTGCATTGATATTATACCCTACCCCATCCTCCTTTTCAGGAACCAACATTAAGAAGGATCCCCTTCTCTTCGATTGCAAATTCCGCCACCTCTAGTAAACACAAGGAACCGTCTGATGTAGACATTTTATACATGTTCAAATATAAAAAAAAAAAAAATGAGAGTTTATTTATAATAATCTAATCTATTCTAATCGTACAATTACTATATCTATTTGTAAATCCAATACATTTCAAAAGGATACTCCTGGTGATCCTCTACCAAGTCGCAATGCCATTGCCGTTCCTTAACCTTGATAAAAAACCCGCGTTCATCGGGGTTTCTCTCCTTGTAAGCCAATAACACACGACAAGTAGGGTTCACCATGAGCCAATCTAGAGTTTGTAATAAAAGATCGTGTGAGCCTTGATTGTACAGCACGTCCGTCAATAAAACCAGATCCACCATATGCTCGTCGCCCGCCCATGTCGTGTCCTCATCGTCTCCTATCGAAGCCTTGGGTCCCCATGATAATACTTTGGCTTGTATGTCGGTGGATGTCGTGATCATCATGTCGAGATTTTGTTGCATGATATCCAAAGCATCGGGTAAATCGGTGAGCACCATGGTGTGGGGCTTCAGTACCAGGGCAGCAAAAATCCCCACCAGTCCCGTACCACTTCCTATATATAAGACTCTGTTAGACACGGTTCCCCCTTCCTGGTATATTGATCCTTCTTACCTAATTCAATGACATGATTACATTTGATGTGATCTTTATGTTTCTTAATAAAATCACACATGACTAATCCACAATCCCTATACAAAGAATGAGATGATGATTTGGGTTTGATAGGTGGTATATAAGCTTACCATACATGTCTTGCAATACTTTGTTCTACATCTTCACATATGGAGACCACCAGATCCGACTCGATCATTACTTGTCGTTGTGCCTGTTGTCCACCTGGAGGATCCTGTGTAATGAGTTGACGTTTAGATTGATCAAAAGAGACTTGGATAGGTATAGACCAAGTAGGTATAATCCAGACATTATCGACACTATAGCTCGTTCCGTCTTTGTAAGCTGAGCTTCGTATTAAAGGATAAGCTTGGTGCCAAACAGGATGAGGTATAATCGTGGTGGAAGTCTTGCTTTTCGCAATCACCGTTTTTGCTCTGAATTTTGGAGCCAAGGAGAATGAGAGTTGGATCTTGCCGTTGAAGCTGTTGCCAACGTTAGAGGTGGTGGGTACAAGGGCGATCCGAGTGACAATGCCACCGCCAGGATACGGACGATAGTCAAAGTTGGTCAAGATCACCGAGTCGTCCTTCTTTATAGTGTCGTTATGTTTTCTCTTCTTGGAAGCTTTCTTGTTGCCTAGAGGTAAGAATTGGATTGTCAGATTAGGTTGGTTGGTTTCGCATTGGACTGAAAAGTCGCCACCAAAAGGCCGATCACCCAGATCACTTTCGACTGTCCAGACTATATTAAACGGTTGGTGTAAGGTGCATTTTGATGGAGGTGGTTTAAGAAACCGAATATAAAAAAGAGACTGTTGCATTTATGACTGGAAGAAGAAGAGAGAGGGAAAGAAAAGTTTCTTCTTTTGTATCACGGCGGCATTTCAATTTCATTGAGTGGTCAAGATAAATTAGTGTTGTTTCCTCTTTTTTTTTTTTTTTTGCTTTTGCTTTTTCTTCTTCCATTCTCTTTCTTTTGATTATTGCCAAAATGTATCGTGGAAGTCACCATCTCTTGTCTTCTGCTAGGAGGTGGACCTCTACCACCCAACCCTCTTTGGCTGCCCTCTCCCTATTACGACGTCAAGCCAGCACCACACACACCATCTCTCCACCCTCAAGGATCTATCGCAAACTAGGACTGACAGCAGCCACAGCAACGACGGGCGCAGTATTATACTACACCAATGAAGACTTTCGACATGTGATGACTGCGTTTGAACGGTGCGGTGTTGCCGGTAAGACAGGGGTCCTGGTGGCACTCGATTATAAACTGACCCTGTCAAGAGACTATGGTGACGATGAACAAGCACGATTACAAGCTAAATCCGAATGTCATTTACGATGTGCGAAACGAGTATTGGATTCCTTGCAACGACTTGGTGGGATCTATGTCAAGCTAGGCCAACATGTGTCTGCCATGGTCTACTTGCTCCCCATTGAATGGACTTCGACCATGGCAGTGCTTCAAGACCGTTGTGACCCGACACCCCCTGAAGACATTCGCCAACTCTTCTTGACCGACTATGGACAACCGATTGATACTGTCTTTGATGTATTTGACTGGACCCCGATCGGTGTGGCTTCTTTGGCTCAGGTACACAAAGCCCGCTTGGCATCTACTGGTGATTGGGTGGCAGTGAAATGTCAACATCCCAATCTGGATGAATTCTGCAAGATTGATATGCGAACGGTGTCGGCTATCTTTGATTGTATCTACTACTTTTTTCCAGACTTTGGATTTGGCTGGCTGGTGGATGAAATGAAGGAATCTTTGCCTCAGGAAATGAATTTTGTCCATGAAGCGAACAATGCTCATCAAGTCGCTGTCAATTTTGCCACCAATCAAACCACGGCCTTGGTGATTCCAAAGACGGTGTGGGCTATTCGACGAATCATGTGTATGGAATGTAAGTTTATCCTGGGCGGGGGTTAAATAGGAATTGAAAAGGGACGGGTCATACTTTATTGTCTCTATATGGAACTAGTACTAATCTTGTTTTTTTTTTGTCATTATTTAGTTATTGAAGGTGCTCGTATTGATGATCTGGACTATATGAACAAACACAACATTGATCCTCGTACTGTCTCATCTGAACTAACCAAGGTATTCTCTGAAATGATCTTTTTACACGGGTAAGTTAAAAATAAAACGGGAATACAGGAAGTAGCTTACTAAATTATGTCTTGTTGTAATAGTTTTGTGCACTGTGACCCTCGTAAGTTTTAAAAACACAAATGTATAGATATGATCTCCTTTAAACTCTCTCTCTCTTTTTTTCATTAGACCCTGGAAATGTTATCATTCGACCCTCGACCAACAAGAAACATGGACAAAACTTTGATCTCGTACTACTCGACCATGGATTATACCGAACATTGACAAGTCAACTACGTACCGACTATGCACATTTATGGACAGCACTGATTCAAGGCGATGAAGATGGCATTCGAACCTATGCTTACCGTGTAGGCGGAACCGAAGGCTATCAATTGTTTGCCAGTATGCTGACGGGACGTGAATGGGCCAAGATCAACGACGCCGATCTGAATTCGACACGAGGACAAGAAGAACTGGGACGGATGGCAAAGGGTGCTTTGGACTTTTTGGTCGAGGTGGCGGATATCCTGGGGAAAATGCCACGCACGGTCTTGTTATTGCTCAAGACCAATGATTTATTACGACATGTGGATGAACAACTCAACGTGGTGCCTGATGAACGAATCACTTATGTGATCATGGGGCAATACTGTAGTAAAGCGGTGTGGTTGGATACTCGTGCTCATCTCGTCAATAAACTCCGTGAACTAGGCTGGCAATGGTATCTCATGAAACTCTTGGTGCGCGCTTGGTGGAATTATCATTCATTGGAATATGCTCTTTGGGTTTATCAGTTAAGTAGCGTGTTTTTGGATGATATGCGTACTTTTTGGATCAAATGCACTCGTTGGTATCATCATTAGATTATAGATTCTGGTAGTTGATAGATACAATACCCCCTACTCCTCTTATTATTAGAAATCAACTACTTTTTTTTAACAAAAACAATAGAATTAATAAAATTATATTACACTGCTTCCTCAATGATGGAAACGGGATTCATGCAACAGGACTGGTCGGAATTTGAAACGTATTGATATCAAATACCGTCTTTTTTTTCCAGTCATCTCATCAACGCCATCTCATTCATTATTGGATAGCAGTGTCTTGTCCTCAAGGATACATATATACCCTTCCTGCTCGTACTCAGTCGAACTCTCATGTTTGAAACAAGGATGACGATGATTTCCAAGTTTGGTTAGACCGAAATCACACCGCGCCCTGTTTCTCAGTTTACAAAGACATTGCAAACACCTCCGATGAATCAAGCCAATAGATTCCCTTGGCCTTCATGTGCTCAAGCCTCGGGGTTCAGGGTTGGGGCCACATCCAAATCAGGAAAGCGGAATTTGAATTTAAAGGTAAGAGCCAGATCAAACAGCCCACTATACATAGTACCCTTTGATGATATGGCATCAAAGTGTACACGTTGAGTGTCTTTTTAATGTAACTTTTTGATGCTGTTTTTTTGTTTTTGTTTTTTGTTTTGTTTTGACAAATGAAACGATTGATTAGTAAGGCATCCATAATGGTGATGATTATGTGGGTCAAGTGACAAATAAGAAATGCAATTGGGATGACAAGGGAATTGACTGAGTAATGAGTAAGCGGGAAAACCTGGTACACTATATATAAAGCAAAGTACAAGCCCTTTTTTTCTTTCTTTCTTTGATTATCTATTACTAAACCATGCCTCTCGATATTTATACCTTCCCACCCTCTCTTTGGGCCTCTGTTCCCCGCTTGATTGTTGAAGAAAAAGGAATCCCTGATGTTAACTATATCAATGTAGATTTGTCCAAGGCCGAGAATTTTGCACCTGATTTTATAAAGTAAGAAACCCCGCTCGGCATTTTTTCTCTCTTTTCTCATTCTTTTTTTTTTTTTTTTTTTTGTAATCCTCTAGACTTACTCCACACCATACCATCCCTGTCCTTGTTGATCATAAAACCAATCAAACGTTGACTGATACCATCACTGTATCCCGACATCTCGATGACCTCTCTGGCCGCACCTTGACACCTGCCTCTGAACAAGAAGAAAACCAAATGAACCAACTCTTGGCTCTTCTCCATGGACAACACGATGTCGGCAACCCTTTATTCTTCACCGCCGGCTCAGATGAAGAAGTGGCGGCTAAAAAAGACCTTGTTTTGCCCTTTTTGAAGAATCGTATTGCTGGATGGGAAAAGTACAAGTCGGAAACCACGGGCAACGAACAATTACAGGAACTCTACAAGCAACAAATCCATAATGCACATCAACTCATTGGTGCCTATGACACCAAGGCTGCGGGAATGTATCAACAACATGAACATTGCTGGACACTTGCTCAAGAGTTACTGGATACCCTCGAAAAGACACTCGAAAAGAATGATGGGAATACTTATTTGGTGGGTAATCAATATACGTTGGCTGATGTCCATGCTACCCCTGTGTTGGCTCGTTTTATCTTGATTAAGGGTGACTCTGCTGTACTGGGGGGTCGACCTTTATTGACTGCTTACTATGAACGTATCAAGACCAAACCAAACTTCAAAACCATCTAGTTTATATATATTTAATTAGTAAAAATAAAAATCTGTTATTGTCCTTTACTATTAGTGTAAATGTGTGTGTGTGTGTGTGTGTGTATGCGGCGGGGGTTTAATTTTAAAATAGGCATAATGAGTCAATTGGCTACACATCACAAAGGCGTGTGAAAAAAAAATTGACATCAGTCCTATGATATCAACCCATCAAGGTATTGAATGATATTTATTTACAAAAAGGGGTGGGGGATATATACAAAAGGGAGAAGATCTACTATAACTAGGCAGACCAAAAGATATGAGGATGATGAGGATGATGAGACCGTTTGATGACAGCTTGTTCAGATTCATTCCATTCGAATTCAGGTTGATAATCTTGATTTTCAGAAGGAGGAGTCCAATCGTCTTCTTCATTATCAAAAGTATGTTGTTGCATTGAGAAGGATTTACAATGAGAAGGGATATCAATAAAGGTAGGTCGATTAGGTCGTTTTAATGAGCAATGGATGGATGTCAAATAAGAGGTGGTAGAAGGAGGGGTAGGTAAAAAATCATCATCCGAATCCGCCGCCGAGGAAAAGGATGGCATGAATGCCACTGGTTCCACTGTAGGTTCGAGTGTTGAGCCAGAGAATCGAGGCAAGTTTAATGAAGGATAGGCGGCCATGATGATATAAGAGTAAAAAGAAGAGAGAGAGAGAGAGAATGTGGAGATGAATTTATATCCCAATTGTTTGTTTCATTAGTGTAACGCCCTATGCCTTATATTTATTATTTCTTTTTTAGTTCCCTTAGCAATTCCGATTTGTTCCCGCCCCACATTTTCATATCCACCACAATGATTCAGTAAGTGACTTTATTTATTTTATTAGATCAATGATAAAAAGGAGCTACAGTATATCTTTTTTTTAAAGATCACGGATCCTTTCCACCATACCACATTCAGGAAGATGAGCACCTCGATACTTGATTAGATATTCACCGTTTTGTTTAGCTGTCACCGTCTTGTTCACTTTACATCCCTAAAAAGTAATAGAGAGGAGTTCGAATGAGCATGAATATCATATGTCAAAAATCGGGAAGAATCGTGTAGACCCTGAGTTTTTTTTAGCCCGTCTATTCCCGTCCTATTCCATTTCTTTTTATTCATCCACTATGCAAAAAAAAAAAAAAAAAAAAAAAAAATCCCTTACCTTGTTACTATTGGAGCATTTATAGTATATACTTCGACATCCTGTTTTCTTTTGTGTCGTATTGCCATTGTTCCGCCAAAAATATCGATCAAGGTAAGGAAACTCCCGTGTTTCCACAATCTTGGTAATAGCATGCATTTCCCTTCGTCGTCGACTACGAGGTTCATCCCCACTATCATAATAATGAGTAAATATATATCGCGAGGCTATATAGTATACTATTAGAATTATTACCTTTGATCAATGTCTTCATCACTTGTTGATTCATTAGAAGGTGGTGAGGACATGGCCAGCATAGCAGTGGCAGCTGAGTGACGACGTTGTTGATCTTCCATAGATGGTTGACAAGGACTAGATATAGACAATTTACGTTTGATAGGTGGTAAAAGTGCTGGTGCTGGTGAATCATGTTTGATATAATAATCTAATTCCTTGGCTCGTAACTTGGCTTCTTCGGCTCGTCGTTTATCTTCTTCTACTTTACTTGTTAAAATAAGTTTGAGGAGATCAGGATGTGCTTGGTATTGTTGAATGACTTGGTGTAATTCATATAAAGGTGCCGAAGAAGAATCTGGTACGTGCAGGTTGTTGTCATTAGTAGTATAAGGTGTAGAGGGACAAGTGAGTTCTGACATTATTGTGATGTGTATGTATATATGTATGTATAAAAGGTATGTAAGTTGGATTAATGTATAATAAAACGGAAAGAAAAACGAAAATGTGAAAAATGTTGGATTGGGGGCCTTTTTTTTTAAAAAAAAAAAAAAAAAGAAAGTTTGGCGGAATTTGAAATATGTCTACCTCAACCCAAGAAAAGGAATAATGATGGACAATGGGATATATATATATATATATATATATATAACTCACCCATCCAATCCCGGAATACTTTCTTATACAAGACAACATGTATCTATTCATGATTAAACATGAAAAGGATTGCATGTCTACCAGTTGTAGTCTGTTGAATCGAAGAATCACGCTGAACCTTTTTTTTTGTACCACAGCCGAAAAGTTGATTTCGCTTTGTCATTGTCAGGCCGGGATCTCAAATCCATTCATACTGCCTTTCCAGCATTTGCCGCCTTTTTTTTTTTTTTCTAATACATATGTACCCCCAACAACAACGGCAATAAAGAAAAGGGAAGAGGCAAACAGGATAGTAACACTAACTCTTTTTTTTTTTTACCCCTCTTTAAAAGAAGGATGGTTCAAAAGTGTATGTGATTCATTCTTCTACTATGGATATGAATCAAATCATCTGGTCTTGACAGAAAGAATGAGATCAAGAAACGATGTTTTCCCTATTCGTTCCGCCTCATTGGATCGAAATTGCGGGGAGGGCGGGGTTTTACATTCATTCTGGCGGCAGAGGGGGGCAAATCTGCTTTCATGCGGAACTTTATTCAAGGTCCCCAATCTTAAAAAGTTATCGGGTTGACTCTTACAAATAAGCTTTCCGGGTCCTTTTCCGCATAAAAAAGGAAAGACATACATTATCAGCAGTGTTCCGAGAATTTCATGATAAAACAGGTTGGAGTGTTTTTATTAGGTAAAAAAAAAACCCCCCCCAAGAGTAAAGACTATGCTACTACTATATACTAATCTATATTAAATCATTTCCGTCCCAAGAGTAACGCCCTAAAATCATCATTGCTTTTTGGTGCTGTAGAGGTCGATGAATCTGCTTCAGTTGTTGAGGGTGGTTGTTGATCTGGTTTTCGGAATCCTGCTAATGCTACCCGTCCACCACGTCGTGTTCCACCCCGACCACGTCCACCTTGGTTTCTTGGAATCATCATTGTTGGTTTTTTAAAGTTGTCTGTGCTGCTTGGTGGTTGATCAGGGGTTGTTGATGCAAGCTTGGGCTTCTTTGTTTCTTCGTGATCTACGTCCATGTCATCTTGAGAAGGTTGTTTTCGTTTCTTTGATGTTTCGGTAGTTGTATTGTTGTCGGTTTGGTTCTTTTTCCCGGCCTTTTGTTTCAGTCGATGTTGGCTTTTCTTGACCTACATGAAACAATAACAAGAAAAAGAGTTATGAGTGCATCTTTTTACAGGACCTATCAGTGATTTTACCTTTTCCTTGATCTTCTTTTGCTGTTGTTTGGCCTCTTCTTCTTCTTGCTGTTGTACCGTATCCTATAAAGAGAGATCAGATCGTCAACTATAGTCAAAAGAGAGAGGGGAGGAGATTGTCAATTATTACCTGCCACTTCTTTGCCATGTCCTTGGATTTCTTGTTGATACGTACAATAGAGTCTTCCAGAGATTCAATAGATCCTTCTTCATATTCCAAGGTTTGGTATGCCGCAATGAGTCGTTCAGGATAATCCATGTTCTTTCCCATCGCCCGTTTGAAGAGTGAGGTGCAGCGTTGTATGTTACCAAGAGATCTACCAAAAAAAAAAAAGTATGTATGAATAATTAAGGATCTTCATAACTCATATCCTTTTACCTTTCAAAATCAATATAGTTAATCCAAGCTTCAGGATTCCGACCTTGTTTCTTGATTATTCCTTCCCAGATTTCTCTTGCACGGTCCACATTATCCAATTTGTTGCCCTAAAAAGCGAATTTATAGTTAAGAGTGACATATTACATTCAACCCCAATTTAGTCTGATCACTTACCTCCATGGTTGCCCAGAATTTTTCAATACGATAGTATGGATCACCCGAGTCAGGGAATGCTATAGGTTTCAAGAGAGAGGAGGTTAGATGATGAATGACATGATTGGTTCTATTTTGTCATAACTTGCCTTCATCAATGTACATCAAGGCTTCTTGGAATGTCAACCTCAAGTAACTGATCCCTTCGTCATCGTCTAAAATAAGAATTACAATGAGTTCAATGTGCCTCATAATCGCATAGTTATATCAAACTTACCTTGATCCCAGTTCACTTGTCGTCGAGCATGCGCACATTTAGCCATCATAAGGGTAACCAAATCTTCAAGACTTGATAGCAAAGCTTTGTTGCTTATAGCACGATCAAAGATATCTAGTATTTTTTTTTTTAAAAAAAAAAAACACAGAATGGTTAATAATGATGATGACCATGTCATCATATACTTACCGACCACCTTTGCCAAAGTGTCACCTGGGGGTTCACCAGAAGATTCGCCGGAAGATTCCTATAATATTAGATAGAGGGAAGATTAGTCACATGGATCACACCTATAATCATAACTGGTTTATACACTTACCACAAATCTTGCCAAATGAGACCAGAGGGTACCAGACCAAGGACAATTCTGTACGGCACGTAATGCAATAGGATTCACAAAAGCCAAGACACGAGCATTTTCAATCTTATACGAGAGAAAAGATAAACAAAAAAGATGTTAGTATGTCATTAACGAGATTGTTCCCGCTAACCAACCAACTATATCACTTACCATGAAGCAGATATAATCTTCCCAAAGTCCAACATCGGTGCAATAGATAGCAACTGCACGTTCATAGAGATTGCGCACATAGTTTAAACTTTTCATCTTCTTGGCCCGTTTTTCTTCTTCAATATACTGATAAAAGACATCCAAAGAGTAGTTTTGATCTTTCTACAAAAAAAAAAAGGTGCGATATCATATAATAGATACGGTTAGTATAAAGTCGGATTGACCTGTTGGACACATTATCTTACTAGCATTTGTTCATAAATGTCCCTGGCCTTTGCTGCATCTTTAGTGGTGGCAAATATTTTGTTAGCTTCCACCAGATTCGCTTCATAGTTGCTATTGTCATAAGTACTGTTGATTTGGGAATAGTTGGCAAATGTTTCTTCGCAAGCTATATAGAATAATCAAAGTTGGGTGGGTTAATAAAAGGGACATGTTATTGTCACCATCACTTGCCTAAATGTAACACCTTCAAACGATCCAGATAGATTTGCTTGAGCCTATCGTATTGTTCAGTACTAGACAATATAAAAGTGTTAATAATGGTCCATTCAGCCAGTCTTTATTACCTATTGTAAACCTCCATCATTTTCGCTTCAAAGTCAGCATAAGCATTCCAAATGATATGACTCTATTGTATTAATAAAAGTCAAAGGGTGAGTTACATAATATATCATGTTATACTTACTTTTTCAATGTGATATGTTGTTGCCCGCACAGCTGTCAAAAGATCTTCACGAGTCGTTTCCACCAACTTGATTGCAGCTGGATCATTCTTGTCATCAATAGTGTTCCATTGTTGATCAAACTTGGTGTTAATAAAGTCGACATATGAAGACCAAATGGTAATGGCTAATAAACAGAATACACAAGGTTTCAATATATGGTGTTTATCGTTGGAGTTTTTAGCCACTTACACAAGTAATCTTTATCAGCTTCTTCATAAAGTCGTCGTAGTTTCAGTTCCCCTTCTTCAGTAGATGCTTCGTTTTTAGCATCTTCAATCCAGTCGAGCCAAATTTCTATATAAAAAGATCTTTAAGAGTTAGTTCATACAATCACATTATGCCCCTCTCCTCTGCTTACCTTCGGTTAGTGGATATATATTGTGCATCGCTTCCCGTGCTGCTTCCAATTCAACAGGCAGTCCAGCAAGTTTCAACGCATCAATCCGACTTTTGAGGAGTTCATAGTTTGTTCCGTCTTGTGCTAACTAAAAAGAAAAAGAAAGAGTAGTTTAGTAGTGAGGAAAGAGAATACGCGTATGACTTGCCTGTTCTTCAATACCAGGTAAAGAGTCCAATGCTGCCAAACTTTTTTCGGTTTCTAATTGTTCTTCACTTTTGGTTGATTCTGCTGTTGTAGTATCCACTTCCATATTGTCATTGGCAGTGTCGTTCAAACTGATAGAGTCATCCGTATTTGTTGGGATAATGTCGTCTTTGTCCATTTCAAAATCAAGCAAAAGAGAAAGAGGGAATGAAAATAGACAGACAAAAAAAAAACAGGCGGGCATGTGGCGATTTCAAATCCCGCCTTTTCCATTTGCGTCCTATCTTGTCGATCCATCATTTCTCTTTGGATAATAACCTTGTGTTCTTATGTAATGATTACACTTTTACTTTAGTGAAAAGGAAATATTACGGACCTATGGTACCGACATACATATGAATGATGTGATATGTATGCATCATAATGGATAAGGTGAGGGTCAATATGCATTGGTACTTCGATACCATGACCAGTGACAAACACCCTGTGTTTTTTTTTCTCACTCTGTTGACGTTGCTTTTATTACTATAACTAGCCACATTGTTAAAGTAGTTTAGTTGGCAGGTGGAAAAGGAAAGGGGGTCTTTGTCACTTCTCTATATATGGTAGCCCGTAACAGCGCATGGGTGAGACAAGCGCGAAAATAAAAGACTGATATGGCAAGCGCATTGGTAAAAATGAAGATAACAGTGATGGTAATGACAGCAAAACAGTTGTTTTTAGTGCATGGTCACCGTATGTGTAAGACAAAAGAGTCAAAGAAAAAAAATAAAAGAGGCCGATTTTCAAATCCCGCATTTAATATAAATCTGGATTTGACTTTTTTTTTTTCATTTAAAACGCCTCTCTTTTACTTTTTCAACACTTTTATACTTTATTGCTTGCATTTTTATTTTTATTTTTATCATATTGTACATTTACATCCCAAATTCATAATAATGCCTACACTCACCCTGTTTACACACGTTTTGGATTTCAGCAAACTCAATACATCATCGATGAAAATACCACTTGGATCACAAACAACAACAAACAAAAGAAAACAACAACAACCTACACTTACACCCACTTTTCGATCAATCAGTCAACATCAAAGTATTATACCAATAAAGGAGCCTCAACCAAGCTCATCATCATCTCCCATACCTTCGTTAACACCAACATCATCATTCAGAAAAAACCCCTTTTCCCTTCTACGACCCACCCAGCATTCATCGGTTATAACCAGTCCAGGGCATCACTCCTTCATCTCCACCACCGATGACCAAGCACACAAAACACAAGAATCCACACCGTGGGACTTTATCAAGAAACAACCATACGATCATCGACCATTGCAGCAACCGAAACGATTGTTGCGAAAGTGCAGCAGCCTATTCACCTCCACCAGACTAAAAAGGGAAGAATCCACTGACATATGTGACACAAAAGAACAACCTGTCTGCTGCTTTCGATCTCTCCCTTCTCCTGACGTCGAGCGAAAAAAGAAGAAAAAGATGGTGTATGATCCTATACAATGGCCTTGTGTGTTGGTGCAAGATGCGGTGGAACAAGATCGGTTGGTGGCTCAACATTATCTTTTACGAACAGCATTTGGTGGAAATGATTATACTGCTCCTGTTCATTTCCTTTTATCACAACAACAACAACAACAACCTCTGGATGAATCTCTTTTAGGTCCCGTGGTGTTGGATATAGGATGTGGTCTTGGTCAATGGTCAATGGAAATGGCAACGGCGTATCCCAAATCAACTTTTATTGGTGTCGATTTACTGGACAACTTTCCCCAAGATATCAAGCCGAAGAATTGTCGATTTATGTCTTTGGATGTACGTCAACTTCCTTTACCTTTTGATGATCAAAGCATTGATTATATTTACCAGCGGGATTTGAACTGGGGGCTCTTGCAGGATGAATGGAATCCCTTGATTAAGGAATACATGCGGATCTTGAAACCCGGTGGATGGATCGAATTGGTGGAAGCAGTAAGTTGGATCTTTTCTTTGGAAAAAAGAAAAAAGTATTTAAACCTTTTTTTTTTTTTAAAAAAAAAATAGGATATGGAGACTAAAAGCAGCCTTGGGAAGGAATGTGCCATGAATGATAAACGTAAGTAAAGGAACCCAACGCATCATTTATATTGAATCTCTTCTTCTCTCTCTCTCTTTTTTTTTTAGTTTTGGAAGGATTTGGCTTACGACACCAAGATCCTTATGCAGCCAGGCGATTACCTTCCATGTTAGCCACATGTGGATTCCGTCGAGTCGAAAGCCAATTCCAATCTTTGCCTCTTGGATGGTCAAACCAAAATCAAGCAATAACAAGTCAATACATTTTTTATCTCCGCTCTCTTGGTCCTTGGTTGCGTCTCGTCATGGGGTTAAATCAAGAAAAGTATATGGATTACGTCGATCAATTGCCTTTGGAATGGAATCAGGCGCAAACGTATGTCAATTGGCATTGCGCTACTGCTCAAAAACCATATAAATCATAAATGTTACCCTTCTTTCTTTTTGTTTATATCTCCCCATTAGTTATTGTCATTATGTAGTTTTTTAATATTGTATAGCATGTCTTTTATTATGTATCCTTTAATAAAATTCTTTTTTTCAAAAAAAAAATAATAATAATCAATCATTGATGACTATGGTATCATTTGATGTAAGATTCATGCATGAGCAACGGCGGGCTTTGAACTATTGGGTTTTAAATGCCGGCCTTTTAATACTGAAGATCACCCACACAACACTGGTCATTTTTTTTTTTTTTGTGAAGCATTTGTCAAATACATATCTTTTATTTTATTAAGACAACAGTAATACATGGTAATAGATAGGGAATATGGGAGGAAGGGTGATTGCACTACATAATGTGTTGACTAGTTCTAGTCATGGATCAAATCCCCTTGATCATCTGTATCTTCATTGTCGCCGTCCAGACCTTCAGTTTGTTCAAAGTATGTTTCCCATAAAGCAATAACCTATTAAACAACTAATGGTGTAATTAAATCCCTGATACTTTTTTTCGTATCGAGTTTTACCTTCTTTTGATGTTCAATCATACTGCATAGAAAAGCCTCCACGCTTTTTTTAAAGTCCACCACCTTTTCTTGGTCAAATCGGTCGAGTTCGTTTTTGATCAATCTTGATATGTCTTGATATTCCCTTTCCAATTCCTCCACCTTCTCCTGCATCTAATAACAAATGAAGAAGAAGATGGAAAGAGAGAGATTTAGTGTCAATATATACATACATTTCCGAGTTTTTTACCTCTACAATTTCCAATTGAGTTGCTGTCACCCTTTCTGATTTGATCTTTTGTTGCCCCTTTAGTTTTTCATGGATAGCCACCTTTTTCTGCAGTTCAGATTCAACTTGTTGGTATGCTTGATATGTCCGGATCCGAGCATTGAATGATAACTATGTTACAGCAGTTAGTATTCAAAATCATGTAAAGTGTTCTTCCCCTCTTTTTTTTTGATATATTACCCTGATAGACCCAATGATACGGATATATTCATCAATGGTATGCTCCAAAGTCAGTACATCGTATCGTGCCTATTAAAGATAGAATGGATGAAACGATGAAGAGAGAGACCAAAGCGGGGTTTAAATTACCTGTTCTTCGTGTAGCTGTTTTAATTGTTTTTGAATATCCCCTAACACAGTCAAGTGAGTAGATAGATTCCGATTCAATTCAGCAGATGCTAATGGAAACATGCTTTCACCAAAATCAGATATAGCCCCACCAAGTTCTAATAAATCATTAATGTCAGTGGGTGCCCTCTAATCCTTCCAAAGTTCATATTTACCTTTTCTTTGTTTGACCACCCCTTCTACACTTTTCAATAAAGTTTTGAGTTGAGTTTCCAAAGCATCCAATTCCGACTTTTTCGAGCCAAACCAGTCATCGTTCTCATTGAATTTGGCAAATGGATTGGAAGCCGCACTTGAGATTGTTTCACCAAAAGATCGCATGAATCCAAATTTAGGTGTTTCGGGTTCAGCTCGTTTTTGACGTTTCTATTCATAAACATTGGTTAGATTCTGGGATAAGGAGATTCCTTCTTTTTTTTGCATCGTGCTTACCTCCACGTTAAATGATTCACTTTCTAAAAAGACCTTGAGATCAGGATCACCATATAGCATTGGATGAGCCACCGTTTTACGCAAGCACCGTTCAAGAGCAATCCGTCGAGATTCCACAAATTCTTCTTGAAATCGACCCAGGGCATGTTTTTCAGGTACAGGTGGTACAATGACACCAGGATTACCATTAGTAAGTTGATTATAGAGCCATAAAAAGTCCCGGTATCGTCGAGCCACCACAAATTCAGAGGATCGAAAGGCTGGCGAATCCGTCTATAGTAATAAAAAGAGTAAGTAATCCCTTTTTTTATTATATTGGGGTGGGTTTACCTTTGTTTTGACTTTATAAACAATATGAGCATTGATTGCATCCCCTACTTTTTGAGGATCCTCCACCGAGACTTCAAAATAAGGTATGGCGCCACTTTCAGGGACTCGTAAAGAGCCAGACTATCAACAAAAACAAAGAGGGGTTATATAAATTCACATGGTGTTGTTTATTATCTTTACCTGCTCGTCACTTTCTTCTTCTTCTTTATAGGGCTGAAGTGATCGAGTCCTGTCAAGGTCGTCGCCTTCTTCTTCAAGAGTAAGAGATTCTGTAGTGTTGGCAAGTTGATCATGATCGCTTGTGGATTGACTGGCCGGTTGGATGACTGATGGTTGTGGTGGCTGCTGTATTGATGGAGGCGTTATGTCGGTCGCCATCTTTTCCGTATCATCGTCGCTGCTATTAACGTCTTGGATTGTGTTTTTGGTATCGTTTTTATCCATGTCGTCTTCTTTATCGTCAGTATGTCTTTCGGTAGTGATAATAGTATTGAAGGTATCAGTGATAGATGTGGTGGTGATTGTGTTGATGGCAGTGTCAATTGGAGAAATGTTGGTTGGTTCATAAATGGTGTCCTTTGCTGGTAATGGTGGTGGTGGTGCTGGTGCTGAGGGGAGGTGTGTTGATGTCGACTGACCTACAGCATTTGGAGATATAACATCACTGAAAGGATTGTCTTCCAGGACATCATCGTAACCAAACGAGGAAGAGCTATTCATAAATAAAAAGAAGTCGGGTGAAGAATACAAAAGGAAAAGAAGAAGACAAAAAAAAAAAAAAAATCCAAGATGTCCTCCCACACTTTTTAAATCCCGCCAAGAATCGAATTCAGGAAGACACCACATGCATTCATCACATTGATCAAAGAGACATAAAGTTAAACAAAAGGCAATTGATAACAATGATAATTGACTTTATTAATTAAAATTTGTTAGAGAATAGTATAAAAAATATGATTTTGTTTATTCTTCTTCCAAGACTTCTTCTTCTTCAAGGTATTCTTCGTCTTCGAGGTAATCATCATCAGCGGTAGCATCCTATATAAGAGAAGACAATTGTTAGCCATCATTCTATTATTATTATTACCCTCCACCACTCTTCCCTGGATATATTCTTACCTGGTATTGTTGATATTCGGAGACAAGATCGTGCATGTTGCTTTCACTTTCAGTGAATTCCATTTCGTCCATACCTTCACCAGTAAACCAATGCAAGAAAGCCTTGCGTCTAAACATGGCGGTGAATTGATCGTTGACACGCTTGAAGAGTTCTTGGATGGCAGTGCTGTTACCAATAAAGGTACCGCTCATCTTGAGACCAACAGGAGGAATATCGCAAAGAGAGGTCTTGACACCATTAGGAATCCATTCCACAAAGTAAGAAGAGTTCTTTTGTTGGACAGCAAGCATTTGGTTTTCAACTTCCTTGGTAGAGAGACGACCACGGAAGATGGTGGCAGCAGTGAGGTAACGACCATGGCGAGGATCAGAAGCAGCCATCATATTCTTGGCATCAAACATTTGAGCAGTCAATTCTGGTACACTGAGATTACGGTATTGTTGAGAGTTGAAGGCAGTCAAAGGAGCAAAACCAACCATGAAAAAGTGGAGACGAGGGAAGGGAACTAGAATAATAAGAATGTTATGATTGGTTAGTTTATGTGATCATCTACTTTTTTTTTTCTTTCTTTGTTTTGCTATTCCTTACCCATATTGACAAAGAGCTTGCGAAGATCAGAGTTCAGTTGACCGGGGAAACGCAAAGAAGTGGAGACACCAGACATGACAGCAGAGACCAATTGATTCAATTCACCATAACCGGGGTTGGACAACTTGAGAGTACGGAAGCAGATATCATACAAAGCTTCGTTATCAATACAGAAGGTAGCATCACAGTTTTCAACTAATTGGTGGACAGACAACACAGCATTGTAAGGTTCGACTACAGTATCAGACACCTTGGGTGAAGGGACCACAGAGTAAGAGCAAAGCATACGGTCAGGATATTCTTCACGGACTATTTGTTTTAAAAAGATACAATGATATATGGATTAGTAAATTGAGTATACCTCCCCCCCCTTTTTTTTTTTCTTTCGTTATACCTTTGGAGAGAAGCAAGGAACCAAGACCGGAACCAGTACCACCACCAAGAGAGTGAGCCAATTGGAAACCTTGTAAGCAATCGGTATGTTCAGCTTCTTTTCGTACGATATCCAAGATTGATTCCACCAATTCAGCACCTTCAGTGTAATAACCCTATTAATACAGAATATATCATATCATTTGGTTAGTTATGTATAAAACAAGTTGGTATGAAGTTATATTCCCCACCCCCATCAACTTACGCGAGCCCAGGAGTTACCAGCACCAGATTGACCATAGACAAAGTTGTCCGGGCGGAAGAGTTTACCATATGGACTAGATCGAACAGCATCCATAGTAGCAGGTTCAAGATCAACAAGAACAGCTCTATTCAACAACAAAAAAAGAAAGAGGGTAACAGTATTATCAGTATCATCAGATTTATGTTCATTCTTGTATTATTTTCTTTTTCTTTCGTTTTACCTTGGAACGTATTGGCCAGTGGAGCCTTCGTTGTAGTAAACGTTGATACGTTCCAATTGGAGATCGTTATCACCGCTGTAAGCACCAGTGGAGTCCAACCCATGTTCTTGTGAGATGGTTTCCCAGAATTTTTGACCAATCTATAAATAAAAAGGATACAATATAATTAGTTTATCATACATCATATACAAGTTCTATGTACTGTACACAGCACGATAACGCCCTCTACCCCTGTATATCGTCTCCTTTTCTTCGTCGACGCTTTTTTAAGGAGGAATGGTGGTTTCAAACATTACGTACCTGATTACCACATTGACCTACGTTAAAAAAGAAGATATAAAATGTTACATGTTAAACCCAATTGTCGTCATTGTTTGTCATTCAAGCAAGCAACCGTCAAAGTTGGATGAGTGAGTAATTGTTCATCCATCCACACAATTCAATGGTCGTTAGCTGAGTTATTGTTTTGACTTACCGGCTTGGATATGGATGATTTCTCTCATTGTATGATATTAAAAAGGTTGTGTGTAAGGATATATAGAGATAAAGGAATTATAAAAAGGAAGATGAAGAAAAAGAAAAAAAGAAGAAGAGAAAAAAAAAAAAAAAAGAAAAAGGGAGAGGATGAAATTAAAGGAGACAAAGTAAACAGTAGCAATTTGCGGGGATTGAAATTGATTTTTTTTTTCTCGTGCTTGATTCCTTGTGTCGCCTTTGACTGCAGCTACACTTTTTGAATGGAATGGTGTCACCTTCTGTGTTTATTATTTCTAGAGCATCCAATCAAAGTGTTTGATGATGAGGGTACAGCTTTTTATTTTCGTGATGAGTGCTTTTTGGTATAAAGGCAATTTTTAGATCAAAAAAATGACGGGCGCTGGTGGTAGCCTTTACTCGGGGGTTGTGCTTCAGCGAGACACATGGATGTATACCATAAATAGAAGGCGGAACGGGATGGCAGCCGACCAATCATTCCCAAATGATATCTATACAAAAAAAAAGGGGGGTGGTAAGAAAAAGGGAAGGGGGAAGGGATAGAAGGAAGAAGGCACATCAAACAATCACCAATCATGTAGGCATAAACTGGATAACATTTGGTTTTTTTATTATTATTCATTGTTATGATACTGCATATATAAATTTAAACGAGTAAAGACAAAGTTAATGATATATACTAAACACCATTAAGATTGTTGTTCATCCAATTCCTGTCGGTCCTGTTCCCTTCGCTTGATAAGAGACGCCATACAAGTGTATAAAAGATCATGTACACCGTGGAAGCCGAGATCATACAAGTATTCCAAATAATCCACCCGGTAATCCATATATGACATTGGTGTCCCGTCAGTCTATAAGAAGAGATACCCATTAGTATATCTTGGTAGTCAATGTAATTTCAAATAACTATACTTACATTGATTAGTGTCTTCACACTTTCAACAGTGATAAGATCGCAATGCTGATTGGGCAATCCAAGTTCCTCCGTCTTGATCTAAATGAAGAGTGAAATGGAATGAGATCACATTTCTATTGGTTTTATAGGAATCTTACCTTCATATATTGTTTCGAATAGCCAACAAAAGCACTTGAATGAGTTAACGAGAATAGCAAGTGGAGAGCATCACCCCTTTCATCGCATTTTTCCTTGAATGAGTTGATAATGTCCCTATATCATTTTTTAAAAAACGTATGATCAATCACTCCATTCTATTTGTTTGCTTGTTTTTGACTTACGATGTAAGAGAGAATGCAGAAGTAGCACCTTCAATAAAGTCAAATGCCAAGTTTCGCCATAAGCAGTTACATATATCCAAAACATAGGCATTAAAGTGACCTAAGTATTCTTCACTATGTTTGTCCATCCAGTCTTCAGCTTGTCTATCGTTGTTTTCGAACGATAACTTGTACTTGTGTAAGATGCCGCATATTCTTGATACCACCATTGCATTAGGGGAGAAGAAGCTTCTGTAGACTAAGGATGCTGCAGGGATAACGATGGACGGAATATCATGTTGTAAGGACATACTTGCCGTCTATATAGAATAAAAATCTGTAAGTCTTCTGATTTACCCCCCCCTTTGTCTATACACTTACAAATTCGAAGAAGGAGAGTGATGCATGCTGTAGGATTGGATGATCCTCCTCCATTACTAGCCCTTGCACACAGAGTCGGTCGACATGATAGATCAGTTGTTGCATCACTGTAAAGTAGTCAATATTAAAAGAGAGGCCCTGGAATAACCACACACTGCAAAATAATGTAAAAAGAAAAAATGTTGGTCCAATTGTATCACAATTTCTTATGTTGTTCTTGATACTTACATGCTATCCACGGCATCCCCCACATCTTCACCTTGTAAGTTGTTTCTTCGTTCAGCATGACGGTACCAGTCCAGTAGTGCCCAGTTTTTTAACCAATCTTTGTAACAAAGGATAAGTTTTGCCTACACAAGATAGATGATTAGCTCCGTGCACACACACACTTATAATATTGCCTTCTTCTGCTTTGGTATTTACCTTCCATCGGACATCAGAGACGCAATAAAGTTGATATAGTGGTTTCAAATAACATTCAAACAGCACTATTAACGATAAGATGATATTATCAATATACATGACCATCAACCCAATCCATTTTCTTTTCTTACTTGCCTTGATATGAGTTTGGTTTGATGTATGTCAGTAACTCGAAGATTTCCTCGGTAAAATCGATCCCGTTCCAAGACTGCAAGTAGCGTTCCAAGAAGGTTTCAATTACGGGAATATGTGCCTATGTGAGAAGAATACAATGTGTTTAGATTTTACTCCGAATGTCGATCCATGTTTTGATATACCTTTGCAAAGCGTGCCAATTGGAGTATTTTGTATAACAAATTTTTCAGTAGCCCATCCGACTCGGTCGTTTGTCGTCCCCAATAGAGAAGATCCATCAACTGCTGTGCCAATACGTCGCATATCCTTGGCATCACCGTATCTAAAATAAACAAAGGTAATAAGCATGCCAGCAAGTATCAAAGCATTGCATCAAGAGAGGATACTTACCATTTGTATCGCACACAAGAACATGTTGCATCATTCGGTTGTCAAGAATCGACAATATTTGTTCGGGTATAGTTTGTTGATTGAGATGACCAAGTAGGATGGATGGGTCAAATACTGTGAGATTATCTTCCTTGAGAAACTATTGATTAAAAAAAAAAAAAAAAAAGGTGTGGTCAGTTATTACTTAAACTGATTACAATGCTTACCTTGATACCCTTGTAGACATCTACCCTTTTTCTGTCTTGTTTTTTGGTCTAAACATAAAAGTTCATTAATATGACATGTGCTGCTACCTATGCCCATTCTATTTATATATATATATATATATATATATATATATACATACCGCTATTTCTGGGACTGGACTTTCTTGACGATATTCGGGAGATCTCCTTGTGTTTGTGTTTGGTAGAGTTGCTGATGGTGTGGTCTCGTTGATCCAAAGTTTTCGGATTATGTTTATCTTGGATTCAAATTTCGGGTATGCTGCATCCTATCATAAAAAATAAATTAATTAAAAGGTTAATAACATAAGACACATCCAAGGTACACAATAAGCAGAGTTACTTACATGGAACGGATTTACTCTAAGAGCTGTATATTCCGATCCCATCTTGATACTAGGTTGATAGCTTTGGAATGCTTTATACAATGCAATAAGTTGAGGTTCAGGGTGCACTTTTTCGATTAGATTCACCCTATAAAAGTAGTATGAGTATCCTAATTCAGATAAATTCAAGTGCTATACTTACAAGAATCGAGCACGATACGGCTTGACATGCACCTTTTTGGTCATTAGGAATAGGATATGGCAAATTTGTGGCCTAGTAAGAAGATAATATAGACATTTTAGTTACCAACAGTAATTCTATCGTTTGTTTTCCTTACCTGAATCGTTCCAACGTCAAGTAATGGAATAGTACGCCATATAGTTTGGTTATGTGCTCTTTTCCATCTATATGATCATAAACGCAAACAACCCAATGTAAAAGTGATTCCTAAAGAAAGAAAGAAAAAAGTTAGGTCTGTATCAAAGTATCCTTCCTCCTACTTCAATCGTTTGTAATCTCACCATAAGTTTTGGAGAATATTCACGATTAGACAAGTTCCCAAAGATCCTAATAACGTCCTTTTGAGACACTGTCGCTCTTGGTAAAAGCAAAGGCACCAACTTGGGAGTTCGTGCACCTAGTTTCAAATAAAAGTGAGAAAAAGACATTTTTGTTTTCTTTGGGGCTGTTCTTTTTACCTAAGGGTTCAGAGAGAATGAGATAAAGGAGAATACCAAGATGATCCGACTTGACACCATATTTTTCAATAAAGGGTGTAATTCGAGTAATGAGGACGAGTTGAGATTTCTTCTTTCGTTGGATGTTTTCTAAGTCAAAAAAAAAAAAAGTTTAAAAGACCAATCTATTCACCTGTTGCTTGTTTTTCTTTTACCTGAGAGTAGTTTTTTAACAGCATAGTCAATATAAAGATCCACGTTGTTTTGATTGATAAGCGAATCTGGTTCATCTGGTCCTAGTTTGGTGTCTGTGGCAAATACGTGGGAATCGATAATAGGAACTTCCACTACAAAAGAGATAAAAAAGGAAGAGCAATTAATGACAAACATTGCTTTACTATTTTTATTTCTTAACTTACCTTTGTCTTCATTGACACTGGTTCCATTATCGGAGACTACTGACATTGTGAATACAAAACAAAAAGAGAAAGGTGAAATTATCAAAATCTGCGTCCCTCTTGAAGAAAAAAAAAAAAAAAAAAAAAAATCCAACTCCGCTTTGGGAAACATTCTTTTCGTAATTCAGCTTACATATTAAGCTGTGTAGACAAGCAAAACAAACATATGTGTATGTCATCCAAAGTATATTTATATAAATTGGATGCATTCACAATATAGGGATAGCATTCTCTAGCGAACAAGCACACTTGCTCTACGGTCACGTGCTATTTGGTACTCCGACGTTGTGCTTCATATACTATCTGTCAATTTTTTTTGTCATAGAACCCTTTATAGCTCAGTTGGTAGAGCGGAGGACTGTAATGAAATTGTCATCCTTAGGTCACTTGTTCGAATCAGGTTGAAGGGATTCTTCTTTTGTTTTTTGAACGACGCAGCGGAGTTGGATTTTATTTTTGTCGTTTGAACTATAAGACGAGTATTCCTTTTTATATATCAGATGAAGAATAAGGTTTTTATTAAAAGTAAAGTACACACATATATATATACTATTCTATTATCGGAGTCTATGGCTGAATTGTTATATCGAAGCATCTAGATGTTAGAAGATTTAACAAGAGAGAAAGAAGAGAAAGAAGAAAGAGACCACTTTTTATCTCCGACATTTTGTCTTGGTGTTTGTGTTGCAGCTATAACTGGTTGTAGTTAATGTAGCAAGAGTTATAAAAGTAGTTTGTATTGTATAATATGTGGTGAGCACCATAATCTTTTTGGTAAGATTCTTTTGAAAGGTTCGTTTATTATATTTTCAAAAGCCGACTTCCTTTTTGGGATTTTCTTTCACATCAACAAGTATATACAAGATCAAACTTATTTGATACCACCCTTACCCTCGCCTTGAGTATTAAGAGAGCTCTACTACCTTAATGAACAAGTGATGCTCATGACAAAAGTGGCCGTGTGCATTCCTTAGTCTATTTCCAACAAAGTTTACATAATGGCCATTGTACCAAGTCCCTTGTACGGAGCTATACAGCTTTAACGATACTTAATTTCATGCCTGGCTGGGTGTCAAATTACATGATTCCTGGAGGAAGGGAAAGGTTAATAAAAATGACTGTAAACAATTTGGATGAGTGCAAATTCGACCCCGCCTTTTTATGATGCCGAGTTTCAACAAGTGGCGTGGGACTACAACTATTACCAACCATGACCCCTTTTTAGTTATGCATAATGTTTATAATTATAAAAGTAAAGATAGTATATATATAAAGTAATAATATAAATAAGGCCTAATCTAATCTAAACTACAATAAAACTTCATTCATCAATGGAGATCGACGCCTATCTTTCCCCAAATAGACAATATCCTTGCGCCTAGGTAAGAATCCTCTTGGTCGAAGAGGAGAGATCAATTTCCGGTTCCGCATCATATTCAATTCACAAGCAATCATTCGCAAATGATCAGAGTTGTATCTTGTATCCCGTTTATAAGTGTTATTGTCGGCGTTAAATCGAGGTTGTGTAGTTGCTTCCGATCGTCGTCGTTGATTCGCTGGTTTCGGGGGCGCTGGAGGCATGGGTATCAAATGATCCGGAATCTTCTTCTTGTCGTTTTCCTTCTTGAACGCCACCAAGGATTGTCGTAGTCTACTGATCGTTTGTAGCCATCGGATTTGTTGCTGATGATCCACTACGGTATGATCATTACCACCAGGAGACAATGGTAAGGATGTTGTTTCAGAAAGGACAAGGGGAGTTGTTGTGGTTGATAGTGACGGAGTTTGAGCCTTGGTGGTGGATGAAATGGAGTTGCGCCGGACGAGTGGTGGTCGACTGGGTTCCGCCAATGGTGGTGGTGAAGGTGTCTTCAAGTGTCGAGTCGCCTTCATCCTATCTGCCAATTCAGCGATTTCATGTTGTTGGTCTAGTGAAGATGGATCGCTGAGTGATTCGGGTGGTGTATGTAGAGGCAAGACATCAGATAAAAAGTCGATCGACAAGAAGTTTCGTAAAGGAGAGCGTTGCACCTATACAAAAAGGAAATATGCAAGTCGGCAAGTCAAAAACATGTCACCCATCACACACACACACACACACACACATGTATATATATTCCCACCCTATGTCACATGAGCACAGCAGCACTTACTACCATGTCAAATAATCTATCAACTTACCAAATCTTCTTCGTCAGGTAGACTTTCTTTACTATCCACCACAATCCAATCTTCGACATGAGACATTCGCCTTGAGGTTGGAGCAGAGAAACTAGTTGGAGCAGTAGTTGGTTTTGTTGTATTTGGTTCAGTATGGACGTCCTTCTTCTTTTTCTTCTTGTTTTGCTTCTTGGTCAGAGGAGGGATTTCGCCGTATACTTTGGGTGCTTGTGCCGCCATATGCTTGATGATTTTCTTGTACGACAAGGAGATTGTATCGTGAGAGTTGGACCATAATGATGTGGACATTCTTTATAGATATCTATTTAATTAATTAAATAAAAAGAAGATGATTAGTAAGAGAAGAGAAGAGAAGAGAAGAGAAAAGAGATAAATACCTTTTTATTATTATTCTTGAGGTATATATACAAAAGCCAGAAGAGAGAAGTAAATAAAAGAATCGTCGACGAAACATTAAAAAGTCTAAATATTTCAATATCCGCGTGATCCATTTTTGCGCCAACTACGATAGGCAGAGGCACCGCCCACAGAAGGAGGAGATTGGTCCACATAAGATAAAGCAGGGTCCACGGGAGGTTCATAAGACACATAAGCAACTACTCCAATAACAAGAGCAAGACCAGCAATCAATGACCTTTGGGTATATAATTTGGTGTTTATGTTGTTAGGTTGGTGGAACGGTGACTGGACCCGTTGCTGATGGTGATGTTTGTATTTGGTGAGTTGTTCATAAGCGCCTGTGATTTCAGCAAAGTCCCGTTGTTTGTGTTGACCAGCAATGTCTGGGTGGTGTGACTTTGCTAGTTGAAGATATCGTAATTTTATTTCCTTGTTTGTTGCAAACCGCCCTACACCGAGTACATCGTATGGATTCTTCATGATCAATGCAAGTGATAAAGAATGGGAAGAAGAGAGAAAGAAGAATCGAGCCCAATGAAAATTTTCTAGTTGGGTCCGCTCACAGGGCATTGGAATAAAATAAATTCAAATCCCGCTCTCGTGGAAGAAGTAAAAAAGCGATATTCCATAAGAGTTTAGACTATCGTAAAAGAAGATTGTTTTGCAACTAGGTCATTATACGTTTCATACAATGAAAAAAAAAAACACTCCTGATTGTTCACATCAACACATACAGTTATAGTCCATATGTCCTTTCTAGCCGATGGGAAAGATGGTGAGAAATCAGTTCAGTGACGTTTTAAATCCCGCCAATTCGTAGTGCATTTATTTCCTTTTTTCCTCATTCTTTTCTTTTCTTTTTTTTTTTTTTTTCTCATACACTCATGGAATTAAAAGGATCCTGCCATTGCGAAAAAGTACATTTCACTGTGAAGTCTCATACACCTACTCCGGTAAGGCACTTGAATAGAAACTTGACAAGTAGGATTTCATTACTAAAACCTTTTTTATTTTATTTCATCGTATGATAAACTTGGGTAAAAATAGTTTATGCGTTGTTACTGGTATACAGCCAACAAGACTTGATAAACGGAATGGTTAATATCATGACTCACCTACCCTCTTCTTTTTTAGCTCAATCTGCCGTAAAACGAATGGTGGTGGTGGCTATGCAATCAACATTATGGGTGTATACAAGACACTCAAGGTAACTGGAGAAGAACACTTAAGGTAATAATAAAAAAAAAGAACCCATGTGGGGATATAGATACAGTTATTATTGATTAAACCCTTTGTATTGTAGAACCTATCAAGCTCTCCGTGACAAAGCAACTGATGAACTCTGGTAAGGACAATAGAATGATATATGTTGCATTGTGTATTTATATGATAATGAATAGTGGGAACAAACGATACTTTTGCGGTGAATGTGGCTGCCATCTGTATGCATATAACAAGAAATATGCAGATTATGTTTATCCGGTGGCGTCAAGTATCGATACGCCTCTTCCGACGGTGAATCCAGCGTCTGATGTCTACCATATTATGATCAAGGACAAGGTGAACTGGGTGGTGCTTCCTGATGGGGTGAAACATACATTTGATGCTTACCCTGATATCTCACTGGAAGATTGGCATATCAAGAACAAACACCTTGTGGATTAACTGAATATAATAATAATACTAGTAGTAATAGTAGTAATAGTGATTGACTAATAAATAAAGTAAAAAACTGAATGTGATAATCAGTAACAGTATTGGGGTGTGGGAATATGTTGTTTGGTCTGGTCGGCTACATGGAACTTTATTTCGAGGGCTTCTGTATAAAAATCTCGTCTTGTCGGGATTTCGCATTTTGGCGCTTTTCTTCCTCCCTTTTTTTTTTTAAAAAAAATCCTTTACAACAATGACCGACTCCTTCCGTATTGAAAGCGACACTTTTGGTGAAATCAAGGTACCTGCCCACGTCTACTGGGGTGCTCAAACTCAAAGGTAAAACATACTGTGGTCAAACTCCTTGTCCCAGGTTACTCACTCATTCTCTTCTATAGATCTTTACAAAACTTTGAAATTGGTGGTATTCCCGAACGTATGCCTCTTGATCTTATGAAAGCCATGGCTTACTTGAAAAAAGCTGCTGCTCTTGTGAACGTGGAATTTGGTCTTGACAAGTCTATCTCTACTGCTATTGTGCAAGCTGCTGAAGAAGTAAGTAGAACGTGACAAGGTAACCTGTGGACTTGACGCTTTTTGTTTGTAGGTTATTAATGGGAAACTCGATGATAACTTCCCCTTGTCTACTTTCCAAACAGGTAGTGGAACCCAATCTCAGTAAGTCATCCAGGCTGCTCCTCCCTCCCCCCCCCCAAAAAAAAAAAGCCAACACAACATATAAATGGATCACCCACTAACGCGATCTCTCTTTTTTTTTTTTTTTTTTTTTTTGTTTTTTTTGATCCCTAGTATGAACATGAATGAAGTCTTGTCAAACCGAGCCATTGAAATCCTTGGTGGTGAGCGTGGTAGCAAGAAACCTGTCCATCCAAACGATCATGTCAATATGAGTCAATCCTCTAATGATACGTAAGTAGAAATCAAAAACACAGAAAAAAAAAACACATCGGGATTCGGCGGGTGACCGGAAGTGTGGGGGGAAAATCGGGGAAGGGCGGAAATGAAATAACTAAACATGCATGCAATTGATAGATTCCCTACTGCCATGCACATTGCTGCTGTGGTTCAAGTCAATACTCAACTGCTACCTTCCTTAAAGTTACTTCGTGATGCTTTGGATGCCAAGGCCAAGGAATTTGATTCCATCATCAAATTAGGTCGTACTCATCTTATGGACGCTACGCCTATTCGACTGGGTCAAGAATTCTCTGGTTATGTCCAACAAATGACATTTGGTATCCATCGTGTGGAAGCTACTCTGGAAAGATTGTCCTTTTTGGCTCAAGGTGGTACGGCTGTTGGTACTGGTTTGAACACAAGAAAAGGATTTGATGTCAAGATTGCAGAAAAAGTGTCTGAACTCACTGGGTATACATTCAAGACTGCTGAAAATAAGGTAAAAACTAGAATGTGGGGGAAAGTGGATGGAACTAATGATTTTTTTTAGTTTGAAGCGCTTGCTTGTAATGATGCCTTGGTTGAAGCTCATGGTGCATTAAATACTGTTGCCGTGTCACTTATGAAGATCGCTAATGATATTCGTTACCTTGGCTCTGGTCCTCGATGTGGTTATGGTGAATTGTCTTTGAAAGCAACTGAACCTGGATCCTCTATTATGCCTGGTAAAGTGAACCCTACTCAATGTGAAGCAGTGACGATGGCTTGTACGCTCGTGATGGGAAACAATACCACTGTCAGTATTGCTGGGTCCAATGGTCAATTTGAGGTAAAGAAAAGAAAAGAACAAAACAAAACAACATGAATTAACTAGTCTTTTATCTAATTCATCTCTGTTTTTAGCTTAATGTCTATAAACCTGTCATCATCAAAACTTACCTCCAATCAGTCCGTCTTTTATCTGATGTATGCAAATCATTTACCAAGAACTGTGTGGTGGATATCAAGGCCAACAAGGAACGAATCGACAAATTGATGAAGGAATCTCTCATGTTGGTTACTGCTATGAACGAACACATTGGTTATGACAAGTGTGCTAAAATCGCGAAGAAGGCTCATGCTGAAGGTACTACTTTAAAGGAATCTGCTTTGGATTTGGGTTATTTGACTTCGGAACAATTTGATGAATGGGTCGATCCATCCAAAATGTTAGAACCATCGTAGATTATAATTGCTTTATCATATGTAGTAGTAGCTTTTTTTTAAAATAAATCGCGAATGTCCTCATGTTACACATCCAATCGAAACGCCGACACTATTTAGTGGGCGAGTTTGATTCGTCTGTATTCCTTGTTTTCTCTTTCTTCTTTCTCTCTCCTTTTTTTTTTTTTTTAAAAAAAAAAAAAATAGATATCATCATTCCTTCCAATCATGTATCAACCTTCAGGAAATGATCAACATTATCAATATTACGAAGGTGACAATCAATATTATTCACCTGCAATGACGTCAAAGTCACCACCTCCTCTTCAACACCCTGTTCCTCAACATCCTATTCCCAATTTTAACAGCGCAGTACATCCTACCCCTTCACCTGGACTCAGCCAACAGCAGCAACAATATGTGCCTCAACAACAACAATATATGCCTCAACAACAAATGCCTGATAAACAATCAGGTTATCCTATGCAGCAACAACAACATTACACACCTGGACAAACAAACGAGGCATTTTATCCACAATTTAACTTGAATGATCCTACTGCTCAGATGGGTATGCATTTTGCTGGTAGTGCTATGGCTCAAGGAACTGCGTATATGGAACGTAATGTAAGTTGATATCCATCATCTCACTCTTGGGGTAAATAACTAACTATATGATATTGTCTAGTTTAATCGTTGGGTCAATATGCCAGCTTTAAGGCATTATTTTAACGTCAACAATCTTTACGTGGTGAACAAACTCAAACTCTTGGTTTTTCCTTGGCGTCATTCGGTAAGTACCTTATATATGAAAAAAAAGGGGGTGGGAGGAGGGGACGGTATATGATTATTGGTGGGTGTTTACTAACTTGTGGATTCTATTCTTCTCTAGTCTTGGACTCGATCCATGAAACGAACGGAAACAGGACAAATGGATGGATTCAGACCACCAAGGGAAGATATCAACTCTCCAGATCTTTATATTCCAGGTAATAAAAGAGAGGAAGGCTGTCAAATGGGTGATGGAAAAATAAGGTATTGAAACTAACCAATTCATATTTGTATCTTCTTTAACCCTTTTTTGTTACAGTAATGGCGGTAGTGACCTATGTTTTGATGTGTGGTCTCGTAGCTGGGAGACAAGGATCGTAAGTAACATCAGGATGAAACCATAATTGGAATGATCAAGAAAGACTTAGTCATTTTATCATATTCTACTAGCTTCCATCCTGAAAAACTATACGTTGCCGGGTCTACATCAGTAGCCATTGTATTCTTCGAAATCATGTTTACTCGACTTGGCTGTTACTTTATGAATATTCCTTTTGAAGCATCAATGATGGATTTGGTGGCATATTATGGATACAAATTTGTTGGAATCATTGTTACTGATGTCATGAAAATTCTCAGTGGATCTGGTTGGGCTTCTTGGGCTGTCTTCTTCTATACTGGTCTTAGTGTTGGCTTCTTCTTGGTAAGTGATAAAAAAGAACAATGGATGACACTCATATGGGAAATTTGTTGTTAGCTTCGATCTATGCGGTATGTTATCTTGCCTGATTCCTCCTCTGGTGCTTCTACTTTTAATCCTCAGCGAAAACGACGCATGTGGTTTTTACTGATGATTGCTGGATTACAAATGGTTTACATGTTTTTCCTCATCAACTAGTTTATATAATCATGCACATCTACCCTTATTAGATTTAGCCTTTTGCCCCTTCATCTTAACATGATTCCCCCTTCCCCTCTTTGTCTTTGAACAAATAAATAAATGCCATCTTTTTAGATGCCGCTCCATCTTTTAATGCCATGTTTTGATTTGTGTGTTATGTATCACAACACAAAGAGGTGCCTAGGTCGATATATGTTAAATCCGGTTCCTTTTTATTATTACACCAAATTTAATAAAAATAAACTAAAATAAAGATAAACTATTAACTATGTCTAAACTAAAATAAAGCTTAGCTATGTCTAAACTAAAATAAATACAAGCTACGGTAGATTCCATACTGGTGCATACAAATATGAATATGCCTTGATGTTGATATACAAGTCGGTGTCGAATAAGAGATCATGAGTGTTTAGATCCGGTTCAAATAGTAAGACAACGGTGATTTGGTGTTGATGGGCGTGATAGTACGAAGAGTTTAGCGATGGCAAGTTAGTTGATTAACGATTGCTATATAAAATAAACTAAAACTAAAAGTGATTAGCATCAATAGTCGTGAAGCATCCCATCGTCCTATAGTATCCCATCATCATGATGTATCACATCGTAGTTGAATATCCATCGTCATGAAGCAATCCGTTACTATGAAGTATTCCATCATAGTCGAGTATTCCAAAATCGGTGCGTCTAGCTACAAAAAAATAGGGATTGGTGTCTTATCGATTTTGTCGATGTCGATTGGGTACAGATTGTCAAAAGTGTCAAAAGTATCAATGTGGTCGATATAGTCGATGTTGTTGCACCAACCAATAATGGAAGAGAAGGAAGAAGAAGAAAAAGGAAGAAGAAGAAGAAAGAAGGATGGATGAGAAAAAAAGTGGCTGCCAGGCGACATTTAAAGCTCAATTGGCCCACTATGGTACCAATGTTATCGATTGAGTTTAAAAATTGAAGTTCACAGTGGGTTCAATTGAGTTGCAAGGATCTAGTCGCACTAAACCAATTATAAGTCAAAACATAATACAATAGAATAAAAGGTAAAAATAAGCTAATGTTTTATTGAAGAAAAAGATATGGCTATTTATACAAAAAAACTAATACTACGATAGCTGCAGAATAGTGATGATAACGAGAGAAAGAGGCCAAGTAAATGCTGCGGCGTTTCAATCCAGAATCAATTCATCACAGCGCTGATGGCACCGATTGAGTTTAAACCTCAAAACCCGCTTACTCTCGCCTTGAATCTTGGGAGAGCTCTACCAGCTTAATGAACAAGCGATACTAATGACAAAAGTAACCATGAGCATTCCTCAGCCTATTTCCAACAAACTTTACATAATGGTCATTGTACCAAATATCTTGTATGGAGCAGTATAGCCTCAAGATCGTTTTAACCCGACTTTTGTAAAAAAAAAAAAGTTACAGAATGAGATTGTGTTTTGAGGCGATTCAACGGTACTCATTTTCAAGCCTGGCCGGGGTTCAAATTACGTGATTTCTGGGGGAGGGGAAAGGTTCGTACCCCTGAATGTCGCAGTAGGCTTACTAAAAATATAAAATGTATCTTTTTTTTTTGTGTACTTTTCCCCAAAAGCTCAGGCGAACTTCAGCCCGTACGGCAGAATTGGCCCAAAAATCCTCCCGTATCCCCTAGTCCTTTCACGATGGAACTGGCCCCAGATTCACAAAAAAAAAAAAAAAAGCCGCAACAACAGGATACCTCACTTTTTTTATTTTTTGTTTTTATTGTAGTTAGTTTTCAAACTGTTCGAATTAGGGTACTTTGCAAAAAGTCCTTGTTTCCGCCCAGCATCGTAACACTTGACCCAATTCATTCGGCCAGTGCTTCCTTTTATGTAGCCTTTTACAAATTCCCAATCATCGGTGCTGACATTGTCGGTTTGGGAAGGAAGCTGATCCCACGGGGTAACACTAATCTCCCCAGGATCCTCCAACGATGTCACACTACCAAAGGAATATAAATTATCAGATGAGTTTGCAAATAGTTTGGTTCTATCAAGATCATATGATTTGCTTGTCATTGGCAGCCATATCTTAGCACTTCCTTTTTAGGTGGACGCAGTACATCTGACCATTCTTTATGTATTTCAGCGTACGCTATGAATGACTGCCATGTTTTTATGGCCTTTTCGTATTGTTCCTTCATGGTACCACAAAATTTTTACTGCCAACTTTACATCAGGATGAAAAAGACTCGGGATTTTTTTTTCAAAGTCGAATATCTTCTCCTGTAGATCACTTCTAACTGTCAAATTTGGTTTGCCGGAATAGAAAATTCATGCAAATCAAGGTCCAACATTCAAATCCCGAATTTACTAGCACGCCTTGCAGCGGGAATTTAAATGGCGGCTAAACATTCAGACATGTCAGTAAAATAAGCGGGAAATAAATTTGTAGTCTCTGAAAAGATCCTAACTATGTTTTGGGGATTGCAAGTTATGAAAAGAAAAAAAGGGAGTCTGTATTTCCTAATAATGCTTTGCTCACTTTTATGTATGCATCAATGGAACAAGTGGTTATATACACAGCAAGATCAACTTCACCGTCGTCATTCTGCCAATAACCTTTACAATGGGTGGATCCCCCCAATGCACCGTCTTAATGACGGTCCTGGCGGACACTCAATATTTCATTTTGGGCATAACTTTGTTTCTCCCCCTCTTTTTCTTTTTTTTTTTTTTTCTTCTTTCTTTTTTGAACTTTTTATCATTAAACCTTCTCAACGTGTCTATGAAATTATGTGGCGATCTTGGGTGGATAGAATTAATGTCACTACAAAGAACGAACAAGAAGATGAAGACTCATTACCATCGTCACTGTACTCACCAGAAGAACTCAAAAGGTAAACCATCAAGAACAACAATCACTTTATATTAACTCTTTTTTAACTTTATACCGTTTTATGAATCGTAGAAGAGAACAACTAGAAATACAACTACAAGATATATGGCGACAATGTGAAGACCTTTTATCAAGTGAACAGGTAAGATTTCCCCCCCCAAAAATAAAAGAAAAATGGATTTCATCGTAATTCCAAAGACACCTTCTTTTACTCAGCATCTTGGCCATACTAGGATACTCGCCAACTCTTTTTACACCAAACTAAAACCTTCTTTTATATATATATAGGAACGATCTGACATGTTTATGTTTACCTTCTTACCTAAATTTTGTGCTCTCTATGGCGATACAAAAGAAATCTCAAGCTTTCCTGTCAACGAACGCGCCTTTATGGGTATGCTGTCACGACACTTATTGGCTGGCATTCGAAAAGTTCCTGAACAGAAAACCAAGGCTGAATCCAGTGAAGGTAAGGGTCGCCATTGTCAAACTAATTGTACACCAACTAAAACATTATTTATGGGCCATTGTACATAGCATTGATGAATAGTCTTCGATCCAAATGGCACCTTTACTATACTGTCAAGGCTATACATATCGTCTCGTGTGGCCCTGTAAATAAAACATGATACAAAAAGCTAAACTCCATTCAACTCAACTTTTTTTATTCCTTTTTTTTTTTTTTTTTTATTAGGCGGTGTTTCTCAGCATGATGCAACAACAACGTTTACCTTCTGTCTTCACCAAGATATTCAGATCATTCATCGATTTACCGGCCACTTATTATGATATCACCTCTGACGATCAGGACACTACACCCATCGATAACAATGAAACGACCAATAAAGACGATATGGTATCTCTGGATGACATTGGGACTCTAATGGCGAAAATAATTGAACGACTTGTTTGCAACCCCTCGATCCTGCGACGATTGATACTAGATGACACGTTTTTTACTATTATGCGACTGATATCAACAAAACCAGTCGATTGGGATAATCAACATCAAGAACAAGATGGGAAACATAAAGAACCTGCTTATATGTTATGGAAACACAAGTAAGTCACTGGTGGTAAACAGTGAATAGAAAGGGCAGGTTGTATTGGGTTGATGTCACTCACAGTTGAACTTGTTTTTGTATGGAAATATAGGACCATTCACATACTGAAATCGATTGATGCCGATGCCGAAATGATTCAATACATGCATTCGCGTCGCTATATTGGGATGTTGGTGCAATCTTGGAAGGATGGACTGACAAGATCTCGCTTACATACTCGTGATTATCTGGATGTCACTCTGGATCTGGACTTGATTATACATTTGTTGAAGGTATATATTAAAAAAAAAAAAAAAAAAAAAAAAAAAAAGAGGGCGCCTAGGAATAGGATTACTGATTGTGTTTTTTGCTAGGCATCTATTGAAACTGGATCGACTGGGCTACTCGATGAACTACAACAAGTGGACGCTTACAAGATAATACTCAGCTACCTTCTGGCATTTCCATTTGATCCTGACCACATTCATAACAAGGTAAACAAAACAAAAAAAGGAAAGGTGGAGACGCGTTACGAAACTGTATACCATACTAACATCCTGGTACTTTGGATATGAATATAGATTCAGCTCGTAGATGAACTAGTTGACTTGGCCTCTGTTGGAAAGGGTGCTGGATCTCCTTCTATAACCGATGGTCTACCATACCAGCATGATGGTAATGTAAAATTAAATCTATCATTATACTTTTACTCATCTTGGACCTAACCTCACTTGATCTTTTCTGTTTTTTCTTACGTAGATTTTGTATATCCAAAACACGATGAATCTAAAGGTAATTATTGTGTGGCACCATGCACCCAATGCTAACTACATCCTTTCTCTCTCTTTTCAACATTATAGGGCCGATTGTACAAAACTTGGCAGCTGTACAAACTTTGCAGTCTGCTCTTCTATATCCAAACACATCAAATAACAACAAACAAGCAACATCACCACAGCTGCAAGCGGCATTGTTTTACGCCATTCAAACTATCATCCAAAAAAATCCTGTCAACTTCTTTTTGGTGGAAAGAACCAATGTCCTTCCTCTGTTGATTGAAACCATGGAAAACTACTCTCCAGATGTCCAGGTAAGCTATAATAACAAGTTGTAAATGTAATCAATGGGTGCTTACCTTTTTTTTTAAAAAAAAAAAACACATTAGAGCGCAATCATGGATCTCCTTGATTATGTAATGTTGGATTTGAACTTTGTGCCCTTGAAGGAATTGGCTGTCTTATCACTACATCTACAAAGTAAGATCAATATCTCATGCTTTCACACTACTGCATACTCATTCATTGTATTATTTTATCTCATTTTAGGTACAAATTCTAATGGAAAACTGGTTGGTCTCATCTGTAAATGCCTCACTGGACAACTACAAAAATCACCCAAGCTTGTTGTCGTGGCTCGCGAATCTGGTCTAATCAACATGATGAGCCTGATGCTATCAAATGTCAATGAATATCTGAATAAAGGTGCGTCCAACAACAAAGCTGACTCAACAGCCAGCAATGAATCGACAAATGGTGGATCGTCCTTCATTCAACACATCTTGGCGGATTTTGATACTGTAGTAAAATGCGTGGTGGAAATGATCAAGGATCAGACAAATATGGCCATCTTCAGGAAATTGTAAGTACTCATGTGATGAATTATGCTGGTGCGACTCTATTTTTATCAAATACTAACATGCTTTGATTTTTTTTTCCCTATTAGGTACAATGGAAACATATTTGATCTTCTTCATTATCCAGAAACTCGACTTGGTGCACTGGAACTATTTGAAGCTCTATCTCGACACAACACCGATTTATCACCTGATCAACAACACGATGCAAACACACCATCCACAAACAATGTCTCTTATGCCTTTAGTCGTGTCATGGAGGCCGTCCAAGGTATTCCTCGCACTGATTTGCTCTTCCGACTGGAGATCCTCAAGACCATCAAGCGAATTTTTCTCATGTACCCTTTTACTCGTGATGTCTTTCGACTCTCTGGTGGTTACGTTAGCTTGGTATCTATGATTGTGTCTTTGGAAAATGCATTTACAGACAACTCTGACTTTGGTGGTGGGCAGACTCTGGATCCAGACACATTGAAGCAAACTCTCACTCAGGTTTTGGAATTGGTCCTTATTGTTTTGATGGAATCTATGCGCGACAATGACACCAATCAGCAGTATTTTAAAAAAGTGGTGGGATATGATGCTTTGGGAAACGCTCTGGAATTGACGGGTGCTTTAACTAGGGACGGCATTGGGGCTACCTTCTTTGGATTACTATTCTCGTTTATGATACAAGATGAAACGATGCGTGGGCTCTTTACAGGTGAACACATGAATGTTCTCGTTGACACTGGGTATTCTTTGGATTATTCATCGATACTACAACACATTGATCACGTATTGAACGACTCTATGGCTGATGTCTATAATCCAGATATGGCGGTTACTATTCTACAACTGCAACAATCGATGGCTTGGGATGAAGAACTGGGGTATGCTGTGCTGGTGGCTCTGTATGCTCTGGTAAGAGGGAACCGACAAAATCAAATCAAGTTGAACCGATGTGGACTTGCCCTGAAAGCTTTGGAACGTATCTATCCAAGGGGTCCAAATGAAGCCCATCCTGCCTCACACAGTCAAATGGTACACCAAGAAAATGACAAATCAAGAAACATCCTTATTCAAATCGTCAAGAAACTGGTGGCCATGGGGGTCGGTGACAAGGAACTCCGCTACTTATTCCAAAGTTTTGGCACTGACGGATATTTGGCTGATCTGGAAGATCCTGCGATTGATGGTCTTTTGGATTTGATTCTTCATGGTACAACACGAAGTCGTTGGCCGAACTTCATCCAATTGGACGTCTCTAACGATATCAACAAAAGGCCAAGACCGACTGCTTCTTTAGAAATACTAAGGCTTACCAACTTTCCTCCTCCATCGCCAGGGTACACCATCACCATGTGGATACATATCGAACAATGGAACAAGATATCGAACATGACGGTGTGGTCTTTATGGGATGGTCAACGAATGGTATTTCATGTTTACATTGATGCAGCAACAGGAAATCTACATATTCGCTCGGGGGCAAGCAAGGTCGACTGCAAATTCGATTCTTTTGAATTCAAACCGGGATACTGGTATCATATTGGTCTTGTACATGGCAAATCGCGTATTGGGGCAAGTCTTAGCACAGTAACTCTCTTTGTGAACGGCATCTGGATGGAACAAGCTCGCTGCGCATACATGGCTCCTGGACTACAAGGTTATCTCAAGTGTATTATTGGTGGTGACATGAATGACGATGGAATTCTCTCTACTACTGGTGTGACAAAGAAAGATCATCATCGTTTGATTTGGGATCTGGGACCCACTTACATTATGGCAGATACATTGGATGGCGACCTGATGAACCTGTACTTCCACCTTAGCGCTCGGTACAAATCTCTTTTCCAAGACTCTCTTCGACAATTCCAAACCTACGATGCATCAACAGCGCTCTTCTTGAACCTTCGTGGTATAACTAAACGGCGGAATATGAACAAAAGCACACTAGCCAATGTTATGCGTGGGGCGACAACACATTCATTTCTACCTGAAAACAAAATCTTACTGGCGATTATTGCCGGGAACGCTCTGGCATATGGTAAACAAACTGGACTGACTCTTACTGGCTTGAGTCAGGAACGCCTCCTTCGAATCGAAAACGATGATACTATGAAACATATGGTGCTCAACTCTGCTATTCCCAAGATCGCCGATGCCATAGATGGAACAGCCTTTACTGGATTCTTGGTGGGTAACCCTGGTGTTGCTTTTCCATTTGGTTTGGACGAGTCTATTTGGAAGATTGGTGGATGTGCAATAGGACTGAACTTTATACATCGATCTGAAGTAAGTGCATAATGTTACTGAAAAGAACATGTGACGGAACTAACTCATCTCCCCCCCCCCCTTTTTTTTTTTTTAGACTGCACCCATGTTGATCAAATCTACACATTTTCTTGTTGAAATCATTCAGTATTCATGGAGAAACTCCGAAGATATGGAACGGTGTCATGGATATGAAATCATGGCTAACATCTTGAAGCAAAAAAGGGATATCATTACTGTGGATCTTTTGGAATTACTGCTACAGTTTATAGGAAAAAAGAATGGTCAGCCCGAGTAAGTATAGAAAAGAGGAAAAAGAAAAAGAAAAAGAAAAGAGGGAACAGAAAAAAGTATTAACACGCATTGTTTACCTCTTCTAATAGGGAATCTACAATCAGCAATCCATATGCTTACCGATCCATCATTCTCAACTTTGAAATATGGAAGAAAACAAGTATACCTGTCCAAAAGGCCCACCTCGAACAATTCATACTCTTTATGGAAACCAGTAATCAACACGCCTTTAACCTTAAACGACTCTTGAAAGTCCGTAAGTAACTCGTCCCCGTACCACCACCCATACTGTTACTGACTTTTTGCTTTCGAAATTCCAAATAGATATTGTCAAGAAAATGTTGTTGGCGTTCCGAATGAATATTTATGCAAAAGAACTGATTCCCAATGTTGTTAATGCACTCAAGGCTGTGACCAAAAGTAGCTGGACTACTGAAAGCATCCGTGCTGTGGCAACCTTTTTGGCTTCTACTGCTCCAAATGGTAAGAAGAGATGGGCCAAAAAGATGATTACTTACTTTTCTATAATGTATGATTATTAGGTGCTATCAAGATAAAACCGTCTCCAACAGTCAAGCGATCCCGTCTTCCTCGGTCCAACAACCTCTCTATATCCACCACCAAGCCAAACGATGGGACATTAGATGCAAACATGGTCACTGACTCTAGAACATACAGTCAGACTTCTGATACTTCGACAAAAACAACTCATATGTGCAACATCGTTATGGAAATGCTTCATGATATTCTTTGTACACCTGGAAATCAAGACTACGTCCACAAATTCTCTCTTACCATCACCAACAAATGGCCGCTACTCTTCTTTGCCCCTGAAACGGACCCTTATACGGTGGTGCTTGCCTCAAGAATTCTGATACGGATTTTTTATGTGGAAGGCTCGGATTATATGAACAAGTTTGGCGTCGGTGCTGAAGGATTCATTATCATGGACCGCCTACTGCCACACTTTTGGAATCTGACTCAACTCTACGAAACTATTCTTGTACTTCTCATGGGCTTGGACATTGCTGACTATCCTCTCTATGACCACTTTGATATCACTCATATTCAAGACTTTATCTCCCAAGCTGCTCATTCGAAATTTATCACTGCCCATGCCTTACCTTTGCTGATGAGCCTTTGCCGAGAAGGGTCCCGGTGTCAACGTAACAAGGAACCGAAAACTGGTAAGTTTTGACTTTGTAAAATAACACAATTGATACTCATCTTTTTTTTGGGGGGGAATTTGTGATTAGGGATTATCTCGATGAACAAGGTACAATACGATCTGGTTCTTCTATTGAATGAATTGTATAAAACGCGATCGGACTTTAAAGAGGTATGCAATCGACAAGAAGTATTGGATGATATCGTGGAAATCTTGTTCCAAACACTAGGCAAAGGTGGTACTGGTGTGGATCTCTTGGCTGCTGACGAAGAAATTCAACTAAAAGAAGACTCGGCTTACTTTGATGATCATTGCACAACACCTAGCTCAACAACAACAAGCACCTACAGCCCAATTGACGGAACAATGATGGTGTTTACAGATGATCATATCAACAACAATCTCAACCCGATACTTGATACTGGCAGTGTCATAAAACGTGGCGGGACATCGACCTTGGTGACAAAGACATCCCCTCATCTCAACAAAAAGTCTGGTGCTATGCTGACTCGATTAAGGTAATAATGACATGAAAGGATAACTTTGGTATATTTTACTCACAGTTACTTTTATTTTTCTAGATCTGCTAGTTGGAGTCAACATGTATCTCCGACTCGAGACATTGCGCCTCTTGCTGATCCTGCTTTGGAGGTCCTTCTCCAATTCCTGGTTGACATTTGTACATCGTCTGTGATTGACCCTGTCGACAAAAACCTTACAGTGCTAAACATGGTTATGAATGTAAGCAGAAGAAAAAAAAAGGGGGGGGAAGGTATGGTCATTGTCAAGTCTAGTAACTCATTTTGCATAATAGTCATATCCACCAAGTACATTAGAAGCCCAGGTAACACAAATATATTCAAGTGCCGACATTTGATAAACCTGATTTTTTTGAAAACTCACTTTCTCTCTTCTTTATTTAACAATAGATGAAATTTGAAAGCCACTTGTTAACTTACATCTCCCAGAACCTTAAAAGTACTCTACAATTTGACTCAAAACTACTGTCTAACAATGTCGTCCTTGTGAATGTATCCAAGTTTTGTCAATTTGCTGCTGATGCTGTCCTACAAGGTAACTCCTACAAAAAAAGGGGAAACCAATACGTTTTGCTAATCTTCTTTTTCTTCAATAGGTCGATTTATTGATGGTGCAGAACAAACATATGACTTGTTAGCTACTATATTGGAAACGCTTTATTCTATGGATACTGGTGGTGGTAGTTTTGTTGGTCGACGTGGACCCAGCGATCAAACGGCGTCAACTTTATACAAGGCATTTAACCGCATGGTTTTACTGAAGATTTCTGATCTGGAACAAGGTGGTATGGAGGCAAATCAAATTGTGGCCTTCCTCAACTATTGTATTCATCATCAGAAGATAATCTTGAGTGACAAAAACACCGATCAAGAATTCTTGCGTTGCTTCTGTTACCACTTGTATCAATTCTTGTCTTCGTCTGATGATACTATCAAAAATGATGCTCTCAATGTAAGTATCATGTGCAAACTTGAACAAAGAAATGTTAGTAACTCACTTCTTTTTGTGATGGTAGGTTTGGAAACTGTTGCTGCTGCAAAAACCTGATGCTGTGTCAAGTGGATTGAAGATGTATACTGGAGGTAATAAAAACCACAAATCTACTCAACTATGATATACTTACTTTTACACATATACGCGTTTTAAATTTAGAAGAAGAACTTTTACAAGGCTTCTCCAAAATGCTGGAAATGGTAAGGTCACTTAATGGTGGGTGGGATGTGCGATTGACTGACACCTGTTTTTTCTCCATTAGGATCAAGATTCCTTCTTTGTCTGGGTGGACTCTCGCAGGGTGGATCTCAATATGCTATTCAAGGAACATGTTTACAAGTCATGGGAAAGTGTCATCACACAAGAAAACAAGTACAGTCGGGAAACTTGGAAAAACCATCAGATTCGTCGCCTCACAAAACTCAAGAAAATACAAAAACGACAACAATATGAATCAGATGTTTTTGCCGAATATACAACAAAAACAGCAGTTTGGTCAAAAAGTATTCAGGTATGTTAACAAATCTCAAAAAGGAATTGGTATTGATGATATTAATATTAATATTAATCTATTGGTTTGTCTTTTACACAGGAGGTGGAAATAAGCAGATTCACCAAAGCACTCCAAGACAACGATGGCCATGAAAACTTTATCCGAAGCGAATGGGCACGTATTAACAACGACTTGACACGTGAAAGGGCTATATGGGGACCACAACTTGGCTCGGAGACAACAGCAACGATATCTAAATGGGCACTGGACTTTACTGAAGGACGATACCGAATGCGCAAAAAGATACGATGTATATCTGATGGACCTGGATCTATTTATCTACCCAAGCACACATCAAGTCCACCAGCATCATCACCTGCAGTTATGAACTCTCAAGAAGTAAGTTGCTTCTCTATAACAATACCAATCTCAACTTCATGTTAATTACCTTTATAATCAAGGTGGAAACGCCGACAATAGAAAACGCCGACAATGGCAACGTTGATGGTAAGACACAAAAAGATGAAATATAGTCCCCTTCTGTCTTTAACTAACCTTATTTGATAGCTATGGCAAACAAGACGACCTCTGAAATAGATGAAGAACTTACCAGTGATCCGATCGAACAAAAGGGTGAAGAAGTCGACCAACCAAAAGCATCTTCAAGTAAGTTTAAAGAAAAACTAGGGTGTGATGAAGTAACTCATCTTTTGTTTTGACTTGTAATTGTATATAGATGGTAGTGGGGAATTACAACAAATGGATTCAGAAAATGATGATGATCTCTCATATGAAGAAGACAAGAATCAAAAGGTGCTGCGACTTTTGGATCCTGGTGATATGGTCTTGGATGTCTACAATGTCAGCCAAATTGAAGGATTGGACGCTCGGGAAGGGCTCTTATTAATATGCAAACATCATATATATCTGGTGGACAACTTCTTCCAACGTGCCGATGGCGAAGTGGTTGAAATCTGGGATGTGCCTAAGCAAGAACGTGATGAATATCTTTTATTATTGACTCAAGCAGCCGGAATGGAAACCGAACACCCAATGGGCGCCACTGGTGATCTACACACATGTCGAAAATGGTAAGCATTATTCATAACTATATATTTTTACTTAACTTTTTTTTTTTTTTTTTTTTTTTTGTTCAACACATCAAATAGGTCAACTGCTGATCTACGTGAAGTATTCAAGCGCCGATTCTTGTTTAGAGATGTTGCTTTGGAACTCTTCTTTGCAGATGGTCAAAATGCATTGATTACGGTGGAACGTTCTGATCGGGATGATCTCTTTACGAAGCTTGCTAATCGGGTAACAACTGCAAATGACAATGTTACGGGGTCTATATTTGGCGCGATCGATAAGGAATCATCTACACTAGGGTCTGCATTCAAGTTTACAAGTATCTTTGGCACCTCCACATTACATGATCTGACAAGCAAATGGGAACGAAGGGAAATCACCAACTTTCAATATCTCATTTACATCAATGCTATTGCGGGACGATCCTATAATGGTAAAAGAAGAAGAAACATAAGAAGTATAGTATTAACTTTTTGGTTTTATAGATCTGACACAATACCCTGTCTTCCCCTGGATCTTGGCTGATTATACCAGTAACAAGGTAAGATGCGATGATATATGTAGTAACCTCTTTAATAAATATTTGCCTTTTTATGATCTCCGTAGTTGGACCTGAATGATCCCAAAACATTCCGCGATCTTTCCAAACCCATGGGTGCTCAAACACCCGAGCGGCGAGGTAGGTGATAAAATAAATTGGACTGATTACAACTCTGATTTTTTTTTTTTTTTTGACTAGTTGAATTCCAGGACCGGTATAGACAATGGGGTGAAATCAATGATCCAGCACCAGCATTCCATTATGGCACTCATTACTCTTCTGCTATGATCGTGTGCTCTTTTTTGATCCGCCTTGAACCTTTTACTCAACACTACCTTAAACTCCAGGTAACTCCCTAATCAAGAACATAAAGTACAAAAATATCATCGACTAAACTATTTTTATTAATATAAGGGTGGCTCATTTGATCATGCTGATCGATTATTTGATTCTGTTGGGAAAGCATGGGATTCGGCTTCTGAAAAAAATATGGGTGATGTTCGGGAGTTGATTCCTGAATTCTTCTGTTTGCCCGAATTCTTGGACAATGTGAACAAGTTCAACTTTGGTAAAGCAAAAAAAAAAAAAAAAAAAAAAAGAGGGGGGCTATGGGCGTTTGACTCATTATGTATTGTATTAGGTACGAAACAAGGCACAGGTGAAACAATCGACTCGGTTACTCTACCACCATGGGCATCAGGCGACTCCAAGATATTCATCCAACGACATCGTGAAGCTTTGGAAAGTGACTATGTCAGTGAAAACCTGCACCATTGGATTGATCTTATATTTGGCTATAAACAACAAGGGAAAGCTGCTATTGACTCATTAAACGTATTCCACCATGTATCTTACGAAGGCGCTGTCGGTATGTACTTTATGATATAGCTTGATCTCTTCAATCAACTAACTTTTCTCTGATTTTTTTTTTTACATAGATTTGGATTCTATTACCGACATTGTGGAGAAAACTGCTACGATAGGAATCATCAATAACTTTGGACAAACCCCTCGTCAACTATTCAAGAAACCGCACCCGGCAAGGTCCCCACCAATCAAAGATCCTCTTGCTTTGGGTTTCTATCCTCTTCGCCCTTACTTGCAAATGTTAATGCAATCTGTATATCCAATCCGTGGTAAGTTGAATCAAAGGATACAACAAATTTTATCATGATCACTCACAATCCATTGCTGATTTATAGATCTTGGTCGTGAAATAGGTGATATTGGTGTGTATAACGATCGATTAGGGGTTGCGGCATGTCAACAGGCGTTTATGATTCCCGATGGTCAGCACTTTATCGAATGGGGTTATTCTGACAACAGCTTGCGATTGTATTCGACTGAATCAAAGAAGGTACTTTGGGTATAAGGTGATAAGGTATATACTAACATCACTTTTATCTTATTGATATAGCTCATTAGTATCTTCGAAAACTTCCACGATGGGTTTATCAGCACGGCCTTATTCCCTGATACAAGAACTCTGATTACTGGTGGAACTGATAGTGTAAGATGAAGTACAACATAAAATAAATCTACCTGTACTAACATTGTTGATTTTTCCCTAGATTGTCTCTGTATGGAAAACTGAACATGGAAAACAAATTAACTTTGATTTACAAGAAACACTACGAGGTCATACTGGTGTGGTTACTTCTATCTCTGCTTCCAGGTCGTACAGTATCATTGTCACTGGCTCACAGGTATGCACAGAACTAAACTGGATTTTTCAGGTACTAACTTTTTATCTTTTACTATCATAGGATAAAACAGCCATCGTTTGGGATTTGAACAGACTCAAGTATGTTCGGTCTTTATCAGGTCATGAAACAGACGTCCATCTTACTCGGGTGAACGATGCAACTGTAAGTCCAATAATCATATAGAATGATGTTTTATTTTAACTTTTTAATCTTTAGGGTGACATCATTACTTGCTCAGGGAATATATTACGCATTTGGTCCATCAATGGCGATCTATACTTGTCAAAATCGGTGTGCCCAAGCTCGGAAAAGGTGTTATCATGCGCCATTTACGATTCCAAGCCATCTGAATGGTCAAGTCAAGACCTAATTATTACCGGTCATCAGAAGGGAGTGGTGAAGGTAAGATGATTATCTACAACTTTGATGGTAAACATAAAACTAACTGATCTCTATAATAGTTTTGGGAAAAGGACATCACCCTGAATGAAAAAACAGGTGAATACCAATGGAGTTTGAATCAAGTGTACCAACTTCAACATACCAACCGAATGGACTCCACCTTTGATACCTCTGATATTGTCTCACTTTTTATATCGTAAGTAATGGGATTAGAAAATGACGATATGGCCCTGACTCCCCCCTCTCTCTTTTTTTTTTTTTTTTTTTTTTTTGTTAGGCCGAAACGAACACTTTTGACTGGAAACAGACATGGACAAGTTTATGGGTTTGTTTTGCCTGATACTTCCGACACTCTGCACTTGCTAAAAGAAGATCGCTGTAAGGAATGCACTCAGTGTAGAAAATCCTTCTCTGTATTAGGTAAGATTTACCCCTGAAAAGAAAAAGGACATGTATAACTAATGATCTGCTATGCCTGAACTGTAATATAGAACGAAAATCTTATTGTCGGGGATGTGGAGGTAAGCAATGACTGCGATAAAACAAGAGCACATATGGCGATATAGATACTAATACTTTTCTTATTCCTCTTTTGGCTGCAATTAGGGATGTACTGTGCATCTTGTATCTCGAATGCACCAACCACCGTGCCAGACAAATCTGCTCGATTCTGCAAGCACTGCCAAAGTAGCTTGTTGTAGGATAATAGATATATAGATAGATAATAAAATGTATGATATTCTTATAAATAAACAATGATACTATTCAATTTGAAATCAAGTGCTCTTTTTATGTCTTCCATCCATTTGACTAGCACTTGATTCAATAATTGGAGTAGCTGCATATGAATTTGTCTTTTTTCAAATCCCGCCTTCAAATGACGGGGTATCAATCAATTCCACCCCTGAAAGCATCACCATGGTCGATTTTTATTATCATTATCATTAAAAGTTTATTTAACATGATGGAAGGGAGACCATACCAGGGCCAAAGACAAGAATTACTTTATTTCATGATAAAAAGTGAAGGGGATATAATATAATGAGAAGATATATAAAAATTGCTAAAAATAAAAATAAAAATAAAAATAAAAAAGGTACCATCCTAATCATAATTCATGTAAACCGGCATCAGGGCAAAGACAAAGAAGACCAACCAAGCAATAACCAACCAAAAGCAGTAAAAGCCTACATACCAGTAAGATTTCTTGACCAACAGTTGACTGCCAATAGAAGCGAGATGGTTGCTATTTGTTTCAGATACCACCTTTTCAATCCTATGGTCACGATTCTTTTTATCAGCCTGGAGCCACCGATCAAGCTGACGATGATCCATCCACCAAAACACCAACGCCAATACTGTAGACCCTGCGCCCAAACAGAGATAGAGAATCATCACGCCATCATACTGGTTGCGTGCATCTACCTTGTCGTCCGAGGAATCCCCATCATGGTACGTCAAATCTTGTACATAGCCTACAAGAACAGCAATGATGGTGGTTCCAATGTTGTTGGCGCATTTGTGAAGTCCCGTACCGATTCCGACCAGTTCGTGAGGAAGAAGCAGTGCTGTGGAGCTCAGAACAGAGACTGGACCGAAAGCCAAAGCACAAGAGAACAATATCATACCTATGGCAGGTGTTGTCATTGTATAACCCAACAATACCATGGACAGGATCAAGAAAATCGTTGCCAGTAGGACTAAAAAGGAGAGTTTGGTTAGATCTTTGTCTTTTACGGTAGTTTATAAAGAGAAAGATAGAGAGAGGTACTTACGACTATACAAACGACGGCCGTACCAATGAATTAGAATGCCCAGAATAGGTGCGGCGACAATAGGTACCACTTGTGTCAAACTACTTTGGTACTATATGTATAAAAAAAAAAGAGAGTAAAAGGCGATGAGTGGCACAGTTTGTAGAAAGACAGTTGCAAATAAAAGCTTACCCCAGCCATTACTGTTGTAGTTTCAAATCGGAATTGGACGTATTCACTATAGAATGTAGATAACAACGATTAAATCCACAATACATATAAACACATCATCATTAGTATACACTTACGTGGCGATGTCATCAAAACTGCTAAGAGCACTTGACATGACAAACTGAATCCAAGGAATCATCCAAAAGGTAGACGGCAAGTAAGGCAACCAATGTAGAATCAATCGGACAGAGGTCATAAAGGAAGGTGTTCTTTTCCGGTCAACAAAGATAGATCCACCATCATCATTATCAAATACTTGTTCTTTTTCCAGTCCCGCTCCAGCAGGTCTTGACAGTTCTTTTCCAGAAGGAGTAGCCCAGCCATACCGATACATGATGTACCAATACACACCATTCATAGCAAATCCCAAAGCGCAAATGATCGTGGCAATAAAGATAGGCGTGGTCGTGCTACCAGAGGCGTTGACAACAGGATAACAAATCATTTTCGCCAACCATTTTATCAAGCGAGCCAGGCATAGTACCAAACCAATGACAATGGCCAATTGTTGATTTCGAAACCACTTGGATATAATAGCTTCTTGCATAGTCACCTAGGTCCAACGATTAAAGGAATTAAACCACGTATGTGTGTTATGTAACTACTTACGATCATTCCACCACCTAGACCATAAATCATTTGTCCTGCCACCATTGCAGCATAATGATTATGTGAAGCAGCCAAGGAGACAATCAAGGAGCCAACAAAGATGACGAAACTAACAAAGGTTGTTGCACGAACTGATCCAAAACCCGTAGTATCATCAACAAACGCACCTGCCAAAAGTGGTAGCATCGTGTTTACAAGCGTCACAGCGGATAATAGGATCCCAAATTGAGTGTTGTTAATATGCATCGACTAAAAGGTATGGGGAAGAAAAAAAAAAAAGAATTAGAATTAGAATGACAGGGATTCTTGTATATACCATATAGTTATATATTACATACCGCTTTCAAAGATGTTTTCAATGTCCCCATGGTTGCTTCCATGTAATGACAACCCACTATTGCAAAAGTTAAAGTAAAAGGTTAAATGAGCCAAAGATAATAATGGATCCCTTTTGATTCATACCGGGAAGTGTGAGCATACAAATCAAGACCATTGATTTGATCTTCCAGGAAGCATTGGTCATATGGTCGGGATCGCTGTGTACCAAGTTCGCCTTTGGTTCGTCATTAGTAATAGTAGGTTTCCCATGTTGTGAATCCAGATCGGATAAAGGTGTAGCTACTGTTGGTTGTTGATCATGGCGTTTCATGAGGGTTGAAAGAGTGAGAATGCGAAAGAAAAAGAAACCAAAACATTAGTTTCTCTATCATTCTATATTTGTTGGTAAAAAGAAAAGAAGGAAAGAAAAACGGGAAATCGGAACTGAGAGGATAATCGGATGAACAATGCTATCCCATCAAAATCCAGCCAATCAGAGACGAGAATCATTTCAAGTGCAGCCAGTCCAAAAAAGAAGCCCCTTTGTTATATGAAATTGAGAATTGTATGGATTCAGGTGTGTCAGTGCCACCAAAAAAAAAAAAAAAAAAAAAAAAAAAAAAAAAAAAAAAAGTTTGTAGATCGCAAGATTCATGTGAGCACATGACTGATAGGTCACTATAAAACCAGCAAGTAAGAATTCACTCTACATTATGTATGTACATATACTTTATATGTGTATTACCACTATAAGATCATCATAAAAGAGACAAGCCCTAATAATGAGTTGAAGATATAAAGTCAATCATTAAAGTAGAATAATCTTTACTGTCTCAATTGTCGAAATAGAAAAAGTGGAAATTGACTGTGCAATGAATAATGGCATGTTGAGATTTCCAATGGTTCGTACGTGTAACAATCACTGCCTCTCCACAGATCGATGCATAAAAGAATCAAGGATTCATTTTCTTCTTCTTCTTCTTCTTCATTTCTACTTTACCCCCATTCCATTCCTTTATCATTATTCATGTTATTATCACTTTTAACTTCTATTGTATTGGTGCCCACAAGTATACTGGTAACAGCCAAAGCAACTAACCTTGTTGTTTTTGGGGATTCCTATTCTGGTAAGCAAAAAAGCCATTTAAAATGCCGCCCCAATCTTTAATTTTTCGTTTCTCTTTCCCCTCCCCCTTTTTTTTATATTCAAGATGTTGGTAATTTCCAACGATGGACTAATGGACCTATTTGGAGTGAACACGTAGCAGCTGGTTGGAACGCAACATTACATAGTTTTGCTTATACTGGTGCTGTCTGTGATAATGCTCTCTTCCCCAACACTTCTTCCAGTAACTATTATAATACCCCAAGCATTCAAGACCAAGTGGAATTCTATTATCAACAACATCTCAAGTTGGACCCCAGTGAAACTGTTTATGCGTTTTGGGTAGGTGTCAATGATATTCATCACGCTTTCAAGGAACAACCAGGTAAAAAAGAAGAAGGGACAATGAATTATACATAGATATTGATGATACCCTTTTTATATAGATGCACCAGATTTCACCATAATCTCTGACTGTATCATGAATCAAATCGTAAGTACTCAAGGTGGTTTAGAAAAAGGACAGAAGAATATCATTGATTGACACTTTTATGTTTATGTAGAAAATGGTACACAAGTTATTCAAGGCCAATCAAATCATGTTGATTAACCTGCCACCAATGGAATACATGCCCTACTTTATGGATACGATGATGGCACCTAGTCGAGGAAGGGCGGTCAAGGTGGTGAACCAAGGACTCAAATATCAAGTGATGGACTTTAACAAAAAGTATGGTACATTGACATTGGATCTCATTGACGTGTACTCTTTATTATCTGACATGGTCCATGATCCGACCACTTTTGGCATCGTCAATACAAATCGGGCTTTTTGGGATGATTGTCAAGGCGACTGTAATGATTTGGGAATGGATGAATATCTTTGGTGGGATCGAACTCATTTGACAGGTGGTAAGTAAAGAAACATGTTGTTTTATGAAATGACAGATTACTAATTGTGTGTGTGTTTTTACACTTAGCTGTCCATCATACCATTGGTAATAGTGTTTTGAATGCCGGGTCCTATGCTCCTTCAACCTCTGTCAATAAAGTTAAAGTGGAACGACTCTTGATGGCTCCGGTCTCCGTCATTCGTTCACCAATCTACCGGGCTCCACCTAATACTGGTGTGATACAAAAACTTGTCGGTGATCCATCATTTACTACTCATCAAAACCAACAACAACCTTTGGACGTAAAGGATCAAATCACTCGCTTTTGGTCTCCTCTTTTACCGATCATCACTCTTCTCGTCGCCTTGGGAATTCTGATTTGGTGGATGAAAAGACGACATTTTAATAAGAATCACCACCAGCTATTGAAACATCAAGATTGTGCTTGATGGAATAATTGACAACCTTCTTGTCCAAGTCACCCTCTTGTTTTATTTTTATTCTCCCCCTCTTACACCCTGCACATACTTCTTTTTTTTCTTTGTTTATCCTCTTATTTGTTATCATCACCATCATCATCCTCTCTCTCTCTCTCTCTCTCTCTTTCTCTCTCTTATTTAGCAATAGCCCTTAACACTCTTATCAACCATCTTCATCTTTTAAATTACTTTATTCAATAAAAAACAAACTTATTCATGCAACTCTTTTAGCATCTTGCCTTTTGTGGAACGCGACTATCATCGGGGTTTCCCTCGAGAAAGAACACTGTCGTTCATTGTTGTTTGGTCTTCTTGTCACCCATACTGACTTGCCATGATACTATATAATTAACCTTTTGTCCGACCAAAGTAGAAATCCTTTATGATACAAATTTGGTTTAATGATATAAATAAAGGCCATCATCCATTTTACGATTTCTACATCAATCAAAGAATACATCAGATATAAAACGTCAATCAGGTAAATGACAAGTTTTTATTATTATATGATATAAAGTTAAAAACAAAAGAGAGATCATCCTATTCTAAACTATAGTCTATGTTGTGTATATATAAATATATATTTATATAGGAATCCATTCTAGAACAACGTATCAACAAAATCAACGCTGCCTATAAATCTACCTATCCCCTCTTTCCCACTTTTTGTTTCTTTTCCATCCATCCACACTCTATCACCAAAAAATGTCATCATTAGCATTCACCAATTACCCACCATGTCATACGGAGATCGAGATCAAAGAAGAAGTTGATGTTGATGATGAAGAAGAAGACACCATCCTGCCACCTTCGATTTCACACATGATACCCTTGATTGATCTTTGGGTTCATTTCCCCAACCTACCATCCTTTGTCCACCACCCCGATTTCGATCATTTCGCCTATTGCTGGATGGAGTTCCAATACAACATTGTGATGAGCCAACACGTTGCATGTCGTCCTCGGGTCCATGCGTGGCTAAATTCCATGTCGTCCCAACTAGCCTCCATCATTGCAAGATACTCCCAAGTGTCCATCGATGATAATCCAGAAGCGTCCACCATCCATATCAAAAGTGCCTATCAGTGCCTGATCCATCGTTTTCGAGTGCTTGATCATCTTCTTGACAAGATCGAGCAAGGTCGACTAGCAGGACAAGCACCACAGGAAGTAGCCCTGCCTATCTATAACCAAGCCCTTCAGTGTGCCTTGGCCAAGCGCCAACGAACTGCGAGTTTGGTGGATACGTTTTCCGTGCCTACCCCGTCTTTGTCCACGTTATCCTTGTCGGGTCCGCCTTCCGCGTCGTCGTCGTCGTTCCGCTCCTTGTCTTGTACTGAGATCATGCCCTATCTGGATGATTCGCGTGCACCGTCACCACATATTCAGCCATTATCCTTGGTATTGCCTAGTCGTCCACTTTCACGAGACGTGTCGTCATGGTCTACCCCAGTCACACCCAATATCACCATCGAGAAGAAGGCACCTTGGTCTTGTCCAGTCAGTCCTCGTCAACAACAACAACAACAACAGCAGCAGCAACAGCAACTACTCTTTTCTACATCGTGTTCTTCGTCTTCTTTATCATCCATACCATCGTCGCCTTGGTCAGCCTTGTTGAATCCGAAAGAAGAAGATATTACGCCATTGGATTTGATTGCTAATCCGGAAGAAGAAGAGGAAGTAGAGGAATCGTGTAGTGAATACCAACAAAGCCAAGAGGATGACCAAGACCACCAACCCACCACCACAAATACAGAGCCGATGATGAAACGACAAAGACGACGCCCATCGACTCCACCCAAAGTCACCGCCACCAAGACCAGGACCGCCACCTCGTACGATAATGCCACCACCCATTACTTGATGTCCATGTTCTTCAATATCTACAGTCAAAGAAACAAGTTGACCAAGGAGCAACGGAAGCAAGTGGTTGAGCACACTGGTTTGAATCCTCGTAACGTCACCTACTGGTTTTCCAATCATAAACGTCGGTTCCAATCCGCCTTGTTCTTGTTCAAACGATTGGTGGCAGAAGGTAAAATAAAGACCTATGAAGACTTTATAGCTTGGCGTCGCGAGCAAGGTTTGTCGGAAGATATGATTGAGACTGGTGAAGTTTAGTTAATTATAAAGTAGTGGGAAAAAAGAAGAAGCGTGAAAAAAAAAAAAAAAAAAAAAAAAAAAAAAAAAAAAAAAAAACTAGCACCCTAGGTGCCATTACCATTTATTTTAAATTCCGCCCTGTTAGAATAAAAAGTGCCCAATCATCCTATTCATTGTCACCGCATGCATAATCGACCCCCCTTCACCATCACTTTACTTTTATATATAAATATATGTGTGCCTTTTTCCCACATTGATAAAAACCACCGTGATTTCTTGACCTATCAAAAGTAAGCATGATCTTACTGTAACAATGGAACGTTGATGGATCACCGTCATTCTATTGGTAAAGCAAAAAAAGAAAAAAAAAGTCAAAGTGAAAATGGTTTGACATTTACACCGGAATCATGTTATCATGCATAATCATCATTCGTTTGTTGTTTGTGTTTATACTTTAACAGAAAGCTTGTTTGTCGGGCTTTTAAAAAGGAGCCCCTTAATTTAAAATGAAAGCGTCCCGATTTTTTATTTTTCGTTCTTTCTTCCGCTCTCTTAACACTTTTTTATATACAAAACCATGACCGTTAAAAAACAATTACCTGTACATCTAGTATGGATTCCTTTATGTATGGGGTTAACACATCTTACTTTAAAGGGACTGGTGCAACCCTTTTTTGAACAATATCGATGGGCCCATGCTTTGATGCTTAGTATGGTCGGCACATTGGTATCAATCGTGGTGGGATGGCAAAACTTGAAAACACCCTTGATGTTTATGTACTCTTGCTTTTTCAAACCGCTTGGAAAACACAGTAATCAACAAAGTCGATTGGAATCTTTTTATCAAGATCAAGCTAGCAGTAAGTCCATACGCACCCCCTTTGTCAATAATGGACGATCATAACTAATACACCTTTTTTTTTTTTTTTTTTTTTTTTTTTGATAGTCTATGATCAATCTCGTGCCTCTCTTTTACGTGGAAGGAAAACCATGTTGAAACTTTGTGCTGCTCAATTGAAGAATCAAATTGCAAATGATATGAATCATGGTAAACCCATTTGGGTTGATCTTGGTGGTGGTACTGGTAAATATCGTGAAATGTCAAAAAAGAAAAAAGAATTATCTATTGACTGATATTTACTTTAAGGTTGGAATATTGAACAGATGCATCTATCGTTTCCAGTGGACCAATTTGAACATATCTATTTGGTTGATCTTACTCCGTCTCTCTGTCAAGTGGCTCAAAAACGATTCAATCAACGTGGATGGACCAACGTCACGGTGTTATGTCAAGATGCCAGTACCTTCAAAGCCTCTACTTCTTTAGAAGGTCGCGTCCAATTGGTTACTATGTCTTATTCATGTAAGTAGTATAACAATGATGATGATCTTCCTTTTGGATACTCACTTTTACTTTTTAATAGTATCGATGATGGATATGTATTACCCTGTAGTTGACCGTATCCAATCGTTGCTCTCTCCTGAAGGCATTGTAGGTGTATGCGACTTTTACGTCTCTGGTCGATCCAACCCCTCCACCTCCTCTCACCATAACCGACAATGTAACTGGCTGACTCGATACTTTTGGCAAATGTGGTTCGATCTGGATCATATTCAACTAGGACCTGGTCGTCGTGATTATCTGGAATACAAGTTTGGCACTCTCAAAAGTTTAAATCGCCGCAACCACTTTATAGTCCCATATCTGATCCAAATCCCTTACTATGTTTGGTTGGGGTGTGCCAAATCATTTTCTTCTTCAAACATGGTTCTTATGGAAGAAGAAGAAGAATCAAGCAGTGGCTCGTCATCACCCACCTCCTATTCCTCCTTGTCATCAAATCCTCACGCTGCTCTGGTGAAGGCGTATCAACAAAAAAGAAATCAAAAACAATGGCGTTTGGATTACGACCCCGAATTGCTCTGTCATACCCAATTCAGATCCTACATCTATGCATTCACTTGGGAAGATCCGCGGGTGGATCTGGAATTCTTGGATCTGTCAACAGACGATGTGCTTTTTGTCATTACTTCGGCGGGGGATAATGCTTTGGAATATGCTTTAAAGGGACCCAAGACTATTCATTGTGTTGATATGAATCCATGCCAGGTAAATAAAAAAGGGGGTGATGGGAACACAAGGGGGTACTTGTGGGGTAAAAAAAGAAGGGGTAAGGTCGACGGGATTTGAATATTCAAACGCCGTCTTTTTTTTTTAGAATCATTTACTGGAACTCAAGTTGGCTGCCATCTCCTCTTTACCCTATGAAGACTTTTGGCGTATGTTTGGGGAAGGTCGTCATCCTCTATTCAAAACATTACTTCATGACTTGATTTCCCCTCATCTCAGTGGATATGCCTTTCAATATTGGTCTCAACATAGTGATCGCTTCTCTCATAAATTTTACAAGACGGGGTACTCTGGTTTGGCATTATCTATCTTTGAATGGTGGGTGCGTATGAATGGATTATCCAAGGCTGTACAAGAAATGTGTCATGCTTCGACTATTGAAGAACAACAAGCGATCTGGACTAAACAAATTCGACCTTCTATCTTCTCACCCATGATTCGGAAAATCCTGAACAATCCCATGTTCATGTGGAATGCTCTAGGTGGTAAGTAAGAAAAAAAAAAAGGGGGGGTGGGATTGTCACTTGTACTCATTATGGTACTTTTTTTTCCAAAAAAAAAAAAAAAAAAAAAAAAAAAAAAATAGTACCTATGAATCAAATGAACATGTTTTTACAAGAATGCACCACTCAAGAATACATTGAAAATACTTTGGATCCAATTGCTTCCCATAGTCTTTTGCGTACCGACCAATACTTTTACTACCTCTGTATGATGCAACGATACCATCCTCAGAGCTGCCCATCTTATCTGACACGCGAAGGATTCGATCGACTAAAGAAGAACGGCTTGGATTGTTTCCGCCTACACACCGACTCGATCCTGAACGTTCTCCGAACCTTAAACGATGCTTACCTGACTCGGCTGGTGGTGATGGATCATATGGATTGGTTTGACCCCAAGAACCATGACGAACTGGATCAAGAAATTCAACAAATGGCACGTGTTCTGATGCCAGGGGGACATGTGTACTGGCGGAGCGCGGGAACAAAACCTTGGTATAATCGTATCTTTGAAGAAAATGGCTTTATCGTTGAACCTCTTGGTGTGCGTCAACCTGGCCAGGCGATCGATCGGGTTAACATGTATGCTAGTTTTTATAGAGGGACTAAAAGGGCTTGATTATTTTATACGTAGCGGTGCTACACGCAGGTGTATCTTTCTCCTTTACCTTATTACATTGTTGTTTATATACATATTAAAATAAATATCGCTTGCCTTTTTACTAAATTCGTGCGGCTGATGTGGCTCTGCATGAATGACGATTTACTATTTCAGATCTTGATTCTGCCTTCAGGGGCTCATAACGTGGGTGTAATAACATGATGGATCTTTGGTTGCATGAATGATGCCGTAACTGGATTCATGTTTTAAATCCCGATTTCTCTCTTTTGGGTGCATCCAAATCAATTTGTGTGAGGAATGCTACACGCATGGAATTTTGGTAAGAGCTCTACTCGCTCCACTTGCCAACGAGTGCTAATAATTAACATGGCAATGTGGACATTATAGCCTATTTCCAACAAACTTTACATAATGGCCAAGATATCAAGTCCACTGTATGGAGTAATATAGCCTCAAGACTGTTTTAACCTGACTTTTGTAAAAAAAAAAAAAAAAAAAAAAAAAAAAAAAAAAAAAAAAAAAAAAAAAAAGTAGAATGAAGATTCAAGGCGAGGGTAAGCGGGTTTTTAAATAAGTTTGTTCTGTCAATTTTCATTCTGCCAATTTTTTTTTAAAAAAAGTCAGGTTAAAACGATCTTGAGGCTATATTACTCCATACAGTGGACTTGATATCTTGGCCATTATGTAAAGTTTGTTGGAAATAGGCTAAGGAATGCTCATGGCCACTTTTGTCCATTGAAGCAGTAGAGCTTTCTTAAGATTCCAGGCGAGTGTCAGGGTGGTATCAAATAAGTTTGCTATCTTGTATATCAATTTTAAACCCCAAAGTCAACCCTCAAATTAAAAGCCTGTCGAGGGTTCAATTTACATGATTTTTGGAAGAAGGGAATGTATTTGTTGATGTAAAAGAATATCCCAAAAAGGAAGTCGGTATTTGAAAATATAATAAGCGAACCTTTCAAAAGAATCTTACCAAAAAGATTTTGGTGCTCACCACTCTATTACAAAACAAAACCTACTTCTACTACCGTTGTTTCCATAATACATACCAGTTATAGCCGCAACACAACCAATAAGACAAAATAAAATCCAACTCCGCTGCGTCGTTTAAAAAAGTAAAAGAAGAGTCCCTTCAACCTGATTCGAACAAGTGACCTAAGGATGACAATTTCATTACAGTCCTCCGCTCTACCAACTGAGCTATAAAGGGTTCTACGAGAAAAAAAAATTATTAGTGTTATATAAAGCACAACGTCGGAGTTGCAAATAACACGTGACCATAGTGAAAGTGGTGTCAACCCGAAAAATAAAAAAAGTCCCACACCTTCTTTTTTGTCTTTCTCTTTCTCTTCTTCGATAATGCCACAAACATCACAGAATTCTACACCAATAATATCTGCTCCACAACATCCACCAACACCTGATTACGTCTCACCGGATTCGTGGCAGCCAACTTCTTCTTCACCAAGATCTCTTGAACATTCAATGGAACCTGAGCTTTTAATAACTGATTCAACTGGACAACAATCTACACCAGAAGTGCGCACAACAGTACCACTTACACCGGAACAATCAACAACGGAACAATCGACCATAAAATCACCTACAGTAACAACACAACAATCTACAACGGCACAGATTGATTCAACCTCATTGCAGTCGTCGTCGTCGTCGTTGTCAGCAGCAGCACCAGTACAGAACCAGAAAAAATGCTCACGATGTCGCCACTATAAAAGCTTGGACATGTTTATGGGACGCACTCGCTCATATCGGACTTGCAGCGACTGCCGCTTTGGACAAACCATACCCAAGATGCCTCCTCCAACACAGGATATGGTTCAACAACTCTCGGATCTCCACATACCAACCCCAGCCTTGATCAAGTCAGACGACAATACAGATACCAGCATCGATACACAAACCGAATTACCATCATCGACAATGACCTTTAATATTACCATGAACGATGAACTAATGCAAAAGACGGACAAACAAGTGGTGGAAACCATTCTCGAGGTGGTAAAACAGCGCTCCGGATATCGATACTCTGTACAAAATCTCGCCAAACCTCTTCTCTCTGCCACTGTCAACTTTTACGGAAAATGTGTCCAGCGATCCGACTTGCGCCGTCCTCTGTTACCCGATCAACGTAAACGCCAGACTAAAGTATTGCCAACCTATGACTGTAAAGGGAAAATTGCAGGGTCTATCAACCGGGAACTACGTTGGATTCGACTTGTTTTGACTCACCTTACTCATCATCCGCCCACTCGTGGAACTCGAAAACTCATGCCGGAAGGAGCCAAGCTATATATAAAAGATAACGCCCATTCAGATAAAACAAATGCAGAACTCTATAGGGATGTCCAGAAGAACTTTGGTAATGATATCTCTCGGGCTCAGGTTTACTTTTGGAGGCGGGAAGCGCGGAATAAAGCATAGGTAAATCAAGATGGGCCCATGTCATCTTGTCTAAAGTCAAACACTCACTTTTTTTTTATAGCACGACTCCTCTCCATGTGGTCTCAAAAGTTTGTATAACTTGTGGTAGTTTAGATTGTTTGTTTAGTTTGTAGCCATATTAATTCCCCATCCAATAAAAATCATTTATCTCCTGTATTGCCTTTGAAGAAATCCACTATTTGAAGCGCCGACTCAATATATTCTCGAGACGCATGATTTATTTCATTTGACACTTTGTCAAAGCACACATGGTTTGACAACAGATGATTTCGATGAAATCATAATACTAATAACAATAAAATTCATTGTAGTTTATTGATAGAGTCTAACTATAAAACAATAAGAATGGAGAGGGGGAAAAATTCAAGGCTAAAACAGTGATCCATAAACAAAGGGTTATTGGCAATAGTGATAACGACGAGAAGTTATTCTTCCACCATAGTAATGAGAAGGATGCCGGTAATAATGATGCATGTGAGAATAGTCGTTTGCATAGATTGCTGGACCGTACTGAGATGAATAAGGCCTTGAGTAATAAGCAGATCGATCCTGGCGTGGTGGGTAATAGGATGCCTGCTGCCAAGGGTGATGATTGTTTTTGTATTTATGCCATCCATAGGCCATTGCGCCCGCTATAGCAGCATTCCTCCAAAGGTGTGGTCGATGTGCATGTTCATGACGCTGGGATAACTCACCACCCACATAAGCGGCCGCCGCTGTTAACAAGGGGTGGGAGCCGGAATGATGGTGATCAGCAGGATTTCGAAAAGGGTCCAAAAGTTGATGAATCATGACAAGATTTCAAAAAAAGAGAAGAAAAAGAAGAAAAAGAAAGACCAAAGAAACAAGAATGGTTGAAATAGTAGGTAAGTGATCTGCTGTAACCAGGTTCTTTTTATAGAAGTCGAATTGACACACTTTGATTAGAGCGGAATTTTAAAACAAGACTTTTTCACTCGCCTTTTTTTTTTTTTTTGCTCTCTCTCTCTCTCTCTCCTTTCTCTTCTTTTCTTTCTCCTTGCCCTTTATTAATACAGCCCTATGACTACTCCTTCCACCACTTTACCTTCGATACAGTTTCTTTTAACTCAACAGACCTTTGAAGGTAATTAAAACTGAACCTATACTAATCTTTTATGCTTTATCACTAATGGTTTTTTGCTTAATTATAGATAAGAAGTTTACTAAAGGTCATCGAAGTACCCGTAGTGTCAGCTCCTTACCTTCAGAACTACAAAATCTATCTTTAAATGGACCTAGCTCTGGGATTAATCAAGACACTTTGCCAGATACCCCAGGCTCTAAAGATGATCCTCTTCTCGTCAAACCAAGCTGGATGGCAGGTCCTCCTGTTATGCTGACACCAAACAATAACAACAATCCGTCTTTGCATCAGTATCACCATCAACGATCCATATCCGACTTGACCATGCCGACTCCACCATTATCATCAGATTTGTCTTCCTCTTCATCATATCAAACGTTTGACAGCAGCAGTCCATTACGACCAGCCCCGACCACACCGTCTTTATCGCCATTCCATTATAATCACCACCATCACCATCATCATCACCATGCGAAACATCCACAACAACAACGACACTTATCGCATCGTAGGGCCGTATCTGCCACCACTGTTGATCATATGAGGCGACCCTCACCACCACCTTTTGATGCTCTTGTCCAAAGTCCACCCGAAAAGAAATCATCATCATCATCATCAGATACCATCACTCAGCCCATGGACGACTTTATGGATAAATCACCAAAGACCATACCTGTCGTATCATCGACAGATAACATACCATCTTTGGATTCATCACCATCAAGTAGTATTGGATCACATGCCACAGTGGATGGCATGGATTTACCAAGAGATCCTGTCACTGGTCGCTATTTATGTCCTTATTGTCAAAAACCCTTCTCTCGACCTTCTTCCTTGCGGATCCATACTTACTCTCATACTGGTGAAAAACCTTTTGTTTGCTCGGAGTGTCCTAGAAGGTTTAGTGTCCAATCCAATATGCGGCGCCACCTTCGCATCCATTATATCAAACCTACCAACAAGACTGGCTTATGATCCTCTTTATATATCACTCCCCCTTCTTGTTTTTAACTATCTTATCATTTTACACTTGGTATTATTGCCTTCATTAGTTAGCACTATACATAGACTCCCCCGCACCTGATTTTTTATGCTTTACACTTTTTTTATTCAATAAAAATGATATTAGTCTACATGGTTGCATCTGTGGTTATTTGTGAAACTTGTATTCGGTCATGATCTCATGATCATTTATCCTGCAGGTATTGCCTCTTGTCTTTTTTTTTTTTCTCTAAATAATATATAATAGCCACTTGGCCTAAACAAATCTAAACGTTATCAACCAAAAAGTAGTGTATGAAGAACAGCTGGATAAAGGGCTAGACCCTGCCGCATTGTCTATTAAACAAGTGTCTTTACTATAGTAAACCTACAACCATGCGTAGAATATAGGGGGGGGGGAAGTGACAGCCTCCTTGTGAACCTCCCTTGATTAGATTCTCAATTCCAGACCAATGATTTTTATTTATCAGTCCCTTTATAACCGATAGGGTACATCCTTTGGAGAAATTTATGCATTGACGTTCTTTGGCGGGGTTCGAAAATACCACTTTGGATTTTTCAGGGCGGCATTGATGTGTTATTGATTCCTCTTTGGCCATAAACTCTTTCCCATCCTATCACTTTCAAATAGTTATACTACTATTATGCAAACCTATTTAAACATACAATTCAACGTTTTAGAAACATGAACAACTACTATCGGGGATTGATTCCAGAGGGAAGGGATATAGTGGTCTTCACTATAATTGTCAACTGTTTCCTATAGTAGTTGTATGTAGTTCATATAATAGTATATAGAAAGTGTGTATACCATTCTGTTACTTCTTTGATTTCGGTATATTGCACTCATAATCTGGAAGCACCCATCTTGTGATTTCAAATACCGCTCATGTTTTCTGGGGGTGTGGCTGATTGAAAATGGAGGAGCTCTCTTTTTCTTTTTTTCTTTTTGGCGCTTCTTCCTTCTCTTCATCTACCCTCCCCTTAATCTCTACCCTTATTCATCTATCATGTCACTGATTTTAAAAGAGGAAAACTTTGTAGTCATTGATATTGGCTCTTACATTACAAAAGCTGGTATGGGAACTCAAGACACCAACAAACCTCCCTCCGTGGTACGTATTGAAACATTAACAAAAAAAAAAAAAAAAAAAAAAAGAATATACGAACTAATCTATGAACTCCTTCTTGTAGCTTGTTTCCATGGCCGACTATAACAATCCTATTCGTAATAACCTTGTCCATTCTTGGCCTGACTTGGTGGCTTCTTGGTAAGTGTACAGTGGGTACCACTGACAAGAAGAAGAAGAAGAAAAAAAGACACTAACGATGTATTTTGACTGTTGTAGGAATCATATCTTATTCAAGGAACTTGGAATCAAAAGAGCGCGTAATGAATCACCTGTGCTCTTCAGTGTTCCTGTACACTGGACCAAACACGAACACGAACGACTGACACAAGAAGCCTTTGAAACATTGAATGTACCTGGTCTTTATATTGCCCCTCAACCGGTACTGACCTTGTATGGGTGTGGAGCGGTTACTGGACTTGTCATTGATATTGGACACAACGCAACAGGTAATAATCTCTCTCCCGCCTTCACAATGGACTCAAACTGACCTTCTTCTTCTTTGTGTAGATATCAATATTGTGGTAGATAGTCTAGTGCAACCCTATTCGAATATGACGATCAACATTGGTGGTAAACAGTTCGACGATTACTTGTTATCTTTATTACAACAGGATTCGGCACTAGTTGAACGATGCCAACAAGTCGGGGTTACTCTGGATGAATCATTTGCACGGTTTATTCGAGAAGGAACTGATATCTGTCATGTATCGGTGGGACATGAATTACAACAAACTGCGGAATCAACAGAAGATATATCTTTGGTAGGTGGTATACCAGCCGCAACATCTGAAGAAATTGTGGATAATGAAGCAACTGTTGATGAAGATGAAGAACCTCAGGATATTCCTGAATCTGTAGAGATTGAATATCAAGGACAAAAGGTAAAAAAAAAAAGGGGGGAGGGAGGAGGAGGGGTTTAAACAAGATATTTTATGGGATAATTTAACATTTTATTATTGTAGTTTACTATTGGTTCCTATCGACACAAAGTATACGACCCTTTATTTCATCCTGAACTCATCCAGGCGGATACCCTCTCATTACCAAGCATGATTAATTTGGCCATGCAAAACTGTGAACCTCCTGAAATTCGACCTAAACTTTGGGAAAGCATCGCATTGCCTGGTGGTGGTGGACAGATGGCGGGATTACAAAAACGGATCAAGGCTGAAGTGGGTAAACTCTTATCGATATCTGAAAATCCCGGTGATATACAAACTAGATTGATTGGTTTCTTGAAGATGCCTAGCTATTTTACCGTGCTCAAGAAGAAGGAATATCAACAATACTCAACTTGGTTAGGTGGTGAAATCGTGGCAAAGGTAATTCAATATTAGGTCAATCTATAACACACATACTCATCTCTCTACTCTCTCTCTTTCCTTTTTTTTTTTTTGTAGCTCGTATTCACCGATGCTAAGAATCATGTTAGCAAAGTGGATTATAATGAACATGGTCCTTCTGTATCCCACACAAAAAGCTATTAGATTTACAATCATAACATAGTACCCCCCCTTTCCTCCCACTTTTTTTTTTATCCATCTCATTGTAATTATCATTATATTCCTTTTTAACTATGTTGCTTTATTTTTTATTGACTTCTACAAATAAACGTGCGGGTTAACACATCGCTCCTCTCTGTCTTTATTATCTTTATTGTGCTGTTGGGCCGGGATTTGAAAATCAGATAGATTTATGCAGATCTGCGTGATGTCGGGTTGTTATCTGGAAGGGACTTACCCTTTTTACCTTATTATCGTATATCTGTCTCTTGGTTGGCACCAAACTTTTGGTAACTGTTAATTACATCTGATTCCCGGATTTAAAAGAAAAGAAAAGTGACATGTACTAATCCGGACATTGTCTATACTCACCTGATGGTCTTTTTAAGGGAAATATTCGCCTCCTCATGGATGTCCTTTTGACAATTCCTCAATAGAAGTAGATATATTATATAACTAACTTGGTGTGTATTACTAGTTGAAATAGAAACCATAGCGCATTTACATGACGGAAACTAGACCATAGTAGTCTTTGTCGATCATCCCACGTTTTATAGTCTGTTTATTAAACTAATTAGCTTCAATGCTAATAAGTGGTACCTTATAAACCTTGTATTGTCCAAAATTGGACTCATCCTATCATTGCACCCAATTGAAAAGAGATTGGTGCATCAGGGAGATTGTCCTCTTTTTTTTTTCAATCTTGTACCTCTGCATTGGATCAATGACTTGTAAAACATACTTTATTAGGTTTATTTTACTTGTATAGGTAGTTTTTTTTTTTTTTTGAAATGTATACTGTTTGACAAAGCTTCAATGAACTGAGTGATAAGGCAAGGTTTTCACTTGTTGGCGTGGGAGGCGGGATCTGAAAGCGGGATATGATACTTGAAACGCATGATTTTTGGACCAGACCTTTGAATTCAATGCCCTTTTTTGATAACAAATAGAGTTTCAGATCAACAAAGACACATAAAAGACATAGACGAACATGTGATGCTATGGCTATGGGAATACCATGATGAAGAAAGAGAGGGTTGTCCTTTGATCTATGGGTGATCGCTAAAAAGAAAGTTTTTCTATACAAGTGGTACGAGAATAATGGTACGATGTCACATGTCGTTCCTTATAAACTGAATATCAAGTCAAATCAAACACGGATGATAGTCAAGGATGAGTACTATCAATTAGTATGCTTTTAAAAAGAATAGACTTGAGAAGAATGTTCTATTGCGCAATGCACTATTTCTATATTTAACCTTGTTTTTGTATTCCATTCAGCTATTTGTACATGTCAAAAAAAAAAAGACGGGGAACCAGAATGTGCCCGATTCATCCAAGCTGCTTCTTTTCAAGATGAAGTTACTTACCATTCATTGGCAGTACCGAGCCCATGAGACTTTTTAAAGTGATGTTATTGGTTCTCACTTTCAATCTGTATCACGATAAGCCCGTCAAGACCATTCTGAGTAGTGTCGTCTTAATACACATGAAGATAATGTTCATCCATACTGAAGGGAAAAAGACGTGCTTTTCTTTTGTGATGGTCTTTTTTTGATTCCTGAACACAAAGTGGCCTAAACGCACATATTTTTAAGGGGTATCCTTTTTGGTCCTCTCGTTTTACTGGAGCCGGGATTTGAAAATCGGGATTTGAAAATGGCAATTCACTCTATTTAGTTTGTTCGTTCTCTTTTTTTTTTTTTTTTTTTTTTTTCTTGATCATTTTTCTTTCCTCTATTCCTATCTCACTTTTTTTTTTTTTTTGCACCGCATATTATGTCTTCTTCTTTACTATTCCCTAATTGGATCCAAACAAACATCAAAGGCTCAAAAGGGATAACTGGTCCCTCAACATACAATTGTCAATTAGCAAAGGAAAAATGGGTGAATGAAGTGACAATGACGATCAATTATGGAAAACAAAGAAAGCATGGCGAAAGAGGCTGTCAATTATGCGACATGATAGCGTATTACTATCGTCAAACACTTGCGGAATCAACTCAGCACGACATGGACCCTGTGGTGCTTGGTTTGGTATGGGAAATGACAAAGATGCTGTTGGAACACTTGGAAGCAAGATTATACCACTCCCTCGACTGGTTCGGCGAGATGGCACGGGATATCTGGCAATATGCAAAACAACTCAAGGAAAAAGAGGCGGATGGTGAATTGGAAAAGGCGATTCGGATCACGATCTATCATTGTCGTGCTTTGATCTGTCAACAGGATGGTGATTTGATCAAGGCCAAGGTGTATTTTCGAAAATGTGTATCTCTATCTACGGTGTTTGCTCAACAACAGGTTTTACAAGATGCTGCCTCGACCTTCTTGGTCCATACCCCTAGTAGTATTTATAGTAGTCATAGTGGTAGCTCTTATTTTAATCTTCCCCCTCTATTACAATCCCCTTCTTCTATTAGCTCGGCCTCTACTGTATCATCTTCCTCTTCAACTCCGATTCTATGTGGACACTGTGGTTTGGAGAAAAAGACGATGCCAATTTGTGCTAAATGTAGGTCCCAGCGTTATTGTAGTTCCAAATGTTTGAAAGAACATCAGCCCATACATGCTTTGTCTTGCCAAAAAACATGATTCCCTTTATCTTTATTTGCATATCTACCTTATTCCCTTTAATCCTCCCACCTTTTATTTTACCCATTATCATATATGTTTATCATTTTAACCAACCAATAAAAACAATCATCACTATTATATGTATCATATTCTATTAATGACAAAGAGGACATTGCAATGATATGGTACGCATGTCCAAAGAGTCAATTTAATGGAATCTGTATTCACGCTGACGATCTTTTTACCGCCTTTTCCGAATATAGTAAAAACAATCCAGTTTGATATTGTATTCTTTATTATAAAAAGTTAGATCAAGTTTAAAAAAAAAAAATGACACAAAATAATAAGAATAAGAGCAAACCAATGGTGTTACATAGGGGAGGAGAGGGGATATCAAGTTTATCTATCAATATATACAATGCTAACCTACACCACCACAGCCAATCGGAATCATCGTTGTTCGCCGGTCAAAATCCAAGAGAGATCACCAAAGAACAAGTAATGATCGATCGCCTTAACCATGCCTTGTGTCGCTGTTTCCATCTGATCGCATAAAGCATCGAATCCCGGGGTAATGGTGATAAAGTCGAGTTGGGTCTTAATGTATTCGCCGCCGTTTAGCCATAGTGCCGATATAATTACAAGAGATAAGCAAAATAAGATATATTGCAGTATATGGGACTTGGTCGTAGGTTCATCTTTCCGTTTTTTAGGATCGTCGTCGATCTATAAAGATGAGCAACACCCCCCATTCAAAAAAAAAAAGAATAAGCATATGTATTAAATAGTTCAAGTGAATTGTCTCTTTACCTTTGTGGTCGTATCATTGGTGGCGTCAGTAAGAGGGCAGAGTTGATCATTTCGTCCTTGTTCTTCAGTCTAATGGAGAAAAGTGATCAGAATCAACACCAATGACTTTTATTCTTACCTTTGCTTTTTTGATGGAAGCTAGATCAATACTTTCTGTTGATATATACGCAAAAGACAAGTCAATGTCGTCACCGGATTGTCCAAACAAAGGCGCTACAGGAGAAGGAGGTGTACTGGTTTCAGAGGCGGATATAGGTGCTGTTGATTTCGTAACAGCTATATTAGATCAAATTACAATAGTTTCCATTAGTGTGATTCAAAATAACTTTATCTATCTATCTCCCCCCTCCCTACTTACCTTCCAAGATTGACAGGTTATCGCACATTAGCAAATGATAACGGAAAGGAAGAAGCGGAAATGGAAAAAAGTTGTAAATAAGTAACATCGGGATTTAAAAATGACACCTACTACTATCCTACATTACCCCTTAAAGTTCCACGTATAAAACCCACCATCTACAATGCAAAGTTCAAAGAAACAAATGTAAAATAGATACATGTAACAGTAAATGGTTATTGATTTATGTGTTTATCATGGTGTAGAGAAAAGGAAAAATACAAACTGGTTTGAAACAAGGCGGGATTCAAATCCGAGATTACCAAATAAGATCGCCCATTGATGCAAATAAACTGATCTCGGTTTGGATCCAACTTACAAAGCATATTTGATTGAAAAAAGAATATAAAAAGTAAATGAGTCTGCATGATGGTCTTACCTGGGCTAGTCAATTGACGGAAGGTATTCATTTGATAAAATATGTACTTTCCATAAAGAACTTTTTATTTTATTTTATTATTATTGAAGATTAGATAGGATCAGTGTATCAGTGTCGATATGATCAATGATGCTAGAACTTAAATGGTGTTTCATTCCATTATTGGATAGCGGGTATCATATTTTTCCTTATAACTTTTCATGCCTCCTTTTGTCCGACCCCTTTTTTCCTTAATTCTTTCCAAGAAAGATCGACCATTCATGCTTATATCATACATACATCTAATATAAAACATTGCCTATCTTTCTTTCTTTCTTTCTTTCTTTTTCTTTCCTCTTTCTCTTTTTCTTCCTTGTAAAAAACTCTTTTCTTACTATTATTATTACACAGCATGTTTCAACGCTGGGAAGTACCTACATTATTCTTCACAAGGATTCATGCATCCACTTTGAATCAAAGCGGTAATTCAAAATAAAAATAAAAATATTCACATCCCGCCTTTCACCTACTTAACCTATTTCCCTTTCTTTCTCTAGACAAGTACAACAATGATTGGGAAATCACAAATCAAAAAGATCAACTATGGAATGACCGAGAACAAGCACGGAAAGCATCACCCCCAGAACCACTTTCCTTTTGTACAACGCTGGACGGATCATGGCCGAACGATGGTGGGGCCTCTTGTTCATTTTCATCAGCATCCACTTTAAACGATACCAACTATACCTCTTCCTCGTACCTATTTTCATCATCCGCATCTACTTTAAATGATACTGATCACACTCATTCCAACATCCCACCACAGATCACACTGAATCGACAGACATCATCGGGATTTGAAATATCGGGCATTCATGCAAGCATCGAAACATTAGTGGACAATGGCGAGATCAATGCTGAGCACAACATTCCATCGAATAATGATGATGATGACATGACGCTGGTGGGTGATGATGAACTTGATGTAAACGCCAACACCTGTCTTGGATTTACAAAACAACAAACCCCTGTGATTGCCGATCATACATCACTTTTAACCAACATGTTACTGCACTGCCCTCCTGCATCTTGTTCCTTGCCACCATCTACCAATCAATCACCATCTTCTTGTCATTCTCCACTGGTATTGGATAATGATGTTCTATCATCAAGCTTGAAACAGCAGGTGTGGTGGGAAAACAAAATGAGTGGTGGTCCATCCGTATTGATAAAACAACAAGATATAAATAACTCGAGTGGCGACGTCATGCCGATGGATCCTCTTGACACATTTACGGGAGTCTGGTGACGATCATTGTCATTGCGCTTTTTTTTTTTTTTTTTTTTTTTAATCAACACAGTCTATCATACCCTATCATTTATTCTTTATACTTTGTTTCCATATAATACCTTTATAGACTGTATGTTTTTTTTATATATATCTATTACTCCAATATATTACGCGTGTATGTATTTTTTCTCTTCTATTCATGCAATATCATTTTTCAATAAACCTAATCTGTCGGCGTTTTAAATGTTGCATGAATTTCAGTATCACCTCCCTATTAGTGCATATTCGATGATGACCATCAAGTTAAATGGGTTTATAAAAGACTTTATTATCTAAAAAAAGTGATTGGTTTTTAATAGTAATGATGATTTATTGGGAGTTTTCTAAAGTTAAACACAAGAGGATGATCTATAAATAGATATAGGAGTGAAGGGCAAGTAGGGGATGAAGGATTATGTATAAAGGTTGATGATAATATAGATGGATGATGTATGGATAGTAATAAAATGATAAAATAAACTACAATGGTAACACACTGATGCTAAAGTAATCTATTCCCATTCGATGGTGGCAGGAGGCTTGGAGCTAATATCGTAGACCACACGGTTGACACCCTTGACTTCGTTGATGATACGGGAGCTGATACGCTTCAAGCAAACAAACCATTCGGCAGAGGCAAAGATATCGGCGGTCATAAAGTCCTTGGTTTCCACAGCACGCAAGGCGATGACTTGTTCGTAAGTACGCTTATCACCCATCACACCGACAGCCTTGATGGGCAACAAGGCAGCATAAGCTTGTGAGATGTTTCGGTAGTAGCCATTCTTCTTGATTTCTTCAATATAAATGTTATCGGCCAAACGAGCAATTTCCACTTGTTCCTTGGTGACTTCACCGAGCACACGGATAGCAATACCTGGACCAGGGAAGGGGTGACGCCAGACCAATTCATCATCCAAACCAAGAATCTTACCCAAAGCACGGACTTCATCCTTGAAGAGTTCACGGAGAGGTTCGATCAACTTGAGCTTCATGTCGTCCAAGAGACCACCGACGTTGTGATGAGTCTTGATAGTAGCACTGGGACCCTTGAAGGAGATGGATTCAATGACATCAGGATATAAGGTACCTTGCAACAAATACTTGATCTTGCCTTCGGATTGAGTGCGTTCCAATTCTTGTTCGATCAACACACCTTCTTCTTCAAACACATTGATAAAAGTGTTACCAATGATCTTGCGCTTTTGTTCAGGATCAGTGACACCCTTCAAACGGCCCAAGAAGAGATCAGCAGCATCGGCCACCTTGATGTTGATACCCATCTTGTCACCAAGCATTTTCTTGACGTTAGCACATTCGTTGAGACGCATCACACCGTTATCCACCAACACAGCATGGAATCGAGTACCAATAGCTTCGTGCATCAGGCGAGCAGCGACGGTAGAATCAACACCACCAGAGACAGCACCAATAACGTGATCAATAGGACCGACTACACTTCGGATACGTTCGATTTCCTTGTCGACAAAGGATTCCATAGTCCAAGACGCATCGCATTGACAGATTCCAATCACAAAGTTGTTCAATAATTGTTGACCGTCGACAGTATGAGTCACTTCGGGGTGGAATTGGATACCTAGTAAAAAGAAGAAAGAAAAAAAAAAAAAGAGTTAATTCTCACCACCTTTTACACACACACACACACACACACACATATATATATATATATATCTACTTACCAAAGAATGGCTTTTCTTCGTGGGCAACAGCAGCAAAAGGAGCAGTACGAGTTTCGGCAATGACAGCAAAACCAGGAGCAGCAGCAGAGACTTGATCACCGTGACTCATCCAGACTTGCACATTATCACCATCCAAACCGGCAAAGAGCTTATCGATAAAGGGATGTTGAGGGTGTTTCTTGACAGAGAGCACAGCATGACCATATTCACGATGTTCACAAGCATCCACCTTACCACCCATGTAAGTAGTCATTTCTTGAAGACCATAACAGATACCGAGAATGGGCACACCAGCATCAAACACAGCGGGATCCACACGAGGAGCATCATGGTCATACACAGAGTAAGGAGACCCAGACAAGATAATACCCTTGGGCTTAAAGTGGAGATCAGCCATCTTTTGAGTACAAGGCAACAATTCACAGTAAACACCCAATTCACGCACACGACGGGTGATCAAGTGAGAATATTGAGATCCAAAGTCGAGAATAAGGACGGTGTCAAACATTTCGTTCACCTTGGTGACGTTTTCTTGTTCGAGTACGGACATGGTGTTTAAAGTTGTATATATATATATATAAAAAAAAGTAAAGGGAAGAAGAGATAAGAAAGTCAAAAAATTTTCCTTGGTTTAAAAAGGCAAAAAAAAAAAGCGGGGTCAAAAATGTCAAACCCAAGCCACTCTGCCTGTCATTGTTACGTGGATTTCAGGCACACAGACCATTCAAGATCAACTGTCAGTATACTGCCATACTTTTCCACAGTAGCCTTAATACTAATAATGATCGTTTATATGCCAACTATTGAATTAGACAACAGGACCCTTTAGTATGAATGTGATATTTTTATTATCAAATGTGTTAAAAAATGAGTAAGAATGAGTAATATAAGATACAAAATGATTAAAACTATGTTCTAAAGGGCTATGGGAAGAAGAAGAAGAAGGAGGAGGAGGATTGTTCATCGATCATCACCATTAAAGATCCCAAGAGACCATTAGGATTTCCCGTTTGACAGTACTGTCGCTTTCAAACACCTTTTCTACCTTGAATTTATCACCATCTTCATCAATGGCCTTGTTGACGAGTTCACGGAAGGGTAAGATACCACCACCAACACCAAAGTAGACCGTTTTTGCCGCTACATACCTATATAAACAATTGAAATAAGAATGAGCAAGATCAAATGACAAGTAACAAAGGATGACTTACGCTACACCTTGAGGCTTGACCAGAGCTTTTTGGAAGACACGGATCAGATCAGGCAGAGAGTGTTCGGCATAGATAGTTTCAGAAGTAATCAAGATATCGTATCTAGTTGTCAGTTGAGCAGACAAACCTTCCCAATCACCCACAAAAGCCTTGGTACGTTGTTGTAATTGTTGTAACATGTCGGATACCTTGTCAGCGGGTATTTCGGCTTCAGCATCGCAGGTCACTGGATCCTCCATGACTTGGTCCTTTTCTTCATCATCATCATCGTCTTCGTTAGTGTCATCCTCCTTTGCCTCTTCTTCATCGGATGATAATGTCAGGTCATCATTGGTGGTTGGTTCTTGAGGGGACAGTATGGTGTTCAACAAGATATTTGGCAGTGTAATCAATCGGATCACCTGATCATTATAATCCTGTACATCCACCCTATTGTGTTTATGTCGTGCCAAAAGGTAGAGCGAAGGAAGCGCAGAGCCACAGCCAATCTCCAAGACTTGTTTATCTTGAATGGCCTCGTCAGGTAATCCCGCTAGCCATTGTACTAGATCAATAGAGCATTCCCATGTTTTAAAGCCACCTTCATAGACACCACGAACCAAATCACTATTCCCTGTCAGGTTAAGCATATCCAATACTTTTTGATCTTCGTCGCTAGATTGTTGTTGTCGTTGCTGTTCTAATGTGTCTTGTTCGGCCATTTGAAACTTGACATCAGCCAAAGTACGTTTGTAAATAGGAATAGAGACGTTGGGAATGTTGAGAATGTCAGCTTGAATGACGGCTGGTAAGGGTGAGGTCTATTTTCAAACAACTAGTGGTGAGAAGGTCTATTCATACGAGACTAGTCCTGTTTATCTTACCAAAATATCATATTCTTTGCAAGGAAACTTGTTGAGATCTTCTTTCAAGGATAAATCATTCAATGATGTTTCCAAGTGTTGTTGTTGTTGGTCGTCAGTTTCGTCCAAATCGAGATCATCCACCTATTCCCATAGCACCAGAGTTCAAAGAGTAAAAGTATATAAGTAATCAAAACGTGCATTGCTACATTATCCATTGATGGTTTACCGTAAAGTTGAATTTGAAAGCCATAATAAGTGGTAGAATGAGAGAAAGATTTTTTTTCTTTGTCCTTTGTCCTTATTTTATATTGAGAGAGATGCCATTTTTAAATCCCGATTAAACGCACGTGCAGGCCATAGATTGCAAGAGCCCATTACCAAATACTTTATTATGTAAAACTATAAATACAATGTACTAGACTAGTAAAGTAAACATCTATAACTAGAATTCAAAATCATTTCTAAATTGATTGATATCTGCACCAGGTACAGCTTTGGCAGCCAAATCTTGTCGATCCTACATTAGAATAGATTAGAATCTGTAATATAAAGAGTGGACTTTCCACTTACCATCATATTCAGACTTTTGCGAAGCATATCCCACAGGTTCCTGGAGACATTGATCCCTTCTTCATTGTTGAGTAGTCCTCGTTTATGCATGGACAGACCTGTCAAAAGATGCTCGGCAGCTTCCTTGTAACATCCTATATTCAAGCAGCTGACACCCAGATTATACCTAGCACGGACAAAGGAAGGGCATAGTTCAAGCGCCCGGTGATAAGCTTCAATTGCATCTTCAGATCGTCCGTTATTTGCTAGCGTTGCACCCAGTCGATTCCATAATAAAAAGTCCTAAAAGAGAGAAGATTGATGAGCGGATGGTTATGTTAATGTGTGTTATTCCATACATCAGGTCGACCCTTGACAGCCACAAAAAAGCAATCAATAGCCTTTTCTAGATCACCCCCACCATAAAACAATACACCCAGGCCAACTTGTACGTCAGGATCCATTGATTGTGCATCAGGAGCCATTTGAGCCGCCTTTAAAAACAGATCAGTGACACGTTCTTGTAATTCATAAGGTGTAGCAGGAGCAGGTAATGGTGTCGCACCCACCACATTTGGGTATTTTTCAGTGATCCATCGTTCCAAAGTGTGATAAGCGGCATGATCGTAGGATTCATTTGTGTAACTGACAGCCAAAGACATCAAAGCTGGATAGTTACTTGGGTCGATCTCCACCGCCTTTTCCAATGCCCGTATCGCAGCTTCTTCTTTTTCGTTTTGTGCTTGAATGTTGCCGAGTTTTGCCCAAATGTCAGAATTGGTAGGATCCCTTTGCACCGCCGCTTCTAGAGCCAGAGCCAGTTCGCTGAGACTGATCACGTTATCACCACCGTTCGTTTGATTCGCGAGCATTTCCAACGCTACCGTCATAGGGTGGGCTTCATCCATGTATGGATTTTCAATTTCAAACACATATTCACCCAAGTCTGGTTTATACATGGTTGCACCATTAGGTCCAAAGTTGCCGAATTCATCTTCCCAGTCATCCCCTTCGTCCACATCCGATTCACCTTTTGCCATCTGATCTTTAAGATCTTGCCATATCGATTCAAATTCCTCTAGTGCCGCCGGGTTCTTTGCTGCTTCTTCTTCGATTTGTTTAGCTATTTCTTCCTCCGTTAGTTCAGGTTGTTGTTCTTGTCGTTGAAGGTCGAATGCTGCAAATTGATCTTCCCATCCTTGTTGATCCAGTTCCAAGATACGTCCTTTTTCATTAATGTTTTGTTGTTGATTCAAAAGAGGTGTAGGGTGCTGCATAGAGAATTCACCAGACCAACCATAGTGATTTCGGAATGCTGTATCGAATGATGCTTTTTGCTGAGGATTCAATTCCGCCTGGCCAAAGTTGTTTGCAAAATCGTCTTGCCAACCTAAACACACACAAACCAATTAGTCAAGGATATTTCTACATAGCTAGTGATTTACCTAAAGGTGCTTTTGCTGAAGATTGATTTTGTATAAAGGCTCTTTCCATCGCCAAGGCTTCTTCGTTTGGTCGCCCAGTCACTTGGAATTCAGATGCCCAGCCAGCTGAAGGTTGTTGTTGTTGTTGTTGTTGTTGTACAGGTCCACCTATTGTTTCCAGTTCACGGTGAAGTTGAGAAAGTTCAAATGCACCCATGTTACGTTGTTGTTGTTGAGGTCGTTGATTTGCTTGTTCTTGTCCAAAAAAGTCATTCACCATATCACCCTGAGTAAAAGCCTGTGGTCCACCTGTGCGCATCTAACAAGGGTCAAAGCTGACAATGTTAATATTGAAGAGTACCCATGTCTTTCTTTACTTACGGATACAGAAGGAGAGTGGTTTTGAGAGGGTCCAGCAAACCAATCCTACAACAACAACAACAACAACAACAAAACAAGCAATTAGATTTGATGAGTTATTCCTTTTTTAAAAATCGATTACCTGTTGCAAAGAGCGATCTTGGCCAAACTGTTTCATCATTTGAGCCATAGGATTTTGACCACTAGAGCAATCAGCACCACCACCATTTGTGTTTGGGAAAGACATTATATATTGTAAGAGTAAAGAAGGGCAACTTTTTTTTTTTTTTTTTAAAAAAAAGCTTGGTCATGGCCGATTTGAAAACCCGCTTTGGGCCTTGGTCATCAAAAAAAGAATGATCAGGAGCTCGGGAAAAAATCATGCAGAGCTGAATGATTTCAAATCCCGACATAAATTTATTCCAAACCGAGCAAGAAAGAGTCAAAGACAATAAAGACAAGAGGCTGATATACTCTACTACCTTTTTTCGGTCAAGGGTCTTGATTATGTAAAGGTAATCTTTTTTTTTTTTTGGTTCTCATCAATGTACGAAACAGGCACAATGACTTTGCATGCTCAGCGATGGACTTTCAGTTTTTTACACTGAAGATGTTCGAAAACAGAAATACGCTTGTACCAACCTGAGACAATAACAAAAAAAAAAAAAAGACATGACGATCGGGTAAAATCAATTAGGCGACGGATCTTGCATAAATGCTCAGGTCAGTTTGACATCCGACCCACTACATTCATACTCCGTCGCAGCCAATCTACAACCCTATCTCCACACATAACAAACCAATAAATCGATCCCTGACAAACAAATACCAACTAATACGTTTGTTGCAATCGATTGACAACCCCCCCCCCTAATTCTCCCCCACCCATCGATAAAATGATCCCCTTTTTGTATGTAGAAGAAGACTGTGGTACAATATGATGTCATTTACTATGCAAAGAATATCCAGTTTTTATTATAATACAACTAGCTATTTAATATGTACAAACTATGGAGGAAGGGTATTATGGTTGCCAGATATGTACTACGCCTTGGGCACCGCTTACCCCAGCAGCTAGGACGTTAAGTTCTTCATTGACAGTTAAACAGTTGATTGGATCCGAGACTTGATATGATTTGAGGAGTCCACCACCTCCAAGTACGTCCCATAGTTTTACCTACAATAAAAAAAAAAAAAAAAAAGAGAAAGAGAGGTTATGAGAATTGCCCCCTTTGAAGTTTGACCATCCTTCCTCATCCTATTGATCCATTACTTACAGTGCAATCACCACCACCAGTGATGAGGATTCGGTTACTATTCATCCAATGCATTCCTGCTATACCAATGCCTGCATCAGGGGCGATAAATCGACCTTGATTTGAATTATCTAAAAGGAAAAGAAGAGTCAGTATAAAACATTCCCTACTAGATGGTACGAGTTTACCATTGTGCCCAAATTCATAGACGGGTATGGATGCTTTGCGGATATCGAATACAGAGACTTGATTGGCAACACTTCCCGAGACGATAAAATTGTCGCATTTGCTAAATCAAGTATAAAATGGTTAGTGAGGTGGTTTACGATTCTTTCCATTGTAGTTTTACCTAAAACAAACACAATTGACGTCCAAATGCCCTGTTTTTGCCAATAGAATCGACTTTCCTGTCATTACATCATTGAGGTGTAACATCTGATCACCCGATTCAGCGCCATCATTGCCCGACAAGATGTATTTTCCTAGATATCAAAGAAATCGGTTTAACAAAAAGTGCCTCCTTTTTTCATTATCGTTGCCTTTTTTGTATATATTCATGCCGTCTTACCAGAATGAGAGATGGCCAAGCAGCCCACCGAGCCCCGTATATCCTTGATATTATAGATAGGATTTGCAGATTCGACGTCAAATGCGGTAATCTATAAAGATAATTAGTTAATGTCTTTGTGGTCGAGTCATCATCTTCATGTCACCTCCTATTCTTCTAACTAACCCAGCCATATTGATCAGGCAAATTCGTTCGGTATCCCATAAAAAGCTTCTTGTCAGATGCGCCATGTCCAAATTCCAAACACTCGACGCTACAATTGTCCATATCATCCACCATTTCGGTTTCACAAATAGTGCCTTTTCCAGACCTACCCCTATCACCGATGATCCAGATCACCCCCGACCCATCTGCAGATCCAGTAGCAATGACATGTTCTTCTTGCTCCATTACGGCAATTTGATGTACTGGTCCATTATGGAAGGCTTTATAGAGGCACAAGTAAAATCAAAGTTAGATACATCATACGTCATATCAGCAAACCCAATGCAGTTTTTTTTTTCTTCGTGATTTACAATGGTCCTTACCTAATGTAGATAATAGCTTGTTCGATTCCATGTTCCAGACCTTGGCATTTGAGTCCCTAGACGCAGAGAAGAGAAGCTTCTTGTTATTAGATGCTTTAACATCATGCACCGTCCTCCACAATTCTATAAAGTTAAAAAGACGTGTTGTTAGTAATGTCGTTCCATGATTGTATCACTTTTCTATTGCTATTGACTTTACCTTGTGTTTCGCCATGTCCTGAAGTCACATTGATGGAATGACCTTTAAGATGGTGGATTTTGCCCGAAGAAGAATGCCATAGTCGTAAGTTGCCTTCCATATTGTAGCTTTGGTTATCATCACAAAGAGAGCCAGCAACCATTTGGAAGCTACAACAAAAAGTAGTGTCAAAATGTTAGTATGATGATTTGGTCAGAATGAAAAAATGTGTGTGTATGTAGGAGGAGAGGGAATTACCTGTTCATGTTCTTTGGGTCACGTTCAATAAGGAGACAGGAAGCATCGCCACTTCCTTCTCCAACAGATTTTCTACTCTTCAAGTTTGTCCAAAGAGTAGATTTAAACATGGGCAAACTGGTTATTCCGCCGATACATCTTGTCGACAGGAGATTGTAATAATTGTTCCAATTTTTTGCATGTACTATTGTGATAAAAAAAAAAAAAAAGAGAAATAGTTAGTCTCTGTTGTATCCCTCCTGGTATCCAACATTTACCTTTCTCCTTTATAACAATTTGTGCTTTATTAAAGATATTCATGGCCGGTTTTTCCAAATCCATGTACCGAAATTTACAATCCTGCGCCTCCCGACCAGGTAAAAGCACTGCCAGTTCGTCCCAAAGTTCATTATCGCCATAAATAGAGGAGGCAGTCGTTCTTCGTTTTCGATCCAATGTTTTCCGCACCACCTTTTCAATGAGAGCATCTTCGGCTCCAGTAAATGGCACATGAATTAAGTCACCCGGAATAAATTGCGCCCAGTCTTCCCAATTAGAGCCTTGCCACACAAGGTTTGGAATGTAAGGACGAGGCATAGTGGTAAGATACGGTATTTCCAAGCGTTTTATGAGATTGGTTTGACTGACAGCCAAGTCAGTGGAATTATCAAGTGTCGTCGAGTGTATAGGTGTGGTGTAACTACTAGGCGATAGTGAATGTTTGGTACTTGGTGAATGTGCTGTGGTCGTTCGTTTTAATAGAGTACGAGTAGATGCTGTCGGTGAGATTGTAGGTGGTGAATGTTGATTTGATGGTTTGAGCGTTGTTTTTGGTTGGAGTTCCTTGACATGTTGTATCAAGGAATGTTGATAAAAGTCCAGCCTTGTGAAGAGTTCGAGCAGATCCATTCCTTCGGGAACCACAGTATCTGTAGGAAGAGTCTGAGTGCTAGGAGGTTGCTGAAGAATAGAAAGACAAGTTTTAATTAGTAAAGATACCATATAAATAATTTAGATTGTTACCCAAGCTATTGTCACCGAGTCATTGGTGGTGTCTAGATCAGCAATGATCGACCAGTCCGGGGTTTCAAGAGCAGAGTCCATTTCAGGTTCGTTGCATTTGCCAAGGTAGTCAAGAATGTCTAAGCTAAAGTCCATGATATTGTCGTCGTTGGTGGATATTGTAGAGTCGTATACAAAGTCGTGTTGATCAGGTGGGGTGGTTGGTATTACTATACTTCTTTTTGGTTTCTTTTGTGGTCGCTTTTTACGTTGTACTTGTGTTGGCAATGGTGGTTGTGTTGAGGTTTGACATGGTATTAAATTCACAATGGTTTCTGTTTTCGGTGTCCAGTCCATTTCATCGTCGTCAAGTAATATAGGATTGGTTTTGTTGGTACCATCTTGTTGTCGAGTTGATTTATTGTGATTCCTGATCAGTACTTGTTGTGTTGTCGTTATTTGATCTTGTTCATCGTCACTGATGATTATCACAGCATCATCGTACTTGGGCATGTTTAAAGTATAACCATTAAGTGTCAGGAGAAAAGCGGAGACCGGTAAAAAAAAAAAAAAAAGAAAGAACCGCGATCCACAAGTCAACTGAATTTTAAACCCCTGCACCCAATAAAATTCACTTCCCGAAAAAGCCCAAGTACTGTATTCTCACAGAAAGGAGGGTCGATTGTGAAGTTGGGATCGATCGAAAAAAAAAAAAAAAAAAAAAAAGTAATGGATGAAACACAACCCGATGAAAAAGAGGAAAAACAAATCTAGACTTGATAGATTTTAAAAAGGAACAAGCACGTTATCATATTTCTTTGGTGATGTTGATCACAAGTGAGAATCTCGAATACCAGATTGCGGGATTTAAAATTTGTCATTGCTCAAATGTTAAACCAAGATTTATCAAACGTGGGACATTTTGGGTAGTTTGCAGAAATTATGATGGATGATCTGATTTGGATTGCACCAATCCAATGAGCTGGTTTTAATTGGGTAATTTTCATTCATATGCAGAAAGAAGGGGAAATTGGGTCGATTTCATACACAAGATATTACAATAAGGCGGAGAGTATACGACGTTTATGACGTAAAGATTTACACGCAAACCCTGATTTTATTTATAAAGAAGATGAGGGGGGGGGGGCGGAGGGGATAATAGCCTAAACATTCTACACAACTAATGGTAATAAAGGAAGTATATATACTATTGACATAATAAAAGCAATGTTTCATATAATAAAGTAATAAAACCAGGACAATTTCGGAGTCTTTACTAACTAAAAAAGGGGGTCGGGGAGTGACAAAAAAAAAACGAGTAGACAATATGGATGTTAAAGAGATATATAAACGATGGGAATAAGTACATAATCATAGTAGAGACATATAGTATAAGGAGAGATAAGAAGGAGAGAGAGAGAGAGGCATGAGGTTAGATGATTCCCGCCAGAGAAGGTGACCAGGTGTATATCAGTCATCATGCATACAAGGGACAATCGGATGATGCGTGGTTTGTCGATCCACAAAAGTAGCAAAGTTTGTTGGCCCCGATACAGAATACCACCATAACTCGTTTGCATAACTGATGTTTGGATTTGTAGCCTTGTTGTGTTACGGCAGTGTTGCTTGATGTTGTATTGTTCATGTTGGTGCACAAAGAAGTTGGATACAATAGGGAGATTGGTTGTTTATAAGATCGTTTCAAATTGGCAGAAAATACTTTTTCGGATTTCCCCTTGACTGTGAGATAAGAGAAAAAAAAAAAAAAAGTGAGAAGAAAAAGAAAGAGAAACGAAGCACGGTAAGAAAAAAAAGTGACACTTTTCTACAAGTCGAGATTTTTATTTCAAATCCCGCTGATTCAAATATGGAAGCTTCTTTGGGGAGCCTTAACAAGAAACAATAAAGGGACGGAGGGAGGGGGGAGGCTATAACGTGCATTTGATGACACAAATTAAGTAAGACTAAGGAAGTCCTCTATTTGTGTCGTCTGTGTGCACCATGCTCCAATCGGCATATTGATATCATACGGTCAATCTGCTCTCTTCAAGTGGAGGGGCGGGACCGACTGAGCCAGCGGGATTTTAAAAATATTATTTTTCATTGGCCCTCTAAATTTTGGATTCTTTTTCCTATTCTCACTTTTTGTTCTTTTTTTTTTTTTTTAAAAAAAAAAACTAATGGATCACTCAATACTTAATAGGAATCATCCTAATCACCACTATCAGCAACAAGTCATTAAAACAGAATTAGTGCACCATACAATAGAATCCATCAAACACCTATTAATACAATATCCTTCCGACTTTGATGTATCCTTCTTGCATCAGATCGATAAGCCTTCTCTACCGATCCACGAAGCCATAGCCAACCTATACAATCAAACTCTACGCCTTTATCAATCTAACAACATTCCATTTGATGACCATTGGGTAGGTTAAAGAAGAGGCGAAAAAAAAAGCAAAGGAATACAAACTTGACAGTGGTTTCATACTAACGAACTTTTTTCTTCTTTGTCATTTGTAGCACTGGAACATCGCGTGGCGACAGGCTTTATCTTTTGAAAGTCTATTGGCCTTAGCACATGGTGACCGAGCATTGTTGATCCAATCCTTCCATCCCAAATGTCATCGGGTATTGACAGCTATATTCAATCACGACCTTGCTCGATATATGCGATACTATCCTTGGCGGTGGTTCTCTGATCTCGTCTATGTTGGTGCTGGTGGCTTCTCTAGTGTTTATGCAGCAAACATTGCCCTTTTGTTTGATGTCCCTGAAGCTGGTCGAACATTTGGTACTTATAAACGGGGCGTGGCAATAAAAGTGGTGGATGAAAAGATCTTGAATGAAGTAAGTCATGACTCCTACTTGACTACTATGAATAAATCAATACTAATTTTCTTCTTCTTTGGTAGATCACTGTACAATCAAGGGCATTCTTAGCATTACTATTCCATGGGATGACGGTTTGTGAAAGCACTGGTGATCTGTTGATGATTGGTACCTTGGCTGAAGGTGGAAACTTGGAAAGTTTTATCGATCGGCCAATACAAAGTACACTCAATTTGGTCTCGGTGGCAGATATGGTGACCCGACTGGCATTCAATCTGGCAAGTCTACATGATGATATTGGTATGTGTCATCGAAATATACACCCTCAAAATGTGTTATGTGTGGATGACGATTATTTATTGGTTGATTATCGATTCTCCACGGCATCTAATGAAGCATCTGAAGTGACTCGACAATCCAAGGTACATTATGGTAAAGTATTCAACTACATTACACAAGATCATGACATTGGTATTAATAATTCTTCTTTGATTAATAATAGGTCGACTACCTTATATCGCACCAGAATTACGACAGGGGATCTATACTGAAAAGTCGGACGTGTTTAGCTTGGGTGTCATCATGTGGCAGTTGGTCTCTCATATCACCTTCCCTTCCCCCGAAATCTTACTGGATGCCCCCGAAATCTACCGGATCGAATGGTTACCTGGCGTGCCAACATGGTATCTGGAACTCACAATGGCTTGCCTCGAACCTCGTCCTGAAAATAGACCGGATGCAGAAGAAATTGGATTACTGGCTCGAAAATTTGCGGCTGCAGGACCACGACCTCCATCAGACGATCAAGACTGGATATCTTATGTTAAACGAAGGCGAGAAGCATGTCAAAAGCATCAACGGGATTATAAAACTCGCTCTCGTCATGGATCTCCACCTTGCTCCACCAATGATTTGTCTCTATCTACTACTGCTGGTCAAGATCTCTCTGTTAATGGAACTATGACCACTCCTGAAGACGACGACGATGCAGGTGCTTCTAGACTTTATACCCTTAGAAATTTCCCATCCACTGAATCCCTCTTTAACCTTCCCTTCCACCGTAGATTATTTGACCCTGTAAATATCTCATCTGACAACTTTAATTGATTAAATAAATGATAAATGATACACTTTTTTTTAACGCAAATAAAATTGACATCGGGGGTTGAAAATAGGCTATATCTTAGTTTAATTTTTTCTTTGTCTCTTTCCTTCCTCATTTCTCCTCTCTCATACACTCTCAATGGACGACAGATCACGCAACTACAACTGGGCTAGCTCAAAGAAACGATACGAATGGAAGGACGAATATGAACACGGCATTGCTCCTCGGGATAAGGTATTAGAACAAGATTTGTTTGGTGAAGCGTCTCATATTCCCAGTGGCTTGAACTTCTCCAAGTACGATTCTATTCCTGCAAAGGTCACTGGTAAAAACCCTCCAAAAAGCTTTGAAACAGTAAGTTGAAAAATATAAAGTATTTGCCATCACTAATGCCTTTTTTTAATTATCATAGTTCGACCAAGCTGATCTTCACCCGGTTATGAAAGAGAACATTACATTGGCCAGATACACCGTACCTACTCCTGTCCAGGTAAATCATAACAAAGATTGACAGTAAAAAGTCATGCAGTCTAACGCATTATATTTATACGTGTGTTTAGCGAAACTCGATTTCCATTGTTACTGCTGGTCGTGATTTGATGGCCTGCGCTCAAACTGGATCTGGTAAAACGGCTGCCTTTTTGATCCCCACTTGCTCCTCCCTCTTCTCTCGACCCGATCTTATTACACGCCCTTCTGCTAATGGTGCTCGTCGTGGTGTTGCCAAACCTTTGGTTCTCATCCTTGCGCCTACTCGAGAACTCTGCTCTCAGATCTTTGACGAAGCTAGACGGGTAATGTATATACATATATGTACATGAAACAAATGATATCAGGTGTCAATCTTTGTAAACTCATTCTTTTTAAATTCACCTAGTTCTGTTACAGAAGCAAACTGCGACCTTGGTAAGTCTTTTATACAATAGGAAATGAAGGAGAATCATGCATTGACTAACACTCGGTTGTTTTATAGCTGTGTCTACGGTGGTGCGGGTGTTCAAGGACAAATTCAACAGGTTTTGGCTGGCTGTGATGTTTTGGTTGCTGCTCCCGGTCGTCTTTTGGATTTAATGGAGCGTGGTGTGATCAGTTTGTCAAACGTGAAATACTTGGTATTGGATGAAGCCGATCGTATGTTGGATATGGGTTTTGAACGCACCATCCGTGAAATTGTGAAAGATACAGGTAATAATAGTATATACACATATACCAAAAAAAAAGGCCCAATACTAACTGACTCTTTTTCACTAGACATGTCCAAAAATAGACAGACACTCATGTATAGTGCCACCTTCCCCAAAGAAATCCGGCTATTGGCTCGGGACTTCCTTCGTCCCGATTATCTTTTCTTGCGCGTTGGTCGTGTAGGTGGAACAACAACTGATATCACACAAAAGGTAATTTAGGAATAAATGAAATGATTAAACAAAGTTAGTTGGTTTAAACTGACTCCCCCCCCTGCAAATAGGTCCTATGGATTGAAGAACAAGACAAAAGAGATGAATTGAACAAGATCCTTCTCTCGCAACCTCCCTGCCGTACATTGATCTTTGTTGATACCAAGCGTGCTGCTGATTCGTAAGTCATCGGACATGAACCCGGATGGCGAAACACTCTCTAACATGAACTTTTATTGTCCTTGAACATAGTCTTGATCAATTTTTGTACGAAAACCAGTTTCCTAGCACTTCAATCCACGGCGATCGGTCTCAGATGGAACGTGAAGACGCCATCATTGCTTTCAAGCGTGGTAATTGTCCTATTCTTGTGGCTACGGCGGTGGTGGCTCGTGGTATTGACATTCGTAACGTGATGCATGTGATTAACTTTGACATGACGAACAGCATTGATGAATACATTCACCGGATCGGCCGTACTGCTCGGGTGGGGAACGCTGGTTTGGCCACTAGTTTTTTTAACGACAAAAACATGCCTGTGGCACAGGATCTTACCAAGGTTTTGCAAGAATGTCAGCAAGAAATTCCATCCTTCTTGCAATCCTATATCTCAAAAAGCTTGTAAGTGACAAAAAAAAAGGGGGGGCTTTTTAATGAATTGGAACTAACTGATTCTTTTGTATACTGTATTTAGACACTTTAAGGACGACGACGACGACGACGACGAATTGAATACCTCCATGAATAATATGACTGTCAACAATAGCGGCGGCTGGAACCCTGATGCCGTCGCATGGTGATAGTCATGTTTACATAGCATAGTTTATCTTTTTTTTTTTTTTTTTTTTTTTTTTTTTTTTTTTCATTCAACTAATTTAATAAAATGATTTTTTTTTAAAACAATGTCTCACTAAAACATCTTCTATGATACAATCATTGTCTATATCAAATAAGGGGGGGTCGGATCAGCATTAATGATGAAAAACCTCGTATTTTTTAACAAAAACCATGTCCCTATGTGTGATAAATCTTATTTACACCAGTGTAGCGTCAGAGTTTAGCTTTCAAGAAGCATTATACAGGGAAGAAGTTTGGTTTTTCTTCAACCCAGGATCCAACTTCACTGGATCACTTTTGTAATGCCGATTGACGCACCAAACTGTTTGAAAAAAGCTGGACCAAGTCTTTTTAAAATTCCGCCCGCTCTTGGTTGGCTGTAGCCTCACTCCATAGTCAGACTTTGAAACACCAGTACTCACTCCATTAGCAACCGATGCTAATGGTTAAAAGGGCTGTGTGTATTCTATAACCTATTCCCAACATCCTTTACTGCAAAAGATAAGCGATTAGATCCTTGTATCAGTCAAGTCAAGATTCAAGATGAATGTACCTGTTCTCAAAAAAAAAAAAAAAAAAAGTCTCTCCTGAGCGGATTAGGGGTAAGTATTTTTCCTAGTCATATTTGGTTTTAAACTATCATTAATCAGTCAATGGCTAACTGATGTAGATGCTTAAAATATACCAAGATTACCATCACTTTGATCACGAGCATGGATTGGTTCATTGAGTGATAAATAATTTTTTAACTTTTCTTCAGGGACCATGGCAGGTCAAGGCTCGACGGGATTTGAATTCCGTTTGCTTGAACGCAGGTACGATTTTAACACTCCTAACGTCTAATCATAAAAATCAGATGGCCAGATTGAATCATGAATTCGCGAATACAAAGTCATGATTTATCATACTGGATATACATAGTTTGTTGATTAATTGAAAAAAAGCAGGTTTTCTTTTATTGAGTTTAATTGGTGACACATAAAAATTCTATTCTAAGTCTACATTATAGTCCCCAAGATTATACCAGTACATCAAATTCTTCTTTGTCTTGTACATCCAAATGACCTAGTTCAGTAAAGAGATGGTCGACTTGTTTAGAGATAGTTTCTTCGGTGTTGTCTTTGGCAGGTGTATCATCGATCCTGTTAATAGAGCTAGAGCTTGAAGATGGTGATAAATTTGTGGGTGTTGGAATATGCGTGCTGGCTGATGATGAGGGTGATAGCTTTGGTTGTCGATGGTGAAGGTGATGGTGAAGGTGATGATGATGATGGAGGTGTGGTGTCTTGGCCAAAAGTTTGCCTTCAGCAAATAGGTTTTCGAATAGTTCCCGCCCAAGCGACTTTTGTTGTTCCACTGCTGTCGCCTTTTCGAGTTTGAAGCTGTCTTGAAATTCGTGGTCAAAAAACATTTCCAGTGGCTCGATGGTGAGAATTACCATCCGGAAGGAGGCAAGAGTCAAGTCGCATGCCGATGGTTTTGGATTGCTGCTGTTGTTGGTGCTCTTGACATTGTCAAAGAGACGATCTAGTTGGTCCATTTGTTGGCGTAAATGATTGTTGTGTCCACCCATTTCGTCAGTTTGAAGACCCATCACTTGTTGTATCAAAAGACCTATATCCAATCCATTGTTTCCGTTGACGACTTCTGATTGTTCCATACTTTGAGCAATGAATGTTTTAATTGTTGTCCATGCAGAATTTTCATCACCACCATTGAATTGGATCAGCAGCCACCATAGTTCCTTGGCCATGATGATTAATGTGTTGTCCCTCAAGTTTTCACCATCAGCACAATAAAGATGGAAGAAGAGTCCAATAAGTGACATCAAATCCTATAGCATATTAAAAGAAATCTATAATCAGTAATCATCACCTAGGTTGTCTCCCGTCCTTTTTTTATATTGTATACTTACCCCATGGAATATGTCACTAAGACCAGTAATCGCGTCTTGGAAGGTGACACCAGTATGAGACTCTGACTTGAAGTGGAGGTAAAATCGGTTGATAAAGTTGTCGCCCAGGCTTCGTTTAACCTTCATATCGTCACTTGTAATTTCTGTCGTTTTTGTACGCTGCTTTGTCCATGACGTTATATTGTCTAATAATAGTCGGAAGGTGTCAATATCCAGCTGTGTTTCTTGTCGATCTCCTTGTTGTGTCGCATAATAAAGGGCACCAAAGAATTTGTCGTATATAATACCGATTTCCTCTTTTGTAAATCCACATGTATCGTCCAAGTACCGAATAGCTGATCGTTTAGTGTATGATTCGATCCCTGCGACTACCTTGAGTTGATTCGTACGCCGCATTTCCGTGACCATTTCGTCTGTCACCAAAGAGAATTCCCGGTACTATATACATAAAACAAAGTGATTGGTGAGTAAATAGCATTAGCACCATGGGTAGGCGTCAAGATTACGTACTGCAGTCAGCATGAGTTCATTGAATTTCTATAGAAAAAAAAAAAAAGAAGATCAGTAAATATTATAATGTTTTATAAAGTTTTCATTTTAACTTACCGTAAGACGAATGTTTGTTCCATTCTTCTCGGTATCATCATCAGTAGTACTGTCCAAAGTGGCAAAATACCGTTTCAATATATCCAGAAAGGCACCATCATCTTTTGCTTTTAACAGTTGTTCGCCATTCAATTTTAAGATGGCCAGACTAAAAAAGAATATTTAAAGATTGATAAGATTAGTATTGGTATCATCGTTATATATCAAAGTCCATTTACCCGATCTGAAGCAGAATCCTTGGTCCTTCCATAAACAGACAGTCCAAGATACGGAAGGCAAAGGTGAGAGGTATAGAGTTGATATAAAGGCTTAAAAACCATGGCAGACAGGCAACAGAAAGTTGAATATCGGTTTTCTTAAAGTGATTCCATAGAAGAGGCATTGTACGTTCCACTAGTTGTTCAAAGACAATTTGATCCAAAAGAGCTCCATACATGGAGGTGCTATAGTAGCCAGGGCATAGTCGATCAACAAGTACCGTGAGTATCCAGAAGGCTTGTTCTTCAGTCGTATATCTAGTAAAAAAACAAAAAGAAGAATGATTATATGTTAATATCCAACCAGATCACATATAAACCCACCGCTTTAATGTGGACTTACATGAGCAAAGCAGAGGTAACGATATTCATAGCCTGACAGTAGCCGAGTTCAGGATTCTGCCATGCATAAGCCGTTAGTGTTCGTCGTAGTCGTCCAATACCTTCTGGGGTTTGATAGCCAGCATATTCAGGTAATGATCGATTCAGGTCCTTTTCAATTTCTTCAGTCGAGAGAGATTCTTGTCCAGCATACTTTTTTAACAAATCCTCATAAACACCAGCATTCGCAAAGCGCAGGTAGGCTGCCCCTGAGCACATTTCCCAGATTTCACCTCGTAGAGAGTTTGGAAGACCGACTCGCACAAGTTTCCCAAATGTTGGTGTACGAATCATTGTCAGATTTCGGCCATTTTCTAATGTCAATATGCATAAACGTTAGTCAGATCATTTTTTATGCCCCTCCTCCTCTCTCTCTCTCTTTTTTTTTTTTTTTTTTTTTTTTTTTTTTTTTTTTTTTTTTCAAATATATCACAACATTACCTGTAAAATAGTGTTTCCATAGCTTCTTTTTACTTCGATCCTTTGTTTGCTTGGGATCACCGGGAAATCCGAAATCCAGTCCTAGTCCACCGAGTTGTTTTGGATCGTTTGTTGTAGTGTTATTGTCAGTAATATCAAAAGTAGCAGGGTTGGCGGGATTAGTTGATTTAAACATCCGTTCAGATTCACAAGTTTCGAGAAAGGGCACCAACATCTTGTAGTATTTTGTTTGCGCTTTTAGTTGATCCCGTAGTAGCCCACAAAAGTTTTCCGCCGCCGTTTTTGCTGCCTTGGTACACAGAATACAAAGTAAGATGATCAAGTTAGTAAAATTAATTCTGTTGTGTGATTATATAATGTACCTGGAATCGAAAGACATGTTCCATCTGATGATATGTGGTGATTGCCAAAGAAGTACTGTAAGGACCCTTGTTCAGTCGTTCCACGCGTTTGATGGTGTATAACGGAAAGACAAGCCATAGGATAGATTGGTGTTGTTGAGGTTGAGGAAGTCGTTGTTGTGCTTCAAATGCCAAGAATGAATCTGAGAGATATATTCTGCCGTGGATATCCTTTGTTGTTGCCATTGGTGAAGTTGATGATGGTGATCGATTGAGGGTATAGATGACTTCAAGGGCGTCTTCTACTTGTTCCGTTAAAGGTAGTCGAAAGTGAAGACAATATTCTTGATTTCGCTTTTGTGCTGCTAGGTCGGTTTTCAATGGATTTGTCAAATGAGGTGAATCTGTGGATCTGGTTGAGCTGGACTTGCTGGGTTGAGGTGAAGGGACCAAAAGACCAGAAGAATCATCATTGTTGTTATGATTCGATGCACCAGGAGCATCACCACCCGAGTTTTTCAAAAGTCGTAACATTGCTTGACCAGCCAATAGAACCAGCAAGTCGTATACTTCATCCCGTTTAAACATTGTTGAGAATAATACCTGCGTTGAGCAAAAAAAAAAAAGAAAAAGTTAATAAATATGTTACACAGCCTATGGTACATCTTCAAGATCAACTTGCCTCTTGATTGTCCTTTGTGATAATGCGAAGAGCATCGGAGAAGACACTTCTTTTTGATTTTTCCTTCTTGATGTCTTGTATATTCTTCATTTCCAATAGCAACTTTGTTTCCACGGACAATAAGAAGGAGTAGAAACCAATGTAGTTTTCACTGATATACATCCAACCTTGACGGTAGTTATACGCACAAGAATAATCTATAATAAAATAGAAATATTAGACAACATAAACCATTAAAAAGAGTGGTAAATACTTACAGCTAACCAATCGTTCAGAGGGTGGCACATCAAATGTTTGGCGAAAGGATCTTGAAGCATTCCGTACAGATTTATCAGAGGATAGTTCATCAGTACCAGAGTCTATTAACAGTAAAAAAAGAATAGTTAGCTTTATAAACATTTACCCCGCCCCCACCCCTCCACTTCTTTACTATACCTATTGTGGTGACAATCATATGCAGCTTTTCGTTGACCCATTCTTCTTTTGCATAAGGATCGTCCATGCCAAGTAATTCAGGTATCATGTTTTGTTGTATCCAAAGCCAAGCAGTTTCAATCACCTGTTCCGTTTCAGCCACGGCAATTTGGAGACTAGTGCTGTTGATGTCACGTTGAAACAATATTCGGTAAGGTGGTTGTTTAGTATCAAAGACGTTAGCAATAGTTGAGAAGAGACTTTTGAGCACACCTGCCGTATGAGTACGTTGCATTAGGAATCCATCAGTTTGACGTATTGTTGTCCAGAAAGGTGAGAGAGTAATGTCAATCGGTGTGGGTAAAGTAAAGGTCTATTTGAGAAAAAAAAGGGGGTTACTCTTTTTTTTTTTTACAAATTATAATTTGACTAGTTGAATTAAACTTACATTGAGAGGAAGACCAGAGGATTTTGTGCCATCTTCCGAGGTATTCATACCAGAGTATATTCAAAAGGATATGGATGAAGTAAAGGAAGAAGAGAAAGAAATATTCAGGTTCGGAGACTCTTTCTTTTTTTTTAACACACCCGAAAAAGACGGGGTTTCAAAAACCTCTTGACAAGTGAGCTCATGTTGTGGTATCAAAACTTGCTTCTACAATGGCAAAGGATATATTTGATCTTCTAACCTCGAAAGCATTAGGTGTAGTAAACTCAGGGCCGGAAGCTTCATCCTTTTGACTTTTAGGTTTAGTATGTATGTAGGTTAGTTCGACCTGATTGGCTAACGCCCGACAACCTAAAATTTCATGCCGGCGCAAGGTAAAACCCCACTCCCTCCAACTTTTTTTTTTTCTTCTTCTTTTCTTCTCACCATGAAAACTATATCCTATCAAGAATTATCCACCCATAATACAAAAAGTAAGTTCAGACAAAACTACATGTGCTAATTGATGGGCTCACTTTTCTTTTAATAACTTTGTCGTGTTTAGACGATCTTTGGGTAGTAATTAATGGGAAGGTTTATGACTTGACTGCATTTCTACCGAAACACCCTGGAGGGCAAAACATTATCTTAAAGTATGGTGGTCAAGACGCTACTGATGCCTTTGAACCTATACATCCACCTGATATCATCTCTCGCTACCTCGGACCTGAAGTTTGTATTGGTCAATTCGATACTTCTACCACCGACACCATGACCAAAGAAAACTCAAAACAAGTCAAGCTGGCTAGGGAAAAGATGCCTCGATTGGATGAAATGTATAATGCTTTCGACTTTGAATGTAAGTATGTCTTCTTCTAACTCTATCTGATAACTTATTAATACGTTTTTTTTTTCTTCTTATACATAGCTGTTGCCGAATCCGTTCTTACACCTGAAGCTTGGGCTTATTACTCTACTGGCTCTGTCGATGAAATTTCTATGCGTGAAAATCACAATGCCTTCCATCGGATTTGGTTGCGCCCAAGGGTGATGGTGAATGTCAAACAAATCGACCTTTCCACAAGCATGCTGGGTACTGCTGTATCGATGCCTCTCTATATCTCTAGTGCTGCCCTTGGAAAACTTGGTCATCCTGAAGGTGAATTGGTTTTAACACGTGCTGCCGCTCAAATGGGAATTATTCAAATGATACCCACTCTGGCTAGTTGCTCATTTGATGAAATCGTGGATATGGCTCAACCTACTCAATCTCAATGGCTTCAACTTTATGTCAACTCTGATCGATCTATATCTACCAAACTTGTAAAGCATGCTGAGAAACGAGGCATCAAGGGATTGTTTGTTACTGTGGATGCTGCCCAAATGGGTAAGACAATAAAAAAAACAAAAAAAAAAAAAAAAAAAGACAGAATGAATGTGTGCTCGAAATCAACATGTTTACTCCTTTATTTTAGGTCGGCGGGAAAAGGATATGCGTATCAAGTATTCTAACGATGGGCCAGACAACATGGATGATCAACTGGGTATAAATCAAAAAGAACAAGGTGAATCGAAACATATAAGTAGTTTTGTTGATCCATCTCTGAACTGGAACGATATCGACTGGTTAAAAGGAATCACCAATATGCCCATCATTTTGAAAGGAATTCAGACCCCGGAGGATGCTGTTTTAGCTGCTCGTCATGGTTGCTCTGGTATTGTCGTATCAAATCATGGTGGTCGCCAACTGGATTTTGCACCATCTGCTATTGAAATACTACCTGAAATTATGGATGCTTTACGTGTAGAAGGCCTCGACAAGAACTTTGAAGTGTATATGGATGGTGGCATTCGCCGTGGATCGGATATCTTCAAGGCGATTGCACTTGGTGCAAAAGGTGTTGGGATTGGGCGACCTGCTTTGGTAAGGGCATGAACAGAAGAGAAAAAAAAAAAAAAAGGAAAAGGGAGCTTGGTAACTAATAATTCTTCTCTTTTAATAGTTTGCTATGTCAACTTACGGTGATGAAGGTGTCAAGAGACTTATACAATTGCTTCAAGATGAATTGGTGATGTGTATGCGTTTGATGGGAACTCCGACAATAGGGCATATTACAAGAAACATGGTCAACATACGTAATCTGAAGGATCATTTTGTGCAAAGCCCGTTGGACTACCTTGGGCGTCATACTTACGAAGAAATGCTACCTCGAGGCCGTATTAACAAACTCTAGACAATATACTACTATACCTCTTTGCTTTTTTTTTTTACCACTCCCCATACAACTTTTTTTTTTATATCTATAAATAAACGCTTTTATATCTTGACTACTGTATGATTTGAATTCATGCATGTTTATACATACGGATGATGTTATTGAAATTAGTATTAGCTTGGCCCAGGTCTTAAAATAGACTTTTGTCATGACAGGGTCTGATTTATAAACGGGTACAGTATGTAATAGTGGTAATAATTGACTTGATTGAATAATCAGTAACTGCTTGGCTTGTTTATGGTAGGACAAAATTTGTGCATTTCCTGGATTACTGGGACGTCCCCCTTTTTAGTCTTGGTCCATTTTCTTTTTGACGCAGGTCGGCGTTTGAATAGTTTTTCAAAAAACGCTTTTTTTATTTTATTTTAATTTCTGCTTACTCTCCTCCTTCAACAAATTGATGTCAACCACTTGATAATGAATGGTGGACAAACTCAACATACTCCTGAAGCGTACGTATCATAACACACTTACCTCCATACTTACAACACTCACGATTCGCGATCTAATCACCTTGTTGCTCCCTCTCCTTTGATTGGTGGTGTTTAGGGTCCCTTCATGGGCAAAGAAACCAATACTAGGATTCTCCACATGGTCTACACAAATATTGGACGCTATCCCTGGATATGGCGGGAAACACCTCAAACCTTGGTAAATAATATTTTTTAAAAAAAGTGGACCAAGCAAGCTTTGACCTTTTCTTCTTCTTCTTTAATAACTCCCCCTTTTTCGAATAGGTTTAATGACAAAATACTTCGTGACATTTCCTTAGAAATGAAGATCAAGATGCCTCAGTACGAATACATTAACATGGATTCAGGATGGTAAGTGAAAACATATTGAAGCAGGAAAAGAAAAAAAGATGTTACTGGCGCACAACATGCTCTAGTTAGTTCCTATGCTAACAAAGTACTGCTTTTAGGTGCGAAACTTATGACGATTATGGAAGGTGGACATACCGCCAAGATTTGTTTCCTTATGGTCTTAAATCACTATCAGATTACTTGGCAAGCAATGGACACAAATTGGGGGTATACATTTTACCTGGGATTCGAAAAGACGCCGCTGAAGATACTACTGTCAAAATCAAGGGAACCAATTACCGTCTGGGCGACATTGTCAAGAAGAAACGAAATGGTAATGGCTTTGTCGGATCCACCTACATGCCAGACGAAGATATGGATGATCTGGCTCAAATGTACTATGATTCGATGGGTGACCTTTTTGCAGAGTGGGGCGTCTCGTTTGTCAAAATTGATGGGTGCGGGCCAGGTGGTGGTGATACATTGCGACCAAATCAATCTCCCGACAACCGGAAATGCTTGGCAATGATGAAAAAGGCGTTTGAAAAACACAATATATGGATGGAACTGTCTTGGTATTTGGATCCTACTTATGCTGATGAATGGGCTACTCTGGCGAATGGTGCACGAATCTTTATCGACATTGAATCTTATTCAAAGAGATCCATGACTTCTTCACTTCGGGTCTTTCAACGTTTTACACAGGCCGCCAATTGGGCCAACACGGGTGTCATTGGTCCTGATCATGGCTTTTATATCGACCTCGATGTGGTGACGGTGGGTATGACAGTCAATGGGAAATGTATCGATGGCTTGTACAATGACGATATCAGGCTCTCTTATATCAGCTTCTGGGCCCTCACCAGCTCAATCTTCTGTCTTGGTGCCGATCCTCGCCGTATACCTGACAAGTATCTAAAGTGGTTTAACCATCCGGAAATACTGAATATACATCAAACGGGTATTATGGCGAAACCGATCCAATCCGGTAATGCGTGGAACAATCGAAGACAAGTATGGTGGAAAAAAATGCCGGATGGGACAGTGGTGGTGGGTCTCTACAACACTAGCGTATTCATGTTTATGCTCGGGAAAAATTATGATGTCAAGTTTGCCCTGAAGGATGTCGGAATGGACAAGGCAGTCATCAAGGATATATGGGCTGGTAAAGTTTTGGGAACCTATGATCATAAATACTCTGTGGTGCTACGTCCTGGTCAATGCCAAATTCTCCTGCTGAAACCACCAATATAACCTTGGCTCTTTATTGATAGTCGTTTAATTCTAGTATATAGTTTTTGTTTATTATGTTATTATACACAACTTTTTTTTATGAATCTGATTCAGATCTAGACTTGCTTGATATACATACATTTTGAAGCCTATAAAATACAATAAAAACACACAACATATCAGATAAATCTTACTAGCGAGCATCGCTAAAATATCAGTTGGTAGATAATGCCACCAGTAATAGGACCACTCCATTACACATCCTTCTCGAGGAGGGTAGTGCGTCATATTGTCATCCCAAAGATTGACGTTAACGAATAAGCACTCAAACAGATTTGCTTCTCTCGTTGGTCGCCATTTTAGAAACACCATTTTGTTCCAAATACTGATGGCAACATCTTTGCGTCGCCCACGAGCTGGTCTGACTTCAACGCCCAATACATTCCCCTGCCCAAGTTCGGGATTTGAATTTAAACCCCAATTCTGCATGAATTTCCTGATTCGATAAATCAACGCTGACCATTGTAGGTAGTCTTCAAGAGGTTTGAAAACCCCCCAATTCTTTTCAACATTATATGTAAAAAATGTGATTTGGATTGCTTTTTTTTTTCCAATACCTTGTCAAGACCAAAACTAAATTGAAATCCCTAGTTAGGAATGGTTACTAAATGTTTATATATTAGTATTGGTTGACAATGAGACGATCAGTAGCATATCAGTCAAACGGAATATCAATCCGACGACCCCGCATTTGACCCTCATTTTCTAATCCCGCATGACTGAGAAATCTCTCGGATGCTCCCCCATTGTAGGAATAACCTTGTGAAATTCAGGGAAAGGGAAGGTCCCTTATAATAATCAATAATATACACCCTGTTTACCTTTATCAAGTCTGTATTGTACTACTAAAAAATGTCTATTACGACTATAATTTGCTACACCCTTTTGTATCTTGATCTTATCGCCCAGTCATCATTAACAAGTCCAGTTCCATTATGTCCTTTTGCGACAAAGAAACATCGTGTTGGTGCACTCCGTAATGAAAGATGAGTTGTTTCAAAAATATTCAAATCCCGCACATTGGGCCATTGAGATTATGAATTCACAATTTTTTAAAATTGCTCCTTTCTTTCTTCTTTTTACACAAACCTCCCCTTTAAACAAACCACTCTTCAAAAACCTGTGCTTGACAGACAAGTTCTCACATGCACTGATTCCTATTGCTGGCCATGATTACAAGATGGATTAATTCATGCACAAAAGTAATTCATGAATCACCTAATGGCTATCTATATGAAAAACCTGTTTGTGGTAGATGTAATCTCATGACTTCCTCCCTCTTATTGTGATTCTGGTCATAAAGGTAAGTCAATGCATCTTGAATGATACTCTGCCAAAGTTGTTACTGTTTTATACTCTAACTGAATTGTTAATTATGTACACTAGATTTATGCTCCCTCTTTGCCTCTGAAATGTGTAGTCTCCTGTTAGTAAACAAATGGATAAGTTGGCAGATTTTGCGAGGCGGCTACCTTTGTGTAGAATAGCGATTAGGCCGAGCCTTTTTGCCATGGCAGGACGTAGGCGACATCTTGTCTTGTTCCACACCTGGATCTGCTAGCGAATGGGTTGTGCTGGTAAAGCGGGATGTCTGGTATGTTGAAGCATTAATGTAGATCTACCTATTCTCGGGCATGTTGCATTAGCCACCAGTTACGGCGCTCCATTTGATTCTTGGGGATGGACCATGATGTGCAATGCTTATGGGTACTTTGTGGTGAGTAAAAAAAAACAACATGAAAAGACAATGTTACTAATCACACTTCTTGCTCTTATTGTAGGCTTGTCTCCATGCATTATGGTTGAACTTTCTTCCTTGATTGTTGTCTTTGGTGTTTCGTGATTTCTCTTTTTTTTTTTTCTGGTACGCGAAGTAAGTAAAAAAGAAAAAAACACAAGAAAAGACAAGGTTATTAATCACATTTCTTTTGGTTGTAGACTTTGGCTACATTCCTGTGAAAAAAAGGGGGGGGGACTACAAGCTGTGTTGGAAGGGCAAGCTTTTAGTTGGTATACTCGGTTACAGCATACTATCAAGAAGGACTGGGTGGCACTGAAAAGCAAATTCTTACATCAAAATAATGAAGACTCAAATCCTGTTATGGCGGCTGTTGATGATCTCAATTTAATCAAGCGGGAAAAAATGGCAATTGGTGAACTTGCTTCTTTTATATTATTACAGTAGTGTTTATTATATTGTCATATTGTGTTGGTTATTATCCCTTATCCCCCCTAGACCATCTATTATAAATACCTATATAATCTTTTGGAATAAAACCTCTTATTTTATTTACTACCCTTTACTGTCCTATAACTTGACATGACTAATGAACTTTTGACGTACATCTAATTACCCCAATTACATTATACGGTTTTTTGCTAGACGTCTCACTCCCATATATGGATATGAAAGGGGCGGGTTTCTAATAAATATGTACAATAACCTTAGTTCATCTTCATGTCTTCACTCCACCTGCATGTCTTGATTTTATCTATCATAGTAAAAATCCACGATTTATCTTGTAAATTGCACGATTGCACTATGTATTAGGTATAATCATGTATAATACATGGTTGTAGTGAAATCCACTTTTATGCAAAACTATGAATCCTGACAGAAAGAATAATATATAAGGATTGAAAGAGAGAAGGGCGGCTTTCCTTTAAGTAGGTCTTCGAATTGGAGTTCCGTGCGCCGCTGTCTTCCACTCGGTGCACGGAAGTTTGGTATTCGGCGTTTGAAAACGAAGTTTCATTTCGTCTAGTCGCAAAGAAAAGGTAAAAGTCATCGCACGCCTGAACATACTGACACAAGGGTATTGGAGCTTGGCTTTTGCAGTGACTCATGTTGGAAATATGCAATAGTGTCCACATCACCACTTTAATCATTAGCATCTGTTGACAATGGAGCGAGTGGAGCCCTCTCCAAATCTAAGTAGAGGTAGGCGGAATCTGAAAATGAAGTTTAGTTCCTCTTCGTACTTTTTTCTTCTTCTTACAAATGACAGGCAAAAGTCAACGCAAGCCTGAGCATACTGACACAAGGGTATTGGAGCTTGGGTTTTGCGGTGACTTATGTTGGAAATATGCCATAGTGTCCATAACGCCACTTTAATCATCAGCATCTGTTGACAATTGAGCGAGTAGTGCTCTTTCAAAATTCCGTGCGCCTAGCATTTTCCTGGATGGATGGAAATCCTGCGAGCGGTGGTTGATTTTTTTTTTTTTTTTTTTCTATGATAGAGTGAGTACCCCCGCAAATGAGGGGGAAATGGGAGAGGCTGGGTAGAGAGAGATTTTCACAAAACAGAGTAGGGTGAGTGTCTCCGGGTTGGCTACAAAATGTAGAAATCTGCTCTCTTTCGCCAAAAAGAATGGTCGACTGGTGTATTTTCCAATAGACAAGTACTACACGTCTCAATTGTGCTTTGGTTATGGCATCCGGAACCTTGTGATTATGCCAACAAACGGAACTTACCCCATGCATTCAGTATTAGTTTACTATAACTGTCATACTGTCTGGCAACGGGACGTAAATGCTGCCCGGAATATTCGTGCTATCTTCATGAGCAGTGTTATGCACGGAATACGACCGGCAGCTTTGACACCCCATCCACATCATAGAGATGCGTGAGGAATAAGAGTTAAATCAATGATAATGCTAGTCCTTTCCAATACTCACTTTTTTATATTTTTTTTATTCGCCGACACACTTCTCGAACATCAACCGTGCGCGTAGCCATAATCTTACATTATCCAATCAAATTTCATGAATCCGAAAACTAGGTCGGTAGAAACCCTTCCCTTAATTTTACCCTTCTCTCTCTTTCTTTTTTTTTTCTTTTTTTTCTTCTTCTTCTTCTTCCCTCAACCATGACAACGATTGAAGCAAACCATAATGATGCCTTGTGCCATAGAAGGCCTTCTTCTCCCTTTATACGTGCCAACTCTGAAACATTAAAAGTACCAACCTGCAGCACAATTATAGACCTGGCGTAAGTGAAAAGAATGTCTTTATGTTATGATTTACTGTTCTTGTCTTGTGTAAATCTTTTAGATCTTTAAAATATGACGATCTTATTCAAGTTGTATATACTATGGCTCAAGAACTATTCCCAGGCTGGGCACAAAACAAGAATGATATCACCATCAACCGTATTAGTGGCGCCTTGACAAAGTAAGTTTTAGAAAAAAAAAAAGGGGGGGGGGTGGGAAGCGTGTTGATTCAGTATTGTTTTTATTCTAGTGCTGTCTTCTTTATTGATTCTCGAGGGAAACGATTACTTTTACGAGTCTATGGCGTTGGGGTAGATCAGTTGATCGACCGGGAGAAGGAACTGGCTTGGCTGGCACGACTGGGACGACTTCATCTTGGACCTCGACTCTTGGGTATCTTTGGCAATGGACGATTAGAAGAATATGTGGACTCTGTCACTTTAACTCATCAGGATATTCGCGAACCTACCATCTCACAACAAATCGCACATTGTATGGCTCGTCAACACGCTATCATTCATATCTATCCACCACCAACTCTACACAATCCCAATTCAACTTTGGAAATTTGGAAAAATGTAGACAAGTGGTACTCATTGGTGATGCGATTACTTCCTGCCCTCAAACAACAGCACCCCGACTGGACTCCATTACTTGACGCTTACGACTTTGATCGACTTGGAAAAGATATTGAAACCAGCAAAACGATTCTCTCCCGTGTGAATAGTCCTATTGTCTTTGGTCATAACGATGTAAGTTACTGAAACAGAGGTGGAGGGTGTATAAAAGGCTCTAACTGTACTGTTTGTTTTATATAGTTGCAATATGGAAATGTCCTGAAACGTGATGACACGGGGTCTCTTGTCTTGGTGGACTTTGAATATGCTGGTTACAATTCACGAGGATACGATCTGGCGAATCACTTTGTCGAATGGCAATACAATTACCACGGTGATCATCCGGCAGCAATGACCGAACCCTTTCCTACCGAAGACCAACAAACACTTTTTATTCAATCTTACATTAATACCAGCAGGAACGAACTTGATGCCAATGACGATACGGTGGAAGACATTCAAAAGGAAATGGAAGCCTGGTTGATGGGTACTCATGTCGGATGGGGTCTCTGGGGCCTGGTGCAAGCTAGTCAAAGTCAAATTGACTTTGATTACTTTCATTACTCAATGGAACGGCTCCACTGCTTCCGCGAAGAATTGGCGAAATGGTCCTTGTAGGTTAATAGCTTTTCTTTTTTAATTTTATTATTACATGTAAACCCTCTCACCTTAATTTGATCCCCTTTCCCATCAATTGACTCCATCCATTCATCCATATTATTATCATCCCTATTCACTGTCATTTTTGTAGTTACTAGATTGTATGTGTATGCTTTATGTAATTTTTATTTGTGTTATATTGTATTAAATAAAACTAATAAACCTTGACTATTGATTAATATGTACTATTGCTAATCTATGGGGTATACTATTCTGTTACAAAGTATCGAATCCCACCGTCCTTTATAAAACGGAAGAGAGAGCCCTGTTTAACCAAGCTGCCTAGTTCTTTATTAGCTTGATCCCTGATGTTGGTGTCGGATATTTGCCCAAGTTGATTCTGTTGAGCTTCCTTGTTTACTGCTGAGACCACATCGTCCAAAGAGAAGCTATTTTTATTTGTACCTGCTACCTGGATTCCTTTTGACACGCATTGTTCGATAGTTTGTGTTGGTGATTCTTGCATTGCTATTTTCTGTTTCTTCACCTTTTTGCTGTTCATGGCTGATTTTGATTGTCCAGCTGTTATTTCCCTCTTGATTTGTTGTCCGGAAAATAGAGAATCAAGTGCCGATCGATTTGGTTTTGTGTCGTTCCTGAACAAGTTGTCTTTTTGTTGCATAGAGCCAAGTACCGAGGTGAATGTTGGTGTAGTTGCTGTTGAGGAGGACTCTTTTTTGATTTGTTGTGCCGAGGTGAATGCTGGTGTAGTTGTTGTCGAAGTGGGTTCATTTTTGATTCGTTGTGCCAAGGTTTTTGAAGGTTTTGCTATTATGTTGGATTCTTGTTTGATTTTATATAATGGTGTTGTTGTTGTAAATGAGTGATAGCCTTTGTTTTTTGCGTAATTTCGATCATAATTATAATAGCCATAGTCAGCATAATTGTCTTCATCTTGGTATAAATTGTCATATTCATTAGAGTAATATTCCCTGTATAATAGCGGAAAAAGCAACAAGTTATAACATGATGGTGTCATGATCCTATGCCCTTGATCCTATTTTGGTGTTTTCCTTACGCATTGATTGTCGTACCAGCATCTTCAAGATGAAGGCCCTCGTTTTCCGTATAAGGCAGTCGTAGCATCTTGGCAGTCCATTCCCGTACATCCTTGTTCCAAACAGGGGTACATCTTTGGTACGCATTGTCAGGAAGATCTTTCAAGTAAGGAGATAATGATGTTGCTGAAGGTCCATCCCAACGTTGTCGTTCATTGGCAAGAGTACAATATAGGAAGCATTTAGCACGAGTCATACCAACATACAATACCCGGCTATATACAAATGAAGAAGAAGAGTGAGTAAGGTCATCCATCCATCAATCATTATCCGCCTTTTTTTTTTTTTTTTTTTTTTTTTTTTTTTTTTTTTTTTGCATACCTTTCTTCTAGTGGATCTTCGGCCCTTGACATAGGAATAATACCATCTTCACAACCAGCAATAAACACACATGGCCACTCCAATCCCTTGGCAGAGTGAATGGTAATGAGCGAGATGCGCTATATATAAATAAAAAGAAAAAGATTAGAAACATGGTTCACATAGGTTGCCTAGCCCGTGACCCTTTGACTTACCCCGCCTTTTGCTTCTTCGTGTTCTTTGGAGTCACCAGAGAGAGTACAATATTCCAAGAATCGTCCAACAGCGTCCATACCACTAGAAGAATTAAAATGATAAAAAACGTCAGTCATTTTAATATTATGCTATGTTATGAGTATACGTACCTTTCATCTTCTGGACCTTCTTGTTCCCCTTGCCGATTCGCAAATGTAATCAATTCCTCGACATTTGCTTTTCTAGATTCGTAGTCTTTCTTGTAGTCGGTTTCCAGATATTCCATATACCCAATAGCATCGATGATATGTTTCAAGATTTTACCAGGTGATGTCTACATATACACATATAAAAAAGTATCAGTATATTATAACAATGACCCTTCATCCCTTCTTCCTCCCCTTTTAGACTTGCCTTTTGGACCATCATCGCCTCCACTTCATTATATAAGATCAACAGGGTTTTTAACAACATCTTGGATTTTGCCATGATTCGTATAGATGCTACTGCAGGATGTCCAGCCACAATATGATCCAAGGCTTCTACCAAAGTCCAATTTTGTGCCGCAGCCACTGATTGTATTTTCTTGACAGAGACATCACCCAAACCACGTTTAGGTACATTGATCAGACGAATAAAGGCGCTGACATCACGAGGGTTATAAAAGAAGGAGAGGTAGCCCAAAACGTCCTTCACTTCCATGCGATCCAAGAATCTTGTACCACCAACCTAATGGGAAATAATAATATGTTAATACCAAAGTGCATTGTATTTCATAGTTTCTATCATATTAATCTTACCAGTATGTAAGGTATTCTTTCACGATTCAGGGCATTTTCAAAGTTGAGGGTTAGAAAATTCATCCGAAAGAGAATTGCAATGTCCTTGTTATTGATCAAGCCGTTCGAGTACTTGATGATACGCTTGATTTCATCCACCACCACGCTGGCTTCATCTAGTTCCGAGCTTGCTTTCAGAACTGAGATTGGTACACCAGAATGATTGTTGGTAAAATGTTCCCGAGGTTTACGAGATTTATCTATTTATATGCAAAAGATTAGCCTGTATTCAATATAATAACCAATCCTTTACCTGCTTCTACCACCCTAGATGCACCGGAAATGATGTTTGCTGTGCTGCGATAGTTTTCTTTCAAGTCCACCACACGAGTTCCCTTATAATCAGATTCCATAAAATCAAAGTGTTCTTTGTTTGCATTCCGCCATCCATATATGCTTTGATCGGGATCTATAAAAAGAAAAAGTGATGATCAGTTATTAGATTACTATTTGTGGTTTCATGTTTAGTATATCTATACCTCCAACGACTGTTAATGCTTTTCGTCCTTCGCCTGTCAAAAGTGCTGTTATTTCATACTGGAGAGCATTTGTGTCTTGAAACTATAAAAAAAAAAAGGCATGTGAGTTATTCCTGCCTGGTATTTCCTATGACCTACTTCATCCACCAAAACATGTTGCACAAAGTTAACAGATTGAGGGTGACTTTTAAAGAGATCGCGACCATGTAGTAAAAGACCATCAAAATCCTATAAAGATCAAATTGTTGGTAAGGTTTAATTGGCATGGACTTGTTGTTACTTACAACCATATTTGACGATAGGAGTGTTTCTTCATAAGCACTACAAAAGTAAATAAATAAGGTGAGTGAATGAATTGCTTTTTTTTTATTATTATTATTTATTGTTTCCATACCTGAATACCATGGCGACATCTTTTTCAAAGTCATTTTCTTTATCCTTTGCCATGTATTGATGATGATCCAAACCTTTATTTTTAGCTTTGCTGATAAGGCCTTGGTATACAGCTATCATCACAGACACACATACACAAAATAAAAAGTTAGCAATGTCAAGTTAAAGAAGGGAAGGGGTGGGAATGTACCTGGTTTCATTGATTGACCAAATTTAGATAAGCGAGGTTTAAGATCCTTGAAGATCATGTCCACCAGATGTTTGCTTTTAGTGGTATCGGCAATAGAAAATCCCTTCTTGAGTGGTATCCAGTCCAAATGACGCTGAAGCATACGACAGCAGAATGAATGGAAGGTGCCCATTCGAAGGAATTTAGTTTGTGTGCCAAGTAGTGAGGGCTGTTCCAATCGTTCCTTCATTTCCTTCGCAGCCTTGTTTGTAAAAGTCACCACCACAACAGAAGAGGGTTTCAGTTTCTTTTCCTTGATAAGCCATGCCACTCTGGTAGTTAAAACTATAGTATAAAAAAAAGTGTGGGAATACTTTGGTGTCAAGTTCTTGTCGACCTGTTTTCATGTTACCTCTGGTTTTTCCGGAACCTGGTCCAGCTAACACCTGGAGATACTTATTATCCGCCGTTACTGCTTCTTTTTGATATTCGTTGAGTTGATTAATGTACTCCAAGTTCACCATGCTTGATTAAAGGTAGAAGGATTAAAAAAGCAGAAGAAAAAGAAAGAGTTCCAGTTTCTGGCATGTCAAAATTTAAATGGCGGCGTTTCAATATCACTACTGATCATCGAACATGATACTTTATGCATTTAAATATGATATGCAATCCAGTTCCCATTGATACTTAGATAAACCCACCAAGCACTTGATTATAAAGCTGGGCTTGTTATCTGATATGTTGCTTTGATTTCAAGCATTGACGGAGGCGATTTACACCTCGATTACAGGCACTGATGTCAACGGTGCCCCCCCGGGACTTGTTGAATCCAGGCACGATGACCTCAAACATTATATCAATTGTCATTAACATTATTAAAAGATTTCAGTTAAACATGATTTTATTGGTTGAATACAGGTGATATTGTGTTTTGGGTATTGAGGTTTGTCGTTTCATATATTTATATATATATATATAATGTATGTGTAAGATAACTAAGCATAAAGGAAGATTTCACCTTCGGCGCAACCAAACAAGAGCAATTGATCAGTAGGTACAGTTGTGAAGGCACTGACTTGTGATTTCATTATGGATGGTTTGAATTTCGATGAGTAAGATTGAGTCTATGTAGGGAGAAACCCCCCACCAGCAGATTAGTAAATGCATAATAGCATTATTTGTCCCTCTCCATCAGTATTACTTACATCATCATTGATTGGTATAAATGACACCGAGTTATTCCCATTGATCGTTAAAACTTCATCCTTGAAGGTATCCAATGAGATGACATCCAGAGCAGTAGGTATGGTCTTCACCAGTGCCAGTCGATTGACATTCCAACAGCAAATTAAATGATCAGCAGGTGCACAACTAACCAGTAGATCATTTGTATAAAACTTGAGCTAATATATATATATAAACAGTATATGAGTTTACTATACAATATCTATCTTTAGCGCATTAGTTCACTTACCAAAGTTACTTCGGTATCACCACCTTTCCAGTTAGCGATCAACGTTCCAGTTCTTGTTTCCAATAAAGCGATCGTACCAGTTGAATAGCCTACTGCAATGAGTGTTTCGGACTGATTGACAGTAATGGTTCGAATAATCCCAGCATTAATAGAGGCGCTCGATTTCCATGTGTGTAGTAAACATTGGTTATGAGTATCTAAAAACCTATTTTGTTCAAAAGAGATAGTTGGTAAGTGACAGCAATCCTAAATCACTTTGATTTTAACTTACGTAAGATAGCCTTCCAAAGTACCACCAACAAGATTTCGAGATTGTAAAAATGGTTTGAGCGATACAATCAAAGACCGACCAGTGCCAAACTGGTGAATAGGTTTTCCAGTTTCTGGGCTCCACAACTATATCACAATACACCAAAAAAAAAAAAAAAAGTTAGCATCTATCATTACATCTTTGGAAGAAGGTCTTACGTGCACGTGCCCATCACAACTTGCTATCATATCGACTTGTCCATTGTGTGATGATAAAAAGTGTATATCATTTATAGCACCACGTTTATGTCCACTATAGGTCAATAGACTTTCCGAATAAGGTTCCGTTTCCCAATTTTCGATTCCTTGATGCACATTCAGTGACCAGAGTTTCACCGTTCGGTCTCGGGATCCAGAGGCAAATAACTTTTCGGGTTCATTCACAGTCAGAGATCGTATTGATGAAGTGTGCCCTATTGGTTTAGTAGCAAAAAAAAGGGGGAGAGGGAATTAGGATAATCTACTGGTTTTCAGGGGCACTTACCTGCAAACCCACGGAGTTTCAAATCGTTGAATGAGAATTGCATTGATTTTGACATTTCCTCTATAATCAAAATGGCAAAACATCGTGTTAGTCACAATACATGCAACCCCATACAACAAAACATACCTGAGTTTGTGGATAAGAATCGGTTCCAGTTCCTAAATAAAGTAAAGAGACGTTAAGGATATCATTAACGCGAGTTTATACCTACTTTTTGTCCTCGGGAGAAGGTTTCCATTTCGTTTTCCAGGGCAGCACACTTGTCGGAATCTTGTTCTTGTTAGCAGCACTATCCAATAAAACAAAAAAAGGTTAATTATTACAATCATTCATCTTTGATTCCATCGACTCTTTGTCATTTTGTAATACCTTTCTTTTTCGGCCAGTTTCTGTTGACCGCCAACTGCCAATAAGGTTGATGAAGATGATCGTTTACCGTTTGTATTCGTAGCACCTGTGTCGGTGATTGATGTAGTAGAGGAGGATAGCGTCATTGGTGTTTGTGTTTGAGATTGGATAGGGTCACTTTGTATTGGATGAAGAGGAAGTGTCGCTAGAAGAGGGATAAAGTCATGCAGGTCTTTGGTAGCATTGTCATAAAGTTTTGTCGAGTCCAATAGGCGAGCGCTTTCATCCAAAGCAGAGTTTCCTGTCTTCTTGTTTAGCTGTATATCTTGATTTTTATGCTGATTCTCCTTTTTAGAAGATAACTTGATCCAGGACATGAGTTTACTGTTGCTGTCTTTGATGGTAGATGGTGTTGATGCTGTTTCTTCTTCAAATGATGCTGTCGCCTCGGAGATATCGTCCAGTTGATTATCCATTGATTTCGCTCCAGTTTCCGATACTGTAGGTGATGGTGATTTGGATTCCAGCGAGAAGTCATCATACATCATAGTTTCAATCGCAGTACTACAAAACAGAGGGGGGGGGGAGGATACATGAGTACAAACTGCACTTTTTCTTCAGCTTTGACTTACCTTGTTGGTATCAGACGGTGCATTGCGCCTTTTCCAACAATTTCACAAAGCCGGGAATAAGCGTACATCATCTATCAATGCATAGATTAACAGAGAGATTAGCATGATATGAGGAATCCATTTTTTTGCGGAGTTTACCTGATAGTTTTTCTTCAGATCCAATTTAGTAGTTTCCTTGTGGAACGATGAATCGTCTGTTGGTACTGTAGATGTAAACCCAGAGAAGTACTTTTGTAATGTTGGGATAACCTATATATATATATATATATATATATATATATTAAAAATTATAGAAATACAAATGAGTTTATGATCTTTTGTTAGAGAAGTTTTCTATTTTTCTTTACCGTTGCTTCCCAATCAGCCAAAGGAAGTGTTGAAGTCAGTTGAAGAATGAATTCAATGCTACGCATGCTGATAGTCAATTGTAAGATTGGTGCTAAAGAGTGATGATCTTGATCTTGAGCGCCAGCAGTAGGAGAAGATGTTGTTTTTTTTGATTCGTTGGATTGCAAGACTGGTTCCAGTAGCCTGTAGAGAGTTTCCATTAACCCAGATTTGAGTTCAGTTGTTATAGCTTTGGTCGGCATGTATGGTAAAAGTTTCCCGAGCAAAATCAAAACCACGTAGTCCACCCTTGTATTTCGTTCATTGATTGCCTTTCGATTGGTTGGTGCCGAGATCAGTGATATGAGGTAAGTATATTGGACGGAAGTAAAAGTATCACCAAAGAGAGTACCCGCTATGGCTACCACCGAGTTCAGAAGCACAGGTTTGATCGTGTCGTCCCTGAAGAGAATCTTGACCAATTGGCGCACAATGTGTTTGGAAGTAAGTACAGGGCCTAATAATTGACAGATTTGAATTAGCGATTCCCCGGCAAGTTCAGGTACTGAAGGAGATGCTTTTGTTGATGTTGGTAGTGGTGTTTTGTTGATGGATTCAGCCGTATACAAATTGTTCTGAGTGGCTGTATTTGTTGTTTCCAACGTTGTCCTGGATGGGCCTCCGTTCATAGCGAGTGCCTCCAAGTAACAAGGTAGCATTTGCTGTAAAAAGAGGGCAATACCAAGGCGCTTGATGAATTCCTTAATCACCTTTCTTTCAAAAAGTACTTTTGGAATCGCTGGTCGTAATGTCTATCAATAATAGGGTGGTTAGTAAGATGATAATCATAGTTTAATAGTTTGTGTCTTACTTCAAACATAGAGATAATGGGTTTCAATAGGTATTTCCGTGTCTTTTCCCTACCAAGACGATGAGCCAATTTCGAGAATAAACCAACCGAGCCAACCCGGGTTTCAGGATGAGTAAACAGTTGGATAAAGGTTGGGAGAATCAATAAAAAGGCCTACATGAAAAAGACATGGATTTGGTCACTTTCTTATTCCATAATATTCCTCTCTTCAATTGTTGTTACTTACTTCATCTTCAAGTTCACAGATTCGATCAATCCATTTGTCAGCCAAATAAAGCCGTCTTGACCATTCCCTATAATAAAAAGAGTAGATGAGGACATAACATTCAGATATTCCTTTTCTGTTTTGACTTACGCTTGATAAAATGCCGACAGGTATTCATACATATCAGGAATGTGATCGGAGAATGGGAAGGAGAGCCGAGGATCACGCAGAGTCATAGTTGGAAAAGAGGCAAATAAAATTGATTTCGCAGTAGGTCGATCATACCAGTTGTTTGATTTAAGTGCAGAGATCACACCGGTGACTTTTGAAGGTAACTAGGGATATAGAAGAGTAAAGATTAGTTTGGTAAATGTTAATGTCATTGTCATCTTTTTTTTTTTTTTCCTTTTTTTCTTGTTGCACTTACTTCCTTTCTTCCATTGGATGTGTCATCATAAGCTATTTCCCCATTTTCAGTTTCCAAAAAGACAAATGCACTGGCACCACCTGTATTTGTTCCAGCATGCGAATCGCCATCAGAATCCAAAGTCACCCTCTTTTGATTTCCAGCCATCAGAATCTTTTCCATAACTTGACCGACACAAAGCATATCATGCGCCGTTTCCTTTGAGTACGTATTGGTGGGAAGCGAGAGGTCGTGGTCGGGGTTGATGTTGTATCGCCTTTTCAAAATAGGATCATCGTCGAAAAGTGATGGATTGTGTTGCACCTTTTTGAATTCGTCCAGAGCAGATTTGTTGATAGCCGAGAATTTCATAGTATCTTCATAGTGCATGAGATTTTCCATAAAGTACTCATCGGGTATTTCCATTGGTAGACGAATAGGTTCACTTCGTAATGCTGAGGATATGTTGTTGGACACCACGTTTAGGCCGATTCCTGCATTGTCGAACGAGAGTGTTTTGCTGGTGACCGATAATGATGTATCGACAGACGATGTGGTGGAATGTACAGATGAAGCCCGACCCCTTGAGCTGAGTGTAAGACTGGATGGGCTTTCACAAAAGCCGTGTTTGCTGGAGGTAGTTGGAATGGTTGACAAAGGTGAAGTCGGCACCGTTGTTGTCTGTGTACTTGTTGTTGATTGATGCTGCTGCTGTTGTTGTTGTTCTTGAGGTTGTGAGTGTGATACTGTTAGCTGTGTCAGTGGTTGTTGTGAGATTCCCAAATATTTGTTACTCTTTTGAGGAGGGAGGTTGCCATGTGATGATCGGTCGCTTGAGGAGGTTTCCAATATAAGAGGAGGAGGAGTTGCCCCAGAGGTAGTGTCATTCAATTTCTTGGAGATGTTTTGTTCATACAAACTATAGAGCAGAATAATGACAGTTAGAATCCATTAACGAGTCAGTACATGTAGCAACATTCTTACCTTCTAGCATTGTTCCAATTGCATCCACGTTGAGGGTGATCATCTTGGAAAAGTTGTACAATGCCATGTTTCATAAAGCTATTCTGGCCAGCCAATAGAGGAAGTGCAACATTCTTGGATTCAATTGCTTCTTTTCCTAATAAACAAAGATATGTATGAGCATGGAAGCTTGAGTCTATTTTTTATTGAGTATACCTGTCAAACGATTTCCAAAGGTCAAGTCAATCCAATGATGTAACATAGATGACACATGATCGCTTTCCAAGGCTTTGGCGTGTTGTTGAATAAAATCTTCGGGAGAGGTTGACCAGCTAACCAATAATAAAAATGAGTGAGATCCAATTACCCTCTTGTTGTTATATAAATACCATTATCTTACCTTGGGGTTTGAAGATCAGCCATGTCTTCATGAATTGATTTAAATATGGTAGGATCTATGTTGAATAATCAATTGGTGATCAATTGATTCAGCTTCTTCTTCAATGCCTAATCTACACTTACCAGTATAAAATTCTGGAATACATTCGTCAGGTGTCCATTGATATAGTCGGTGCATCGAAGATGGATATTCGTTGGGTTCATACTTTGATCGTACGAATTGACATAGGACCTATTAAAAGAGAAGATTAAAGTGTTAATAGATCATGCATCCAATATGTTTATCTCTCTCTCTTTTTTTTTTTTTTTTTTGGATTTTGACTTACTGGTATAGGTGTTTTCCGGGCGAGATATACATAGTAGGTGATATCAGAGAGAATATCTGTGATGTGGTGAGGTACCGGACCGTCAAAAGTAAAATCCAATTGTTCATCACCTAGATCATTACAAGTAAAAACAGTTAATAAGTATCCAAACATTTTGATATTTCCTTGTCAAATGATTATCTTACCCTTGTTAATCCTAAACTTTGTCTTTGTAAAATCACGCCAGCCATCTTCTATACTTGATCCAGTAAAGTCCGTGATCCAAGGCAATATCGGGTGGAAGTTTGGATCACCTTCGCGTCGACCTGAATGGAAAAAAGAAGAAGAAGACTAAGTAATTGCTTGATTTGAGACTGTTTTTGTTATATTACCTGCTAGGCTGTTGAGAATCATTAGATACGAATAGTTCGAAATGTCACCACGTACCCATTGTATCACCAAAGGTTCTTCGTTAACTTCTGTTATGCATTCAAATAGTAAGAGGTCGTTGGTACAAGTGGTAAAAAAAAGTGTACCTACAATGACACTTACCTTGGTACAAAGGATACTGTTGACCACCCAATTCCATCATCTTGAGATCTATAAGAGTCCAAAGAAACGTTACAAGTTAATTCCTTATTTCATGATGATCATTTTGTTACTTGCCTTTTTCAAAAGTACTTGATCCATATTGTATTCCAGACAGCTGAATCCAAAGATTTTCATCCACGAGAATGTTGGAGGCCCGGACATCCCCATGCAAAACCCCACGACTATGCAAGCTAGCCATGATCCGAAGTAGTTGATAAACAATAAACCCCTTTTTCAAATTTGAGTCCAAGATGCCCGGATTGTAAGTGATGAGATCCTGTAGTGTTGTTCCACGATAGGTCGCCAAAAAGTACCAAGCTGTGTCGGATTCCACAATAGCAAAGACATCAGGTAGGTTTGCATTCGAGGTGTCCACTTGTTGCTGTAAAGGGTGATAAGAAGAAGACACTGTTGTATCTTCATTGTTGTTGCCTTCTTCTCCAATATACTCCAAGGTCAGATTATTTTGTTGTCTTTCGTCTTGATCTGTTGCTGTTTCCACCACACGATAGAGTTTACTTTTTGGCCAGAGCATACTTTGGATCCTATGGATAAATATCTTGAACCCAAGGGTAAAGGTGAGTCGTTTTCAAATATATATATATATATATATATATTGCCCTTACTTTGTTTCTTTCTTCTACGGTGTAAGAGTCGTTATCAAGTATCGAGTCAAAGCTACTGAAGGAATCAGTCAAGTTTTTCATCTTTTCATCTTCGTTCTTGCCATCTAGTAGTCCATGGATATAAGAAGTCAAAGGCCACTTTTGTCGATAAGGTGCTGTAATTTTTTGCTGATTATCCAAAACGTTTGATTGTTGATAAAGTGGTAAGCTATTTGGGCAAAGAAGAGGGGAAAAAAAGGGGGGGGGATGGGTTAGTGCTGTTTTCATATGTTTCAATATACTAGTTCGCTATGTTTACCTTTTGGATGATAAAGCAACCTTAGGAAGCATATTCACATATATATTGACAGTGGGTGATTGTTTTTGTTGGCTAGGATCGGTGGGTATATGGCGCACACAGGCTGGTGTCTTCATTGTGATAAATTTGTTGTTACTGTTGTTGTTGTCCAAAGAGGACGCGTTACAAATGATATCAATCCATTCAGTATCAACCTACAAAGGAGATATCAATAAAAAGACTTGATAGTTAGTTATAAAAGATTATGAATGAAATAAGCATTGGAACTTACCACGCAACAAGCTGTTGTCCCTTTATCATTGCCAAAGGAGAAGAAGGGGAATGCAACGTCAATTTTAAGGTCCTTGGCAATCCGTTCTTTGAGCACGGATGTTGTAAAACCACTATCCATTGTTGTTTCTGCTGTTGTTTGGCGTGATTAATGTATCAAACCGTTGTATGATGGTGCGTTTCGGATTAATGGAGTGTGGTTGGAAAGAAGAAGAAAGTGGAGAAATTAGCTTTTATGCTTCGCCCAGTTTTTTTTTTCTCCTCCCACCTCAAAATTTGCAATCCCGCTCCAGTCACATTACCGCTTTAACCTGAAAAAGGCCAGACTTCTTTTCTTGATGCATTAATACACTTTGCAGAAGATGACTATAATATGGAAATGTATTTTAGTTATTGAACATTGTTTTTTTTACTCTTGATTACTTTTGCATTGCTAAGGTGCGATAACTAGCTCCTCTTGTTTCTACCAGGCGGTGTTTCAAGTCCACGATATGTCGGTGTTTGAATGGTCGTCTGCATATAAAATTTCTTGTTTCAAATCAATATTCATTTTGAAGATGTTACAGATTCGCAGGAATAAAAAAAAAAGATACCAATTTTTGTCATGAGTTTATGTGCTTCCTTTTTGGGATGCCTTGAGGTAAGTTTCTTGGAAAGAACAGCCCAAACCCAGTTTTTTGGAAAGACAGGTACAACTCTCTCGTGGTTTGACCGAGAAAGAAGAGTGATCACTCATCTTTTTGGAAATCGACTCTATCGAGGACCAGTTTGCGGCATTGTCACACCATTTAGGAAGGACGATCGGATCAAATGACGAAATTGTTGTAAAGAATGACTTTGGGTGAATTCAGTGACCTAATGGAATTACAGTATAATAACTATTATAGAATGAGCTTTGAGCATAAAAAGACAATTTTAGCTTGGCTTTGATGCTACAGGGCTTACAGTATGTGTATGATTCTTTTTGATCCACATGAAAGCGGAATCTGAAAAAAGCGGGATGTGAATATTTACTCTTGAAAAGTCGGCCTTATTGTTTTTCAACTATTTTCGCTTCTTTATTCTTTTTCCATCTACTGGATTATCATGAAATTATACTCTATAGCTATACTCAAGAAGGATGGTGACAAGGGGAAGGTGCTTGCCTCTCAATACGACTTGTCAAGCTTTGGTTATTTCCAACGTGGCAGGTAGGTTGACACAAATAACATGCTATTACATGATAGATGGCACATACTAACTAACCTTCTACTTCTTTGACATAGTGTGCAAGAATTCATGAACTTTACATCTATCACTATTGTAGAACGAACTCAACTTGGACAACGACAAAGTGTAGAAAGCGAAAGTAAATACTGATGCCCCGGAAAAAAAAAAACACATACACACAAGGATGATAGATAACCCACTCACTCATATTGTATTTGTAGATAACGTTGCTCATGTATATGCTCATCCTCAAGGTATAAGTGGTGTTATATTTAGCGACAAAGAATATCCTTCTCGGGTGGCCTTCTCCTTGTTAAATAAGGTGTTGGATGAATTCTTGGTCAAATTCCCTCCTGAAAAGTGGACTGGTGCACAACTTTTGGACTATCCTGAATTGAATACCTATTTGCAGAAGTATCAAGATCCTAAGCAAGCCGATTCGATTATGAAGGTCCAAAATGAATTGGATGAAACTACAGCGATTTTGGTAAGTTTCCCTTTTATAATCTACTCTTTTTGTGTATGAATGAATAGGATTAATTAACATTTGATATTGTTTTTCTTATTAGCATAAAACCATAGACTCTGTACTTCAACGTGGTGAAAAGGTAACAACGGAAAAAAAAAAAAAAAAAAAAAAAGGATTCGTTATATAGACTAACTTCTTCTTTTCATTGATTACTAGTTGGACTCACTGGTGGATCGATCAGAAACTTTGTCAAGTCAATCGAAAATGTTTTATAAAACTGCCAAGAAGACCAATTCTTGCTGCGTCGTGATGTGATGTATTTTACATAGCTTACTGATCCTCTCTCCCCATCCCCTCCCTCTTTACACCTTAATAGTTTTAGCTATGTCTCATTGTTTTAATAAAGACTTGTCTATTTTAACCACTCTCAAACGAATAACATATGCTGTATAAAGGAATTTGATTCTTACTGGTGGGGTTCATGCAGTAAGTACTTCTCACTTGTCGGAATTCAACTCCGCCTCGTGGGGTCATTATTTCCTCCCCTCCCTAGTTATTTTTAGTAAAATCCAATTTCTTCCCTTCTCTTCCTTGTTTATCTCTTATTTTATATGCCACGTTTTCAACCATTACCAACATTAATCTTCTCTATACCCTATATCAACAAAGCCACCACCGACATTAATGCACTGCCGCCTGTTGACATTGATACCTCTTTAATACCACGATCTTCTTTGGAGGCGGCAATCAATGGGAATTTAACGCGACTGAAGCAAATCTGGCAACAAGGTATATTAGATATGGACGACTCTTTTGGTCCTGGTGAATTACGCCTATTACACTACTCTGCATCAAAAGGACACCTCTCTTGTGTACGATTCCTGGTTGAACAATGTCAAGTCTCAGTAGATGCCATCGATAGGGAAGGCGAGGTAAATAATAATATATATATTTATATTTATATATATATATATAAACAGATGACGAATGGATACTAACTTGTCATTGTTGGTGAATTGTCAATGATAGACTCCTCTCCTCAAAGCTTCTTATGCTGGTCACTACTCTGTTGTTCGCTATCTGGTGCTGGAAGCCGGTGCTAGCGTTTATCATCAAGATAAAGATGGTTGGTCTGCTCTTCACAACGCTTGCTCTCATGGAAATCTGACTATGGTTCAATTACTTTTGGAACATACTTTAGACGTCAACCTGAAAAGTGGAATGAATCATACACCTCTTAGTAAGTTGATGAACCTGTTGTTTGCAAATAATGTGATTATGCATATTAACACTTTTATTTTATATAGTCAATGCGGCGTCAAAAGGTCATCTGGCTATTGTACAACATCTTCTCACCACTGCTGATGCCGATCCCTTTTGTAAAAACAAGTTTGACGAATCTGCTTATGATGCTGCTGCTGTTGCTGGCGAAGGGTATATATGTAAACTATTGGAAATGGTGGAAAGAACAAAGATGGAACAACAAGGTAACAATGATACTAAAGGAAAACAAAGGGTAGTGTAGTGGGTGGTGGTGAATTTACTAATAACTCTTTTTTATGACGATATTACAGGACTTGATTATCAATTATTGAATCAACATAGTACAATACCAGTGACAATATACGAATATCAACAACAAACGACAGCCCCGTTTATGGCACCATCAACTTGGGAACCACATCATACGACTCCATGGATGGACTCCTTTGGTGAAACAACAAGGAAAAATCGAGTATCACTTCCACCTTTAACAGATCAACAAGTATGGATATGGTTAACGGATTGGATAATAGACTACACATACCCAAACAGTGATAAGGATGGCTGGGAATACGCTAAACAACTCAACACTACAGATGATCATTGGACTAGGAAACCACCTACAACAACAAACATGCAACCAACTCTACGAAGACGGCGATGGATAAGGATAATGACCAGGCGATCCACACATGCTAATACTGACGATGATAATGATGAAGAAAATAGTACGGATGGTATCAGTATTCAATCTATGGAACCTGAAGGTAATAATATCATGTTATTTGGCTTTACCATATATTAAATTCCCGACATTTGTCCATTTAGATTCACATCAACAAGATATGGACTCTCAGTCTTTGAACTATATGCATCGCCATGAAGAAGCCAGTCGACCTACAAGTAGTACATCCATCACTAGAGCCAGTGCTGCCTTTGTCTCTGGATCAACAATGGTTTTAGATAATGAAGATAATGAAATGATAGTAACTGGAAGAACAAGTTTGTCTCTTGAACGACACCAAGGTACTGACCGGGTATGGGAAAAAAATGAAAATGCACTAGACTGCCGATGTTGTGGCAGATGGTTTAATATCATCAGTCGTAGGCACCATTGTAGGTAAGGTGAAACCAAAACCAAACCAAATAGGATTGATCCTCTAATCTAACTTCTTTTTTTTTTTCTTTTCTATAGGCAGTGTGGATTGATTGTATGCGACCGATGCTCAACAAACCGTGTCATGTTGCCTTATTCTGGTATCATTCACCATCCACAGTTACCATTTGATCAAGTCTACAAATCATCCTTACAGCCACAACGTATATGCGATCCTTGTTTTGAACACCTTGCTCGACCTCACACGACGCCATCATCAATAACACCTGGATCATCGAGGGACTTTGTGCAACGAACGAATAGTATGGATAGTGTCATGATGTATTGTCCTGTTTGTGGAAAACACTTGGATGTCTATGGATCAACCGATGAACAAGAACGTCATGTTCAGTCTTGTCTGAATGCAGGGTATTCCTCAGCATCACTTACAGCTACTGGTTATGTTTGTAAGTTCCATCTCAATTTTAAAAAGGTTACTTGTTTTGATCATGTGCTCACCTCTCTCTCTCTCTCTCTCTCTGACTCTCTTTAATGCAGTATATCAAGCGCCGCCAGACTCGACTCTTTTGGGACAAGAGTGTATAATCTGTTTCGAGGAATTTGGTCAAGGTAAGTAAATTTTTTTTTAGTTCCCACCCCAATATCTGCCCCAAATTTAACTAATTAACCAATGAAAATATGTACTTCCCCTTTTATTTAATTTAGGTCATACGATAGCAAGACTAGGATGTTTATGTAGTTATCATCATTCTTGTATACATGGTTGGTTCTCTCTTGGTAAAGGGTGTCCAGTCCATTCTCAATAAACATAGTGATGGTGTGTGTGATGGTTACATTTCGCCATTGCTGCCGTCAAGTTGATGATTTGCCAAATGAAACCAAAGGTCATGTGCGTCGGTATTTGAATTATTCGTCATGCTTATTGGATTTCCCATCCCATCCTTTTTTTTAATTTTTAAAACCCCCTTTGTCTCTCTATCTCTCTCTTCTCTCTCTCCCTTTCCCCTCAACACACTTTTTTTTTATTGTTATAGTTATTGTTTTTTTAACCCTTCCATTTGTACATTTTATAACCCTTTCCATTCTTCTTTGTATTTACAATGTTTACCATTCTCCTTCTATAGTTATCTTCACTACTAATATTCCTTTTTACCTTCTTGTCTATAATCGACTCTCTCTCTGTCTCTCTCTTTCACTCTCTCACTCTTCTTTGAACTTGAACCATGATCACTTTTTACTCTTATTTAACTCCACTGCAACTTGACCTCCTGATCATCTAAAACTCGACTACCAAAAACAAGAACTCAACAGTAACAGCAACTACAATTTTATACACTCTGGACTGTGGTGCCTAGCTTTAAAATAAAACCACAACAACAACAACAACAACTATCTGCTCAATCTATCTACTTAACTACTTATTTATCTATCTTTATCTATTCGATGCTTACACAACAACAACACTCTTTATCCATGGTCGACAAGGTGATCGACAATGACTATGAACTACTAGAAGAACTCGGACATGGCTCGTACGGTTGTCTTTACCTTGGTCAATCCCTAGTCAACAATAAATATGTCGCCATCAAAGTACTCAGCAAGATTGGACTTGATCAAGAAGAACTGGACCTTCAACAATTAGAAATCGACATTCAAGGCTCACTTCAACATCCCTCACTCTTGGCTCTGGAATCAGTGATTCACGAAAAGGATCATGTATTCATGGTGATGGAACTCTGTGACCAAGGTGATCTCTTTGACTTTGTGATGCACGATCAACGTAACCGCGATGAAACACTGATCAAATCTGTCTTTAATCAAATCTTGGATGGTATTCAACATATGCATGCTCAAGGAATTTATCACCGTGATATCAAATTGGAAAACATCTTGCTAAAGTCTGAAGATGATGACGATGATAGTCACTTTATATGCAAGGTTGCTGATTTTGGTTTGGCAACTCGTGAACGGTACTCTTTGGAATTTGGATGTGGCTCAAGTACTTATTTGGCTCCTGAACACTTTGATGATGACTATTCGGATGATGACTTGGTGCCTTATGATGCTGCTGCTTCGGATGTTTGGAGTGTGGGTATCTTGTTGCTGGCATTTTTATTTGGTCGTAATCCTTGGCAGGAAGCAACTGATGCAGATCCTTCTTTCGCTCGATTCAAACGTGACCCTTCTGTACTTAAAAATCAACTCTTCCCGACCTTGTCTTCCTCGTGTGCTCAATTCCTGCAAAGTATCCTTACCATACATGGTGACGATCGACCTTCTATTGACCAAGTCAAGGAACAGTTTATGAAATTGGATCAACTCTTGGTTGCATGTGATGACGAAGAAGAAGAAGATGACGATTGGTCTCTGGATCAAGATGATTACTCTAGAATTCCTGTCGACATTCCTTCCAACAATCAACCATCCAAATACACCACTTGCGACAGCATCATCATCAATGACTACAGTAACAACAACAACAATAACAAGAAGGCGGCCAGCTTTGATTCTGCTATCTTCAGTGCAACCAGTAGTGGTATGTCTTGGTCTGATATGGTTGAAGAAGACTTCCAACGTGATCAACAAGATGGCTACTCCTCCTTATCCTCCTCTATTATCGAAGAAGAAGACGAAGAAGATTATGATGATACCGATGTCTTTGTCCATAGTCAAGAAAAGGAATCATGGTGGCTTTGAATTGATTAAAAAAAAACTAGCTTCCTCCCCCCTATATTTTTATTCTTTACATAGTAGCATCCTCTCCATTTATTGTATATGTCTTTATTACTTGATCCCTCCCCAGTCTCATTCTTTGAACATAACATTTTACCCCTCTCATTTGACATCATTTTTTTTGAAAAAAAGGGACACAACTATTATAGTATAAGCTTTATCTTTTTAAACATGGAAATAAAATAAAAAACGTTACATTATCAAACAAAAATCTCCTGTCTTTACAATGCGTCACAATACATGTGCTCCTCTCTTTCCATTAGCGCCTTTCTAAAAGAGGTCATTCTTGTCTTACATGAAGAAGAAATAAGCATTGGTGACACAAATGGTATGTATTATGCAAACCGGACTGATCATCATGCCATTTTTTTCTTGGAACTGATAGCCAAGTCGTACGAATCTTTCGTTTCGCTTTAACCATATACCAGCCAAAAAAGAAAGAAAAAAAGCTGGTTTCACTAGTGTGTACCTGTCAGAAACCTTTAAAGTTTATCCAATTGAATTCCCGAATAGGTATTTTTAAGCGAAAAGAGTCTAGTGTTAATGACGCCAATGGGGTAAACCTATGAGCACCCCCAATGAATTAAAAAAAAAAAAAAAAAAAAGGAGAGACAAAGGCATTGGAATTAGATTTCAATAAAAGAAGACAGCCATGAAGATAGGGGTAGACATGTTTAAAAAAAAAAAAAACATGATCTTTATTTGAATAGAGAGACATTAAGCTATACTAAAAAGAGAGAAGAGGGGTGGGTCTAGATGTAAATAGGGTATATACAGAGTAATCTAAATCTTGAGCATCATCGTCATATCCACACCAAGGTCCTTTTTATGATAAGTTTGACCAAGCCAGGCCACGAATTTCGGCACCGAGTCATTAGACATCAAGCGACACACTTGAGCTTGGACTTGATCCAGACGTTTGAGTAGAGTTCGCAAACATTGAGAGTTGGATTGGGACGAGGTGTTGATCATGGTCGGAGGGTAATAATGACTAGGCACCAACGTCATCATGGAAGGCACCAGTCGAGCCAATTCCTTTTGCAAATCATGATCCACATTCAGTTCCCATTTCGCTCCCGGAGAGAGATACGTCGACCACATGGCATAGGCATCCTCTAGTAAATCCTTTTGGTTTTGTGATGGCATCTTGCATTTCCTTCGTAGATTGTTATAGTCGATCCAAAAGTTGAGGTTTTCCGAGCAAAAGTTGGCGTGGAGGAAGTCCGTAAACAGTGATCGTAATTGGGGGTCTTCCAGGATCATCATCAGTCGTGCCGAGCCTCCGTCGACATGGGATGATGAAGGTGCGGATTCCATGGTAACGTTTTGTATAGTAGTAGGTGGAGTCGGTATTAATTCAGGTACTGTAACAATTGTTGGCATTGTTGTTGATGTTGATGCTGTTGTTGGCTGATTGGGTGTATCCAAGATCAATTGTCGTCCTTTTGTTGTTACTACCACCAAAGTGGCTTTACTTGATTGAATAGGTTCCAACCCAACATGTTCATTCTGATAACTAATCCATCCATGACGCAAGAATTCCGTGGCGACCATTTCAGCTTCATCCCGAGATGCAATGGTGCAAAAAGAGACAAGCCAGTCGCAGCATTGTTGAGTGGAGAATAGTGTGTGCAATCGTTCGACAGGTACCACTGAGCTGGCCGATTTCAATAGACGATTATCCAAGAGTTTTAATCGATTACTGAGATCAGACATCGTGGTCGATTCGCCGCTGGTAGTGGTTGAGCTTTCGGACAAATCAGGTGAGGAGTCCAAAGAGTGAGTAGATCCAATCGAGTGCCGTCTTGTTGTTGTAAGATACTCTTGCTCTTTATGTTGTTGTGTATCGTCAGTAGTAGAAGACAACCCATTGACCAAGGTACGGAATAAAGGCGCCATGCTTTGTCGATTTAAAAGTAATTGATCATCGTCCGAACGATCCAAAGTCACCAAGTTGAGTCGTTTAATACCATGAAGGATGGGATGATCAGTACGAGTACGTTGACAAAAGTCAGAGAGCACCGAGAGACCTTTGGGTGTGATTTGCCATATACCACGATCACGGAACGACCGACTAGAAGAATCCACCGCATTAGACATGAGTCGAGACCAAAGGAATTGTTGGCAAAGTGCTTTGGCGACCCCGCGTTCCATGTTGAAGGTGGTGGTGGTGATGGTGGTTACAACGCGAGAAGGATCTTTGGAATCAGGTGCACATACAGATTGAGAGAACTGAAGAGAGCCAAGAACCTTGATAGCATCGTCTGAGCTGAATGTCTTTTCATAGTTGCGGAAGAGATATCGGTGAGTGTCGAATTTGATTTGTGTGATAAGAGCACTAAACAGATCATGGATTTCCTATTGTTATAAGAGAGAGAGAGAGAGAGAGAGAGAGCAAGAAACAAACAAATAGAGAGGTTAAATGTCGGAGTCGGGAGTTCAATTACTTCTTCTCCATCTGTCATTTTTACCTTTATGTAAGGCCGACCATCAACGGTGAATTTCATGACAGATGTATATGCTTGTGTCATTCTATATATGCAAGTTAAAAGATAAAAAAAGATAAATTGGGCACATCGCTTATTTATAAAATTGGATTGCTTTGATCCATTTCACAATTTTGATCTTTCTTGTTCTTTGACCTTCTTTGACTTTGTTGTTAAACTTCTATGACAGGAGTTGTCGATGAATCAAGCTGATGAAGAATTTACGTAAAGCTTCCTTATACGGGCGAAAAACATTTTTACTCCTCAACCTTAAAAGAGAGACAAGTTTCTTCAGTTATTTTCATTGTGAGTTAATATTAGGTGAAACAAAAGAAGGTCGCATTAAATAAACTTTCCCTGCATGTTGGATCTCGGCACAATACCCCTTGTTCAGATTCTGTTGATCTAGTTTCACAGGAGTAATAAAAAAAAATCTGGGTCCATTGATGTCATTGACATACATAAAGACAAGACAAATGATGTAATATATTATATGTTGGTAAAAAAAAAAAAAAAAAAAAAAAAAAAAAGACCTGTTTTTTTTATTATTATTTGTATAGTTTAAAAATAAAAAACCCGATGCCCATCAAGTTAAGATTGACATCATAAAAGGGGGAGAGGGAGTAAATGGTTTAATCTAATTTGTTTGATCCAACAAGAAGTTTGTTGCTTTGGCAAGATCCTGATCATACCGTTCCAGTGCGTCCTTGGCCACCTGTTTTTCGAATCCCATCTTGACAAGTTCGTCTACTTTGTTACCATCCCCTACAATACTTGTCTCTGTAAATACCTTGTTGTTGTTTGCTGGTGATTTGCCCTTGTCAGGAGTAGTTTCAAAAGGTGTTGATCCAAACGCATCTTCAAATCCAAAGCCTGCATTGTTGTTGCCTTGAGTCACTTGGGGTGATGATGACGATGTGGTTGTAAAGTTTCCCCCAAAGATAGAATCCCAATCATCAGTGGCGTCTGTTGAAGTTGTTTTCTGTTGTGTTGGTTGTTGATCACTCTTGGTGGTTATGTCGAATTGACTGGGCCATGATGTGTTTTGATTGGTCGTTGTCGCTTTGTTGTCTTTACTGTCGTCAAATACACCAAATGCATCGTCAAAGTCGTCAAAGTCAGATGAGTGTGTAGCTGCTTTACTATCCTGTCCTGCTACCTTGGCTTCGGGTAAAGGTCCGGAGAAGGCGGTATCAAAATCATCATCGTCATCACCTTCGGCAAGTTGTGGAGTTGCTTTGGCTGGTGGTGGAGGTGGAGGTGGTGGAGCCCGGTGTTTCTTTGCTGATTCCGGTGAAAAAGGTGTGCCGCTGCCTTGTTGAGGATCGAATGGCGAAGATGTTGCTGCTGTATCAAACGGTGTCACATCGTCACTGTTGTTGTTTTCTTCTGAAGAAGGAATACCTGCAAGATCACCAAACACCGCATCAAAATCGACAGGATCATTACCACCAGTCTGAGCAGTAGTTGCTTGTAATTCGGCTTGTTCTTGATGTGGAGAGAAGATGTCAAAGAAGCTGTTGCCGGTTGGAGTACCCGATGATGGTGAGGAAGGAGTAAAGACACCAAATGGACTAGACGCAGTTTGAGAAACATTTGATTTGTTGTTGTTGTCATCGTCGTCGTCAGAAGAGGAGTCATCATTGTTGTCAAGAGAAAAGTCAGTTGTTGATTTTCGAGGAGGTGTAGTTGTTGGTGCACTGTTAAGATCCAGATCCCGAGCTGATTCAGTGATACCACGGACCTCCTTAGCATCTTGTAAATTCCTCCTGGCTTGTTCCCGGTCTTGTTCAGAGGCAGTGACTTGTCGACGATTAATATCCAGCATCATGTTTTGTTGTTTGACTTGACCATTAAGACCATCAATTTGTGCTTCTAGTGCTGCAGTTTCTTCCTGAATTTGGTGTACCCTTCGTCGACATTCTTCACTTTCGGCGCGGCTGGTATCGAGTTTCTGTCGTAGTTGCTGGATTTCCTGTTGTACGGCGGTCAGTTGTTGTTGTGCTGCTTCAAAGTCGCTTCGAGCTTGATTCCATTCAGGTTCTTCCACACGGATGGCTTCTTGTAGTTCATTGAGATCCTTGACTTGAGCTTCATGGGCCATACGTACTTGAGTCATCTGGGCCTGTAGTTCTTGTTTTTGTTTTGCAAGTTGTTCCAAGGTTTGTTCGGCAGTCAGCTTTTGGTTCTTGACATCAACAGTGGCGGATTTTAAGGATGTGATTTGGTTTTGAAGTTGGTTCACTTGGTTGGTTTCTTGTGTCAATTGATCATTATTGCCAAAATCACCCAATAGATCTTCATCAATCAAGGATGTCACTATACAGGTACAAGAAGAAGAAGAAAAGATAAAAGGGTTAATAGGAGTAGTAGATTTAGATCAATATCACTTACCCTTTGTTGGCTGATTAAATATGTCATTTGAGAAGGATCGAGCAGGAGTAGGGTTGATAGATCGATTGATGTTCACCGGACTGGAGACCATACCCACAGGGGCAGAAGGAGCAGGAGGAAGAGGACTTGGAGGCACCAAAGAAGAAGGTAAAGTAGGTGGAAGAGTATCACCTCGTAAACGCTTGTGAATCAAATGCATCGCCACAGCAAATTCATTCCTAGACAGTCGACCACGTTGAGAAGTATCGGCCAAGTCCCAGATATGCGCCAAATCACCATCAGGAAGTTGAGAGTTCTTGAAGAATTCGACGGCCTCTTTACCTTGGACAAACCCATTACGTTGACTATCAATCTTGTCAAAAAAGGTATCATATTGGGTTTTTTCGGTTGCTGTGACATCCCAATGCCGAGGAATCACTTCGGATGATCCGGAGAATGCCATATTACCAAGTGTATCAATGGTCGCCGCACGTTGAGGAGGAGTCATTATCATTCGATTGCCTGTGAATTGTTGTTGGATCATCGGTGTGGTGTTTCCACTCATTTGGCGTATGACAGGTGATTGTTGATGAGATAACATTGGTGTAGCTGCTGGTCCAGATGCTGATGAATACACAGATGATGGTAGTTGTCCTGGTAATGTCGTCAAAGTACCATCCATCAATTTGGCAATATAATGCATAGCAATGGCAAATTCAGCTTGAGTTAAAGTTCCAGCTTGGCGTACATCAGCTAAAGCCCTGATGAAAGAAAGTTAGTAAGTGTATCATCATGGCTATTTTATTATTTTTTCTGTTTCTTACCAAATCTGACCCAGGGTTTCCGTTGGTAATTTGGACTTTAAAAACACATTTCTTGCCCGGGAAGCATCCAAAACGCCATTAGTAGGTTGATGTGCACGAAATATGTTGTAATACTTTTCTCGTTCAGCTGGAGTAATGGTATTGGCAGGATCATAATTGTTGTTACTGTTGTTTATGCGAGGACTTGTCACACCAGCAATATCAGTTTGTATGCCCTTGAATTGAGGTAAGGCCACCACTAAAGGGATATATCATAGTAAAAAAAAAAAAAAAAAAAAAAAAAAAAAAGTTAGTATTTTAATTCCCCCACCCCACCCCAACATCATCTACTTTCATTCACACAATCCATCCCTTTCCTTGTTCCTTTTTGAGTACTTTTACCTGTTGAGATGATGGGATCAGCAACTTCTTGCCCATGTTGAGCACAAGCAATCAACTTGAGAGCAATGGAGAAGGTCTCTGGGGTCAAATAGCCTACATTATCACGGTCAGCCGTTTCCCATATCTATCAAGTAAAAAAGAGACATGTTTTAGTAATCAAAGCAAACCTATTATTATTATTATTTTCATACTTACATCAGATAAGATTTCATTAGGGACACCAGAGGAAGCAAAGAATTGAACTGCTTCTGAGCCAGTTACAATACCATTCTTGGACTGAGAGGCCAACTTGAATAATTGACCATAAGCTTGTGTTTCTTGAGGATTAAGGTATCTGTCCCAAGCTAAAGAAGAATGCGCCATGATATGTTGACTGTTAAGATTGCCGTTGTTTGTTTATGTAATAGTTGGAGATGGAAAGAAAAAAAAAAAAAAGAAGAAAAGAATATCCATGGAGGGTTGACCTCCAAAAAAAAAAAAAAAAAAAAAAAAAAAAAAAGCCGGGATTTCAAATTAGATTCCATTCGCTGTTGTTCGATTCCAAATGAAGTAAAAGGCATGATGGGAGATTTCACTTTATTAAAACAAGATGACTGACTATATTATAAAGAGGGACAATACTATAACACTAATACCATTTATTAACTATAGCTAAAAAATCATAGGGGAAGATGGGAGTGGAGGGGGGGGGATATCATACAACTAGAGAGGACATACGGTGAGTTACCACAATATCAGCCAGAGACAATTGTTCCAAATCCTTTCGAGTATCAAAGTTCTTTGTGAGATCAGGTCCACGAGGTTGTCGAATAGGACTTGTGATGGTATCTTGACGAGTAGTACTAGAGCCTTGGCTATAAAAGTAAGACATGATAAGTGGGCCTATATGGTCATTTTGTATCAATTATTTTAGCTTCTTACATGATGGGTCTTCGTGACATACTGCTTTCACGTTTTGAAGTGAATTCAGAATGTTCAAGAGATGATGTATAATCCGCCAACCCATTAAATTCAGAATCAGTTGGCTGCTTTAATTATAATAAAAAAGTATTAGTATATCTTTTGTTCACCCTCCCCCCCCCCCTTTTTTTTTTTACCATTTTTCGAACTTGGACATGTCGATCGGGAAACACGCCTACAGATTGATGATGAAGCCCAAACTTTTCTGCCATCATATGCACATCCTTCCTGTCCTTTCCAGAGCGAGTGTGGGGGATAAACACATCACGAGTAGGATCATCACAGAATTCATTGAGTAGTTCATATAGTTCCGCCATTCTATTATCACTACCACTATCTATTTCAAAACAAAAATGTTAATAAATCTCCCCCCCCCTACTCCTCCTCTATCCTAGTAGTTATAGTATCCTTACATCCTTGACGATGTCTTGATGGCCGTTGTTGATTGTGACGATCATTATTGTGATCCATATCTCTTGATGACTGTCCATAGGATACTGGCTTTTTGAGTTCCACACGTAATCTTCTTCCACCCAATTCTAATCGATGAAGACCATTGATGGCAGCACTAGCTTCTTGACTAGTTCGATAATTCGCAAAGGCCAATCCACGGAATACACCATTGTCAAAGTGATAGTTGAGGGCATAAGGTGTAGGAATATCATTGATATTCTATGGTAAGGTACATAGCAGGACAGTTAGTACTACAATGATATATATATATATATATATATATTGGTTACTTTTTTTAAACTCTTACCATAAGATAATAAAAATCATCTTTTTTCAAGGAGAAGGGAATACTTTTTATGACTAGAGCAATTGGACCATCATTAGCATCTTCTACAGTCGTCTCCTGTTGGGGGAGGAAGGAGGGTGAGGCTGGTGCTGAGGAAAATTCCTTTTTTCAAGAAAAGTTGGTACACAAGATTAGATGCTACTTGATAATTATCTTTTTATATAAATTACCTTGTATTTCTTGATGTTTCGTAAAGGATTGGGTAGAGATATACGAGGAGACGACTGTTCAGACATGATTGGCCACAAAATTAAAAGAGGAAAGAAAAGGAGTTGAAAAGGGGAGAGGAAGACAGAAAAAAAGAGAATTTTCATTTTCATTTCCCGCCATATCGGCATTTGAATTACCTCACCTCAAAAGTCTCCTTTCTCTTCTCCTCCATTTTTTTCCTTCCTTCTTCACTCTTATCTATTTTTTTGTAAGTAGCACCATACTTTTTTTGTTTATATCGAACAAGCAAATAGAAGGATGGATGGTATTCTAGTATATGGGACATGGATGGATGGATGGATGGATGGATAAATGGACGGATAGATGGATGGCAACAACAATCTACACCAATATAAAAAAAAAGAAGACAAACGATACTTGGATTTGTCAGCACTTCTTGTCTCACAAAAGTCAAACCCCCCACCAGATGACTTCACTGCATTTAAAAGGATCACCAACATTCGATAACCAATAAACATAGCACCACTATTGTATATTACAGTAAAAAGCAACTTAAACAAACCTCAATCACTTGCCCTCCATTCTTCTAATAGCTTGTTTAATACCCCTCTGTCTCTGATATATACTAATGACCTTTTCTTTTTATTATTATATTAATAGAAAATGGGTCGCCGTCCTGCTCGCTGTTACCGTTACTGTAAGAACAAGCCCTACCCCAAGTCTCGTTACTGCCGTGGTGTCCCCGATGCCAAGATCAGAATCTATGATTTGGGTCGCAAGAAGGCTCATGTTGATGACTTCCCTCTCTGTATCCATTTGGTCTCCAACGAATACGAACAATTGTCTGCTGAAGCCCTCGAAGCCGGTCGTATCTGTTGTAACAAATACATGACCAAGACCTCTGGTAAAGATTCCTTCCACATGCGTATCCGTGTCCACCCTTACCACGTTGTCCGTATCAACAAAATGTTGTCTTGTGCTGGTGCCGATAGATTGCAAACTGGTATGCGTGGTGCTTTCGGTAAGCCCAACGGTTTGGTGGCTCGTGTCAACATTGGTCAAATCATCTTCTCTGTCCGTACCAAGGATTCCAACAAGGCTACTGTCATTGAAGCTCTCCGTCGTTGCAAGTACAAGTTCCCTGGTCAACAAAAGATCATCATCTCCAAGAAGTGGGGTTTCACTCCTTTGGCTCGTGAAGACTATGTTACTGCCCGTGCTGAAGGCAAGCTCCTTCCTGATGGTTGTTACGTCAAGTTTGTCCCTCAAAAGGGTGCTCTTACCAAGTACTTTGACATGGCCTCTCGTGTTTAGATAATTTATCTAGTTTTAGTCCTTTATACTTTTTAGTTTATCTTTTATCAATAAAGAAACACTTTTTTAACAAATTATGGGAAATTGGATTGGGGCTTCAATAAAGAATGGAATCAATAATTTAATCATACATATCCTATTCTATTGTATTTTATAGGGGTGGTGGATTGATCTTGTCACTTGTCTTTTACCTCCTTTTGAATAGAATTAGGTATATAAACAGTGATTACATTGTCGCTTTGTATCACATTATTATAGGTTGACATAATATGATGCGATTGATCTTGATTTTGAATGCATTGATCACTCTATTCAGTTGCACTGGCATAACTGTAAACTTGGTTTCCACTTTGGGAATGGCGGTAGGTGGATAGCGGGGTTTACATCATGCGTATAAAAATATTTATGATTTTTTTCGCCTTAGTCTTCTTCTTCTTCTTTTAATGCATCTCTTTTAGATGACTTTTATTGGCAGGTAAGGAACACTTGGAATGTGAAATATATATATATATATATATATGAAGGAGACTAATCAACTATACTCTACTTTTGTTTGTTAGTGTTGGATCTGGACAGCTACCTTCATTCTCTCTGTCCTTGTCGCCCTACTCTTGTCTATTCTCACACTTTACAGTCGACCCTCAAGGTACAACTGGATCATCAAACTCACTCCTTTGGTCGTTTTTATTGTGACTCTAGCTACATGCATTATCCTTGATGACAAAACTCCTTGGTTGAATGTCCAACTTGAAGACCGACATGCTACGTTTCCAAATGGTATGTTTGTCCACTGCGCTCTCTACAATGATCCTAAATATCCTGCACTCTATCATCGGTAAAGCAAGCACCTCTCCCACAAACATAGGTATGATTGTATGATACTAATCTTTTTAAATAGTTGTATACTTATGGATATTGTGTGGCTATCTGGTATTTTGATCTGCTTCCTTTGGTTGATGCTATTTTGTGTTCTATGTTTTTCTACCTCAAACTCGCCTTCGTCTTTCTCGTCCTCGATTCGATCTACAGCACAGTCAAGTATTCAATTCTACAAATATTATTTATCTGATACACATTGTAAACTAGACCGACCATCACATACTCTCGACAACAGTAAAGGTAATGATAATGATGATGTGAAGAACGCAACCACCATGCAACAATTGGATCCTTCTTTTACATATGCTCCAACCAAATCGTTACCATTTTTGGATCCTCGACTAAGCGAAGAAACACTCTACAACAATATCTCAACAAAAGACTACGATCTGGATGCCCTTTTACTCGTTAAACCTCCACAACCTCAAGAAGAAAAGATACAGGTATCAGATGAATGGCTCAAAACAACAACATTCCAGGGATTCGCGCCGAATGATAATAACACTATTGACAACAGTAACAACGCTCGCATGCGGTCGATGGACATGGGAAGGATTCAACACAACAACGATAACGGATCATGTAATTCTCGGCGCATCATGATTGCTCGGTCTTGCCCTGGCATAAAAAAGGAAAGGACGACCTTGACGAAATGGAAACATACGACGGACAATACTCTTTTACGCTATTGAATAGGATTAAAGTTTATCTCTGTACTGTAGTTTATAATTGTATACTCCCCATTGTTACCCCCTACACCTTTTTAATTTTATACTTTCCATTTATCCCCATCCACATACAGATATATATATATATATATATATATATATCAATACTGTTATTATCTTTTATGAAATAAAACAAATGGATCAATTAGTAACTACTTGTCCAAAACAGGTTAAGACTAAAAAAAAACGACAATGCATGATTCCATCGGCGGGTTTTTGAAATCATACACTTGGTTTTTATTAAAAAAGAGGGGTTGAAGAAATGATGGTAAAAGGGATTAGATTAAATAATGGTCTATATACTATATATAAAAAGGATGAATAACAATGTAATAATAACATCAAAGGAGGGGGGAAGTATGTTGGGTAAACTATGGAAAGGGTGTTGGATAACTAAAAATAGTACATAATGAAAATAATGGATTTATAAAAGACAATGACAATCACCATCAGAGCAAACCCCCACCCAATCTAAAGATAGGCTTTGACAGATATCATCGCATCCTTCATCGTTGTTATCTTGACAGGTACCAATACCAACATCAGTGCAGTAACATTGATCAAACACACACATCCCATTAGTATCTTGGGTAGTATCACCCCATTGCTGTTGTGCGGCGCATGCTTCTTGACAACTTTTGGATGACTGATTTGCCATTTCGCCATTATGCCATTTTAACTGTTGTTTATCAAAATTCGTTGTGCATGGATCTGTCATTGCTTCGATGGTGATTGAGATGATGGATAAAAGGATAATGATGATGGTACATATAGATGATGATGAAAATGTTCGTGACATGGTGATAGGTATAATATACATGGGAGGAAAAGAAGAAGAAAAAAAGGAAAGTAAAAGACCAGGCTACATTTATGTCCAGAATTTGAATCCCGCCATATGAACGTTACACTGACTCGAATTCTTATTTTTCTATTCATGGTGAAAAACTAATTCAGTATGGTAAATATCCATGCTGAATTTCAGAAGTTTATACAGTTCATATTCACCTACATAATAAAACGTTCAATTGGTACCTGCATGAACCCCATCCTAACTACATGCCTACGAATTCTGAGAAATATACGGTGAGGAAATTCAACATGGCTTTCTCAAACATGATATCTGCTGGATATGAAGTACCTATTATTCATTGTGGATTTTGTCAGGTTACAGTTACATCTTCCACATTGGGTGAACCCTGGAGTATGCTTTGTTTACCAGGAACATTTAACTTAAATTAATTTTCAAACACCGACACGTGGAAGATTCATTTCCGGAAACCTGCCACACGTTGTGTTCCCATTGACATTTGAAAGCTATTGACACCAGCGTGGTATACTCTTGTCAAAAGATGGGCTAGGCTGATGGAGCAAAGATTCATGCAGACTTGTCATTTAAAATCCCGCCACTCTGGTGGTAAAAGACCCCACCCCCATATACACGGGAAATACTAGGCGCGGGGAAAGTAAGCACGGAATTTTGAAAGAGTACTACTCGCTCAATTGTTAACGGATGCTAATGATTAAAGTGGCGATGTAGACACTATATCATATTTTCAACATAGGTTACTGCAAAATGCAAGCTCCAAGACCCTTGTGTCGGTATGTTCAGACTTACGATGACTTTTACTTGTCCTTTGTAAGGGGAAAAAAAAAAAGAGTACGAAGACGGAACGACACTTCATTTTCAAACGCCGAACACCAAAATTCCGTGTGCCTAGCAATTCCTATACACAAAACCAGATGTCATTTTCATACATAAACAAAGAATAGAGAGATATCAAAGACAGATATTTGGGCACTTATATTTATTAGGTTGGTAAAAGATAAGTTGGATGTGACAGATACAGTAATAAATAAGTAAAAGGTAAAAGTTATAGAAGTCCAAGTAAGTAAAATTAAAATAAAATAAAAAAGAAGCCAAATTGATGATTTCGATCAGTAAACACCACCTTTACCATTCATAGGCACATCGATCGAGCTATCATCATCATCACCCATTCGTTTGTGAGGTTTGACCATAGGCATATCGTACTTCATTGTCTTTTCAAGATGAGTATCCGCTCCATCAAATGTCATTTCTGCTGTCATATGGTCCGCCGTGTGCATGTTCTTTTGAGTGGTGCCGTGGTTCTTGGATTTGCCAGAGTTTGTTGTGACCCAGTGGACAGTAATCACATTAATCTTTTTTAAAAAAGAAGAGAAGCAAGTTTAGTGATAGGTTGTCTTTTTTTTTGGGGGGGAAGAAGGTCTCTTACCGTTACGTCCAATGTACATGCAGTCAAACAGATCAAACCTCTTTGATGCCCCGCACTTGTCACAACCAATAAGACGTTGATGAAGGAGATGGTCAAACACACCACAGACGCAACCAAGGTTCGGCGAGCAAGACGATATAGCTTGGATCGTTTCCAGTCAGTACGTGAGTTACGGCCAACACTCATCAGGGGACTCATAAAGAGCCAAGTCAAATAGCAATTAAAGATCTATCAAAAAAAAAAAGGATGAGTTCATTAATCTATGAAGGGAGGAGGTTAGGTACTTACAAAGTCATAAACCAGCAATGGAATACTAGCCACGTATTGCAAACCAATGGTACATTTGCCATCAGCTTCAATATAGATATTTCGGAATGTTAACTGGAAAGAAAAAAGAAGGAGAGAAGCAAAAATAAAAAGGAGGGAGTTTTTTTTTGAAAAGTTAAAGCGGGGGTTGAAAATCCATGTGTATAGATATTTCTTACCATGAGGATGAAAATGATGACATAAGGGAATAAGAGGCAAATATGGAACTTGTACTGGCAAGTTTTCATACGAGTGGTTTTCACAGCAGTAACAAGATGGACACGTTCAATCAGCCATGCATAGATAGCAATCTTACTACCAGCATAAAAGAAATCACAAGACATCATTCCCAAAGTGCATGAAACAATGTTATCTTGAGAGGAAAAGAAAAGGACGGGTTTTTAATATCTGACATTAATGCAGATGGGTTTAAACTTACTATCATTCGTCGACACCACGACAATGGAGGAAGCAGCGAAAGCCCAAGATAATGTATATAAGATGATAACAAGTACACGGCCATAGTTTAGAGTTTTGATCTTTTCATTAAAGGTTTTTGCCCCCAAAGCGACAGCGAGTACTGTGATGCATGCCAAAGAGATGAATTCTGATCCAATCTCCATTGTATCAGGCCCCACGATTCCTTGATCCACAACAATCTTTGTGGTAGTAGCGTTATCTTGACTCATTCTACTTGTTGAATAGCTAAGGTAAAAGTTAAGAGAAAGAGAGAAAGAGAAAGAGAGAGAGAAGGATCGACTTTTTAAATTCACCCTCTTTTATTCATTTTTCTTCGCAAAAAGAAAAAAAAAATAGGAGATCGACCTGCCTCTTCCCTTTATCAGAACCTTTATTTTCTCCTTAACTGGTCAATAGAAAAAAAAAATGCATCCACACACTGTTCAAGCGAGATTACTCCTTTTAAGTACGACAATCATTTATAATACCAGTGACGATAATGTTTGGACGAGTTATACAAACACCGAACATGTCGTTTATCCTCTCCTTTCTCAAGTTGACAGATCAGAAATGGGAAGGAAAAAAAAAAAGGAGAAGCGTCTTTTTTTTCGCCATTATTCATTGTACATATATAACTTTAATGTTGTCATCTTTTGAGTTGAATATGATTGAATGAAGCATGATAAAAAAGTGAATCGGGAATACCTCGATGAAATATTTAAAACCCGACATCCGTAAAAGGAAAGCGGGGTAGTCGAGTCAGTGAAGAGCATTAAGACTCTCTCGCGTGTCACTATTATGCTATCGTTTCTTTTGTGCCCTTTGATCCTTACTTTTGTTTTTGAAAACATGTGCGATTGCATAGGATTAGGAGAAAGAAAGAAAAAAAGAAAGACTCAAACGGTGGCAATTGATGGTCGTAAAACGTTCCTGAAATGTGAATGTAGTTTTTTGCATGAATTCTTTTTAAACACAATCAGATTCAAAATATAAAAACTGACAATACCCATTATTACTGGCGCTATCCACGGTTATTTATGGTACTGTACTATGTAGTAGAAGAAGAAAACGTTTCTTTAGCATTCCAAGGAGTTATTCTTGAATGTGAAATCAGGATTCGCCTTTTCCGCACTAAAGTCAATGGTAGAAACGGTAGTATAACCAGTGAATAAAAAACAACAACAAGAGACTGCGTCGATTTATGCCGTTGGCAACAGTAATACTGACTGCATGTTCCTTTACATTGATAACAATAACAAAGGCATTCCGACATAACTCCATCTGATTCCAATGATATTACTATCTATGAGGAGGGTGAGTCAAAAACCAAGTCGCCTTTTTTTCCCCTCCTTTTCTCCTAAGTTCAATCCACATGTAGATCACCCCAGTCATTAACACCATTCATAAAATATCATGTGAGTCAGTTGTTTTTATTACTATTAATATTGAAATAATAGACAGCAATATAAATAACTAGAATAGACTATACTAAACTATATAACTACTGTATAGACCAAAAGAGGCCAAGGATCCACCGAAATGACTATTTCTTCCCTTTACCCTTTTGCTTCTTTTCATCTTCATCCATCTTCAATAGTTCCTGTTGCGCCTTTTCCATTTCCTTGAGCTTCCGTTCGGCATCGCGTTCTTGTTGCTGTTGTTGTTCTTGTTGATCCCGTTTTTCCTGCGCCAGTCGTTTCTTTTCTTCAGCCGCCCGTAATTGCACCATTTCCTTTTGCAGTACCTTTTGTTTTTCGTGTTCCAACATTTGTGCGGCGGTCGAGAAGATGGTTTGACCCCAGCCTTCCTTGTATGTGTTGGCTTCCATTGAGATGGCTTGGAGTTCGTTCATGATGTCTTCTTCGGCCACCGTGAATTCCGTCCACAGATCATCACCTACGCTTCCCATGCGCATCAATTGTTGTAGGGCGGGTTTTTCTTGTTGCACTTGGACCAAACGTCGCACACCTTCCATGGCCCGTCGTAATAAGGACGCACGTAAATGATGTTCAGGTACGGAGGTTTCGCAGTTCAGTAGGCTAATGTACTCTTCTTTGGCTTCGTTTTCAGGGAACCAAGGATCGATTTGTTTCAAACCTATTAGGGTGTTAAAAAAAAAAAAAGGAGATGTCATGATGAGTATGTAAAAAAAAAGTTGGTATAGTTGTTTTATCATATCATTCATTAATGAACTTGCCTGCAAATTTACGATAAAAGTGGGAAAAGATGCTCATGGCAGTGACGCATCCCCCAAGATAGACAGCAGGTAGTAGCAATGAGTTCATCGTCAATAATGTGTGTTGTTCTAAAGGGAAGGAAAACAAAAAACATAATCGACCTGACGGGTCTATAAAATGGAAAATGATGCAAAAATCTCTGATTGGTCGGCGGGATCCTAATCATTTTTTGATTTGAACTGCTCTGCCTGCCATTTTCCAATTCCCTCTTCTTTCTTTAATCGACTTTTTTTTTGCCACCACTCGTTTATACACACTCTGTATTGATTAAAACTACTCGGGATATAGTCTCCTTCAAAATAAAGGTATAATGTATTCATACTCTCCTTTCTTTGAAACAACTCCAATTCCCCTACTTGACCCCTCCTTTTTTTAAGGTATCATTGAAATGAAACGGATGCAACCAGGATCAATCTTGGAAACGATATTGACAACACCATGCACTTGGATCTTTAACTGAAACTCCTATTCAAAAAAAAAAGCCCTTGGATACTTTGAATCACCTGATGGAATGGAAATGCATAGAAGTAAAACATTAATCTCGTCAACCAACAATCGGCTTTTTGTGGGAAAAAAAAAGGGGGGGGATAAGCGAATAAAATTGCGCTGTAATACTACCTAGTCCTACTCCTCATTCTTCATCGATCACACGGCTCTCTCTTTCTATACATCAACAACAAACGAGAACACTCGGATTAGTATTGAAGATATCTTCTTGGAGGGAAAATGATACTCAAACAAACATGATCATGACGTTGGATTCAGTACTCACTCGACACTTGGTGAATGGAACTAGTATAGTATATGTTTACCTTGTAGTAGTGTATAGATTTTTAGTATAGTTAGAATAGATAACGTTTATGTATAATAAAAAAAAAACTGGGTGTTTGATGGACTTATAATGGATGGGTGTGGTGCAGGTCATGCAGTAGCGTACTTCTTTTTAGACTTTGACATAATTGGTATATACTCTCTACTTCTTTGTTTATGGATTAGGGATATGCGTTGGGGAAAAAAGTCCTATATTTTTTCGGAAACCTACATATATTCCCTTATTCTGCCTTCTGTTTGACCAGAGATACCATCATATCTTTTCCTTCATGCGAAACTGAGTTTGAACATTCAACTTTTACTCTGTCCAATCAAAATAGTGAATAGTAGGAAACGAGAATTCAATACCCGCCAGTAAAGGCGCTAAATTTGTGGATCTTAAAATACGCCCTTTTTGCTGCCGTCATATAAAAAACCGACGTCGCCCTTCTTTCTCTTCTTCTTTTCTTTCTTACTTTTATCCTTTTACACTTTTATCCTCCAAAAAAAACTAAATCTCTCTCACCATGGCTCCTCACAAACTTTGCATGATTCCAGGTAAGTCACTTGTTGTAAAGCCTGGTTATCAACCTTATTTAATTAATCCCTCTTATCTTCTTTCCAGGTCCTATTGAATTCCATGAAGATGTCCTGACCTCCATGTCTACTCCTGCTACTTCCCATGTTGACCCTTTGTTTGTTCCTGTCTTTGGTGAATCTATTGAAATGGTACGTGAAGTGGTCCAATCCAAGGTGGCTCAACCTTTTATCACTTCTGGTTCTGGTACTCTGGGTTGGGATATGATGGTCAATTTGCTCGAAGCTGGTGATGAAGTCCTTGTCCTTACCACTGGTTACTTTGGGGATCACTTTGCTGAATGGTAACTATATAAAAAAATAAAAAATAAATAAACAATGGGTTTGGGGAATACGTTTATACTAACACATTTGATCTTTTATTACTCACTCATAGTTTGGAAGTCTATGGTGCCAAGGTCACTTACCTCCGTGCTGAACCTGGTAGCCGTCCTTCTAAAGAAGCCATTGCTGATGCTTTATCCAAGACCAAATTCAAAATGGTTACTGTCACCCATGTTGATACTTCGTAAGTCTTAAAAAAAAAAAGTGACAAGTCTTAAAAAATAGATAACCTTAATTTTACTTTCTGGATATTTTAGTACCGGTGTTTTATCTGACATCAAGGCTGTCACTGCTCAAGTTAAGGAAGCTTCCCCTAAAACTCTCGTGGTCGTGGATGGTGTTTGCTCCGTGGGCTCGGAAGAAATCAAATTTGATGACTGGAAATTGGATGTGGTGATCACTGGTTCTCAAAAGGGTCTTGGTGTCCCCCCTGGTCTTTCCATCGTCATCGCCTCTCCTTTTGCTATTCAAACCTTCAAGGATCGCAAGTCTCCTGTGCCTTCTTATTACTCCAACTGGAACAAGTGGTTGCCTAGTAAGTATATAATGAAATGATAATCATAGAGGAAACAATCTAACTCGATCTCTTTTTTTTTTTTTTTTTTTTTTAATTACCAGTTATGAACGCCTATGAAGCACGCAAACCTGCTTACTTTGCTACTCCTGCTGTCCAATTGATCTATGCTCTCCACACCTCTTTGAAACTCATCCTCAGCCAACCTTTGGAAACTCGCTTCAAGAAACATGCCGATGTGGCTGCTGATTTCCGTAAAACTGTCCGGGACTTGGGTTTGAAGACGGTTGCTCAAAGTGAAGAAGCTGCTGCTAATGGTATGACTGCTGTCTGGTTGCCTGAAGGTGTCGAAGTGGGTCAATTGGTTCCTGCTTTGGCGGGTAAGGGTGTCCAAATTGCTGGTGGTATCTTGCAAGGATTGGCTACAAAGTACTTCCGTATCGGTCATATGGGTATCTCTGTCATGGATGATGATCGTCAACACATCAAGAAGGTCAAGGATTCTTTGGTCTCCTCTTTGACCGAACTCGGTTACAAGAATTAGAATAGTTTAATGCTAGATGTAGTCCTCTTTTTTTTTTTTTATGATCCCTTATCCGTTCCCCCAATGTATGTATCTTTTGTACCAAATAAAAATCAGTGTAAGAAAACTCATATCTTTTTTTTAACATTCCGTATAATAAACTGTCTTCCTACATATATTAAACACATTTTGAACATCAACATTCATCTCCCCATTTTATCTGTCTATACGTGTACCTTATCTATTTTAAGGGGCAACTAGAATAACAAACACAGAAATGGCAATTTTTACGAGAGTAATTTGATGTGTGGGGTTTGTATTTATCGTCTGCATATGAATTCCGATCAGCTGTTCGAATCCCGCTTGTCCCTCACACCAAGATAAATTTAAAATGACCACAGTGTTAATCTATATCAATGATGTAGGGGATGTAAGTATTTGTTCATTCGCCTTCCACAACAACTTTTTAGCTCGAAAACTTGTGCAGTCAGGTCATTCTCAAGATGTTGTGGTCTCTCATCTGTAAAAACCAACAAAAAAAATCATTTTCAAATCCTGCCTTTGACTAACCATCTGTGTGATCCTTATTGAGAATTATAAACACCATTGCTTAATTACTGACCAAGAAAAAAGGCCATGTAGGTCTAGGTGACGTGGGATTTGTATTCTGTTTTGTTTGAACGGGCATGAGATTATACTCACCGTCGGGATTTGAATGTCATGAAAATCATGCAAAGGTTCACTTTTTGAACCTTTGATTCCAAACCATGCCTTTCTTGTAAAAGAGATACTTATCATGACGGTATCATTATCACTATACTAGTTTTGCGTAGAAAAGCTTGATATAAAGAAGAACATTAGTATTTCCAATCAAAAAGTATGTATGAATTCAATTAGTATCAAGTGAATGCAGATGGATGTCCATGAGTCTATAAGATATTCCTCAACTCGATCCATGTTCTTTCTCCCCCCCTAAAAAAACAATCACACCTACAGTGTTTCCACAGTTACTTGTCGTGTTTTTGGAAATCGATGTCGCACTAAAATAAAATGAGTTGTCGGGAATTCAAAAAAAGAGATGACCGATTTTTTTGATTGCCTTTTCGCATTTTTTGGTTTTGAGTTGGCGCAGACGCGACTATCGTGAAAATCATGTCGTGAAATCCAAAGGCAAAATTACTACTAACTCAATCAGTTCACATTCGTTCAGTTTTAATACTTTTACTTACCATTGATGTAATAGCGCCCGCATCTTCCAATAGTAATCATAAGAGCAAAATCTTGCGTCGTATCTTGAGCAATAATAAATTGAGCGATTGGACCTCAAGTAACGGCACCACCAGAAATTGTCGTGTATTTCCAGGGTATATGTCACTAGAAATTGTTCGAGTAGACCATATGTTGAATTTCAAGAAAATATGTAAATCAAGTGAAAGAGCCAAAAAAAAAAAAAAAAAAGAAAAGAATGAGCTGGGGTTTAATTCCGTTGTTACCAGTAACGTAAGAATGTGTTACCGGTAACAAGCCTTGTCTCTCTTTGAATAAAAAAATCATGCATGACCCAAAGTAGCCTATTTTCAAAAAAAAAAAAAAGTTACCTGGAGACTAGCAGCTATTTTCCTCCCCAAATTACACACCTTTTTTGCATCATAGTATCAACCACCCAGTGGTTTTTGTGGGAACTTTACTGGGATTCGTATTTAATGCGAACCCTATGCACATAAGCCCACTGTTTTTAACACCATTATTCACGAACCTTCTTCTCTCAACAAAACAGTTCTCGCCCAAAATTCTAGCCTATCAACAATCAACACTTTTTCATACTGTTATGAGATTTTTGTTCTTTTATTTTATCAAGATAATAAGCATATATACACACTATTCTAACAATGAGTGATAACTAAACTAAAGAGGATATAAGAGTAAAGATCTAAACACAAAAAGAAGGAAGAGTAACAAACTGAGTTCCACATTTGAGAAAATCCCCTTGTTGTCGGAGTTCCATAAAAATCACATCACTGGTGTACGAAAGGCTGATGTTTGCTGGGGAGACAGTTGACATTGGTGACAGTAGGCGCGACCCAATTGCCAGAGTATCCTAAAGTTCAACGTATATATATATATATATATATGAAAATAATATATCAAGACATGTTTTATTGGAATAAAATAAGGGGGGATAGATAAAACTATACTATAGTACGATAAAAATGGGGAAATGTATGGCGGTAAACAAGGTTCATTCATTCTTGACCAAATCGAGTCGCACATCTTCGCCAAGAAACATGTGTTGGGATTGAGCCTAAGGAAGTCTAGTCGACCATCTTTGATAGGTTTCATTCTTTTCAGTGGAAAGCACGAAGGGAAAGGATAGACTTGCCACACATTTCCTCGCAGATTTCAATAGGGAAGAGGAAGATAACAGGACCAGGAAGTGCACATGAAAATAATCAGAATACAAATAAATTAGTAATGATTTTTATTTTTTTATTTTTTCAATGACTTACCTTCAAGACCAAGTCGAGTTGCCAAGAATTAGCATCATCGCCGGATGCATTGATATACACGTTTTGAAGAAACCTGAGACCAAGTTTTCAACCTTCAAACTCATAATAAAGATTGTCCTGCAAGGCCCAGTAGCAAGAGCGTTCGATTAGTGAGTAGTTAATCTACTAGCCAGAGCATCCTTTTGATATTCGGTAGAAGAAGAAAAAAGAAAACAAAGGCCGCGAGCAATTTTAGAATCGGAATTATAAAAAAAATCTTTGGGTGTGATGTGGAGCGAACTTTACCGAATTCAGATCCCGATTACTCTATCGTTCCACCTTGCCATCATGTATTCGATCACAGTACGCCTCCAGTCTTACACAGTCCATGTTTGGTTTACATTGAGGCTACTACCATGAGCTAAAATAATTTCCCCTGTAAGATCATCATGCACTACCCTATTATATGATATGATAAAACGATTTCCCATTCAAAGATCAGCCTTTGCAACAATAAACAAATTGTAAACCAAAACATCGATTTATTTACAAACATATAAAAATAAAAAGCATACTACTAAAAAACTAAACCTATAACACTACTAATACATTATTCTATTGTTGTTGACCAGGAGCAGGTTGTCGTTGTACAGCAGATTCACCAAAGTTGAAAATCATGTCTTTGGCAGTTGTATACAGGCGACTGACTACAGGTGGAATATGGGGACTGGCAGTAGGAGGAAGTAAGAGACGGTCCAATGTGACACGGAGATCACCAAATTCTTGTCGAGTGTAAGTAGACAAATGATACCTAAATCGTAAAAACTGGGCATAAAGAACCACAGGTACAAGGCGCAGTCTATGGGGTTTATTGTGATATGGTGTGAGTGTGTTGCCCCTTTATTGGTCATCCTCATCCCCTCCTCCTCCTCCTATTAGTATTACCTGAATAGACCCAAGATTAATCTAGGCATGATGATAGTGACTTCAGTTTTGGCCACGAATTTCATGGCAATACTATAGTTCTTGTCGGTCCAAGTCTTGATCTTTTGTTGAGTCTTGGCTTGCCACGTGATTGGTGCGGGAGTCGATGATGATCCAGAAGTTTGTCGAGGTGCAGGAGGTGCGGGAAATACAGTTGGAATGATGTTGGTACGGACATAACCCAGAGTATGGAAGACCGAGAAAGTGACTATAATAAAAGAACCCCGGTTAATAAAAACATGGTAACAGTGTCTTTAGCCGACAAAAGGTATAAAGAGTATATCATCCCAACTTACCAAAAGGAATCAAGGTCACTATGGTAAATAGAAAAAGAGATGAAGGTAAGCATTGATTTTTTTGTTGTTTTTATCGACTTGTAGGGGTTTGAGAAGATATTTTTTCTTTTCTTTGTGAGGTTTACCTTCAATAGGATCCGAGAAGAAGTTGTATGTAGCCAAGAAGAAGTATTGTACATTTTCGTCGGTCACCAAACGTTGAGCATAAGTAGCGTTGAATTTGGGAAACTAGAGATAAAAAAAAAAATAAAAAAAGAGCAAGTGAGCATTCCAAACCATCAGACCCATTTCCACAACGAGAATACAATCTTGACTTACCCCATGAGTTTTGTAGATGACTACACCATAAGAGACCAAAGCACCCAAGTAGGCAATCTTGTATGCTTTAGCATTGCTGAAGAAGGAGAGAATATAAAACAAGGATCCTAGGAGAGTAAGTACGTGACCCACAAACCAAGGGAATTGTAAAGACTAGAGAAACAAGTTTGAATTAGTGGATATTCTTGACCGGGGGTTTCCTTCCCAAGGACCGTAGTTGGAAAAGTGTTTTATAGTACATGTTTTACCTGTGCAAGTAGAGAAACACGTTCAGCCAGAGAATGGGAGCTTGGCGAAGGCATTTTAATAAAGTAAAAGGAGAAGAGAAGAAGGAAGAAGGAAAAATAAAAAATCAATTTGGGATTGAAAAAGGACGACTGGGTTCTTCGAAAGCGGGATTTGAAATCTATCAAGGGAAAAATTTATCACCTTTTCCAGTGTCTTCTTTTTTCTTCTTCTTTGCTCTCCATGACATTATGTCAAGAAAAATCCATGGGATCACAGCGACCCATCTGACCAACATCTTTAAAAAGTCGTCAAAACTACAAGCTGGTAACGAATGTTTTAGTGTCAAGGCGTTACCTTGGCGAACTGCTCCTCTCGGTCTCGATCCCACCAAAGATATGCGGGTCACATTTATCACGGGGAAAAAAAAGCTGGGCAAGCTCGCTGTATACCGTAACAAGGCGGAACGTCGGGTCAAGGCAAGTGTGTCAACTCATTTTCTCGACATGGCTCCTAAAGGTAACTAGTACATAGTCACCAACCAACTCTACACACTGACTCACTCTGTCTTTATAGGTCACGATTATATATTTTACCTCAATCCTGCTGCTGTCCTCATAAAATGGAAAGAATTACAAGATCAAGTCCAAAAAGCTGCCACCAGAATCCAAACCTTGGTGCGAACAGACAAACCTAATCCTTCTCGTAGGCCTACATATAAAAAAGCTTGATACCCCATTGTTTACTTGTGTATAGCATATCTCTTTCTATAATAAAAGTGCCTGTCATTCAATTTTATGTTAAACCCCCGCTCTTGTCTCTTTTTTCTTTTTTTTTTTTTTTTTTTTTTTTTTTTTTTTTTAACTCCTTAATTCTTTCTTCCTTCTCCATAATTATACATCTTTTAATTCATGACAGAAAGTAGTACCTCCTCCTCCTCCTCGTCCTCCTCCACAAACAATAAAATACCAGAAAAATCATGGACACCTTCACGCTCTTTGTCTGACTACTTGTGGCAATCGCCAGACTTATTCCAATGCCGGTTGACTCAAGATGCGAAACGCCATATCCTCACACAGTGTTACGAATCTTTATGGGAACAGGATCAACAAAGAATGCTGCACTACTTTTTCGCCACCTATGATGACTATCAACAATCTTTAACTCGTTTAACTGCCACTAGTGAAGATAAGGATCATCATATGAATATTGATCAGCAACAACAACAACAGCAGCAGCAACAGCAACAACCACCCTCATGGCACAGTAATGCATATGTCCCTCAACCAGATTTATCAAGTCAACGTGGACGACAGTGTGGGCATGTATTCCGTAAAGGTGAACCTGTCTACCGATGCAGGTATGTATGAAAAAGAAAAAAAAAAAAAAAAGAAAGATAGATGGGATTCATACATATATAGTATTGGTCAAGATGGGCGATGATGAGCCGAGACAAAAGGATGACGTTTAACTTTCTTCTTCTTCTTCTTCTTCTTCTCTTTATGTACCTAGGAACTGTGGTCTTGATGAAACTTGTGTCTTTTGCTCAACTTGCTTCCATGCTACTGATCATGATGGTCATGACGTTTTATTCTCTATCAGTCCTGGCTCTGGTGGTTGCTGCGACTGTGGTGATCCTGAAGCTTGGAAGGTGCCTCTACAATGCAAAGTACACTCGGAGGTTCATCAATTCACACAATCTCCTACCTTTGACGTGGAACCTCATCTCATCAAACCTATACACAACACCGTGGCTGTCTTGTTAGACTTTTTACTTGACACATTTGCTTTGGCTCCCGATGAAGTGGCCTTGCCCTCATCCACAGAAGAAGTCATCAAGGAAAATTATCAAGAAAGGACTGTATTAGAACGTATGGGTGTTCGTTCGAAATTCAACACAAAGGACGATGACAACAACAACAACAACAGTAGTAATATGGATGATGCATTCAAACAACGTGCAATGGATACCAAAGCAATTATAGAAGAGGATGTGGATATGGTGGATAAAGATTACTCGGATGCTTCACGTGACAAATCAAAGGTGGATTGGATGAATGGTCAAGATTCTCTTGATGGTGCTAACAAGGGTCAAGATGGCGCAGACGAGCTTTATGCTTGTATCGCTTGGAATGACGAAGCCCATGCCTTCTCTCATGTTTTGGAATCTATCATGTCTGCTACTGGCTACGATTGGGAAAAGGCGAAAAAGATCGTTGATGTCATTCATGTCCATGTAAGTATAAAAATAGTTGGATGATCTATTCATGGTATTAACTTGAAATCTTTGTTTGATATTATTAGGGTCGTGAAGTGATTGCGCTTTCCAACAATGTCGATGAACTTCGTAAAATTGCTGCTCCTCTAGCTGCCATCAAATTGGGTGTAACTATTCGACCTGCACGCTCTACCTTCCGTGAACAAGTATGTGGCGTATTGGTGGAATGGCTCAAAGAACTTGTTTGTGGTCAAGTGCGTTTCTTCACTCAAGTCCCTGGTGGTGATGCTCTAGTTCGAACTGTATTATGCCGAGAACTCTGCGCTGAATGGGAGTTGCGTCTTCCTTTGGCCATACTTACTACTGGATCTCGAACAACAAGTCGAAATGTCTCTGATGTTGTGGACGTTGCACAGACTGGGATCAGGGTCGGTATCGAAAATGGTCCTGGTGTGGGCGGTGTCGCTCCTAATGGTGGCGATGGATTTCCAATCATTGTTGATCTCGACATGGAACACCCAGGAAATGCTATACCTACTACTACTACAGCAGTAGCAGCACCAACAACGACAGCAAGAGCAGTACCAGTACCGGTCTCATCCAATTCAACAACAGCAATCATGGACAATGTTGGCAATGAAGATGTGGATATGTTTGATTCGGAAGGATTTAGCCAATATCAAGCCCAATTCATGGTCGGATCGCCTGCATCAACATCATCAAGTCCTGTAGTATATCGAAATCAATGTGATGTGGCTACTATTGACTGGGATCCTGCCGCTATGGTGCGTGAATATCAAGGCCTACGAATTCAAGAAGACTCCTTTGGTGATTATTTGGAGAATCGCTCAAAAAGTGTGGTGGATGGCAAGAAGCCGGTGACAATTCCTCAAGAAACAATGACCATGGCCAAAAACATGCAAAAAGAATTTGAAGAAAAACTGCGTATCGACTACTTTATGCTCTATGATCGTAAACTCTGGAAGGAAATCAGGATATCACTACGGGAATTGTATATTGCTTCCTTGGCGTCTATGCCCATGTACAAAAAAATCCTCGGTAAGTAGCATTAAATGTGATGGTATGATGAATTATGTGCTTTAATACTAATACATTTTTTTTCTTTCTTTCCAATTCCTGCATTAGGAAAACGTCTTACTCGAAACTATGCTCGTTTGGCTGAATCATTCTTGTTGAGAGATAGGGAACCCGAAAACTCCATCATCCTCTTCTCGGTGCAACTCTTGACGGTACCCTCGGTATCTGATCTATTGGTTAATGATTACTACTTCTTTGGATTGATATGCTCTACATTGACGGCCTTCTTCTTGACGGATCACCTTGGCCTTCTTTTACCATCTGATCGGGCACGTTTACCTTCAAGAATCAATTGCGAATCCGGGGCCTTCCGAACTAGACGCTACTTTAATGCATTCCACGACTTGCGATACATCATGAATGTCACTATGATCAAACGCGTCCTCGCAGAAGATCCTCTATATCTCCGTCAATACATTGATCTCATTGGTCTCTTCCAAGGAATGAATGCTCAGGTCTGCCAAAAGGATACTCATGTGGAATACGAATCTGAAATATGGGTGAATGCTTTTAATGTTACTCTCCAAATCGCCAAATGCTGTCGACAGTTTGCTGATTGTTTTGGTACCCTTCCTTTGGACACTCGAGAACAGCGTGTTTTGGCAAGTAAAGTCCTGGTCCGTGCTCTCTCCCGGGTGCTTCAAAAAATTGTGGATTGGGGTATCGACATTGAAAATATACCACCCACGGAAGAACAAATAGTGGATGAAGCGACCGGGAAACCAAAGACAACTTCACCAACTGTTTACATCTCTGGCATTCAATCGCGTGTACATCATACCATCACACTTCCAAATATGGCTCCTCTAGAGGTGGTCGATTACAATGTGACGTCTCAAGCGGTCTCCTTCCATCACCCTTTACATTGGCTCTTGGCTGGTTTGCTGGAACATGCTCATATCTTGGATGACGATGTGCTAAAGGATGCAGGATGGACTAGTGGATTTTATGAAGCTATTTGTCTCTTCTCAACATCGGAAAATCAACCTGTGGCTCATCCTGATGTATTATTACCTATATTGGATTATCCTATTCGCACCATTGTCTTCTCTTCTCAAATTCGTGCAGGTGTTTGGGTCCGTAATGGGTATGGTCTTCGAACTCAGGTAAAATACTCAGAAAAAAAAAAGTATACATCGAAGCTGACTTTTTTCTTTCTTTCTTTATTTATGACTATAGGCACATCATTATCGTGAAATATCGCTCAGGGAAAACACTTACGATGCTGATATCTTCCTTTTGCAGCTTGGGTTCGTTACCGTTGGTTCCAACATCTTATTGGCGACTCTCATGGATCGATTTGACCTTGTCAACTGGTTCCAGGGTCTTACCACACACGAACAATACGACAGCACGCAAACAGTGTTTATGGCGGAAGAAATCTTGAATGTCTTGATTGTTTGTATCTGTGAACACAGCAATATCTTGGGTGTGTCCATGCAAGAGAAGATTCGACGGGAAATCATCCACAACCTTTGTCTGGGTCTCTCTTCTTACTCTGAACTCACCAAGCGCATTCCTGAACGACTCACCGAACATCCCGATTTTGATCAAGTGTTATCTCAAGTGGCAAACTTCAAGGCGCCCGACGGTATTCATGATCATGGACGGTATGAACTCAAGGACGAATGCTTTGATGAAGTCGACACCTACTTTTGGCATTACAGTCGAAACAATCGTGAAGAGGTGGAACTGGTGCTTAAATCTCGATGGAAAAAGGCGAACCCCGATAAACCTGATGACGCCTTCTTTGTCCTTCCCAAGTCTGGTCGTATTACTAATGGTCCCTTCAAACATCTGGGCTCTATTCTTCACACGCCTGTTATGGTGCAAATGTTGGCCTATGCTCTTTGGAACGACCGCGGCAAAAGTCACAACAGCGATACTATTCTTGATCAGTCTCTACACTTGGTGATGCTGGCTTTGTTGGACACCAATCACTGTATCTCTAAAGAAGATGGATTTTACCGACATGCCTTTGAACAGAAATACGAATTCAGAAACGGCTTTACGACACAACATTTATCTCTCTTCGACATCATGACCCTACTCCGCGGAGATGAAGAATACAAGCAAGTACATGGCCGATTTGACTGGATCTTCCATATGCTCGAAACTCAAGGGTTTGATCTTACAAGGGATGCGGTACAACAATGGCGGAGCAATAGCAACAGTAATACCAACTCTTCTCAACCTGGTGGTGCTGAAGGTGGTGATGGTCAAGCTGGTGAAACCTCTGAGTACGAAAAGAAGAAACAGGCTGCACGGGAACGACAAAAGAAGATCATGGCTCAGTTTGCTAAAGCTCAATCTCAATTCATGGAAAACAATGAAGGGCTCTATGACGACGAAGGTGATGATATGGATGAACAATCAAACTACACCCCTCAGCAACAAGAAGATGAATTGGATGATGATGGCAAGGATGTGGTACACCGGTTCTGTGCCTACCCTGTGGGAACATGTATTGTTTGTCAAGAAGATGTCCACGAACGATCCCCTCCCTATGGTCTCCTCGGTCTATTCCAAACTTCCAATATTATGCGTGAAACACCAATGGAAAGCAACAAGGTATTTAATGATGCATTGGCGATGGGTCCCAATCTTGACAGTCAGTGGCCTGACCAACAAGTCCTTCCTGATGACAACTCTACTATACCTGGATTCCCTTCGCAGCTTCACAAAACTGGTTTATATGCTTCCTCTTGTGGCCATTTGATGCATATCAAGTGTTTTGATGTGTATTGCACCTCCATCGACTCTCGCCACTCTACACAACTGACAAGAAACCACCCTGAAAACCGAAGTAGAAAAGAATTCATGTGTCCTTTGTGTAAATCTCTTGGTAATGCCTTACTGCCGCTGTTTTGGAAGGGAAAGAAGGAATCATCTGTTGGGCCTCTCACGAATGCAAACGATACGGCGTACGGCAACTTTATACATTCCGGTGGATACACTCATATTCAAACACTCAAACAAACTGTGGGACCGGCGCAACCAGTATTTCATCAAGGACGACGTAGTAGTGGTGCCAGCAAATTGAAGGAAACACTAGCAACTTGGTTGGTGGGGGAAGACCGAACATCTCGACGTGCTTCTGGCTCAACAGGCTTCTCTTTAACCTCCCCCTCACCTTTGGACCCTTCATCACCTTCCTCTTCTCATCAACAAAAAGATGAATCATCCTCTTCTACATCAGGTGACATACCATCCAATGGAAGTCTGGGACCTTTCGACAATGATATCCTTCACAACTCGGCAATACCCAACATGTCGGAGATTCACAAATCATATTCTCGACTCTTTGATATTTTGGCCATCATTCACCAAGAAGTCTGTGGAGATGAAGCAACCAAAGAACTATCAGCAGCAGCAAAAAATGTCGATCTTCTCTGGGGTATGTTTGGCTACACTATCAATGGGGTGGAAATTGCGACACGTGGTTTACCAAATGCTCGACCTACCAATGACACAGAATTCTCGGGTACTTTCTTTGACCAGATTCCTCAGCAAACGCAAATGTTACTTCGGATTCTAGGTGATACGGTCAACGCATATACAAGTCTTATGTGTCAGTCTGATCTGCCAACGGGATCTACTTTGGAAAAACCATCGACAACGGCTCTCAACAAGGTGCATGTATTGGCTCTGGGTCGAATGAAGCAAATATTTACGGATGTGACTCTGGATGACCTGTCGACTTTCTCCCTGCCGCCACTTCAACAGCAACAACAGCAACCAGGAAACGAACGATTGACAATGTATGAAAACAACCCATTACTAGATGACGACCCATTCATGATTTTGGTGGAACTCTCTTTACATATGGTGCCTGCTACACAAATCGAGATCTATCCTTTGATCCGGGTGCTTTTCTTGGCTGAAATCACAAAGACGGTTGTGGCCTTGATTGAAAATCGGGATCATTTTACCCCTGACGCCTTTGCCGATCATCAGGTGGTGATAAGCGAACAAGAGAAGAATGCTATGGCATACTTTGTCAATCTGGTATCGGACGACATGCATCAACAACAGTCTGGACAACAATTGACCAAGGACAATATAATGGATATGGGTGTACTCTCTCGACTCGTTCAATCATTCGTACTTCCCTTCTTACGCCGGTCACTACTATTGATGATCACCAAGTTTGGATTTATTCCTCTGCCTCGGGAAACAACAATGGATAATGGGATGATGGAAGAAGACGAAGGTGAAAGCGAATTGGATCGACTGTTACGTTTGCTCCGCCTACCATCGTGGTCGGATATGCTCATGGGTGGACAAAACTACAAGAGGGATCAAGAAAAACTCGTGCAAAACTGGTGCTATCAACATGCGCGGGAAATGAATCGAATGATCCAGCTACAAGAAATCGCCTGGGCCACACTGACAGCAACCACTCCACCAAAACCCAGCGGTGGCTTGAATAATAACAACAATAATAATAATGGATCCATGTTTAGTGGTACGATCAACCCTTCTCAATTCCGAATTGTGTTGGATTTACCTACCCCACTCTACCTCGTGCCTCTGCCGTCCCGACTGGATCGACTCTTTGATGAAAGCTTGCAACGGATTTGTCAGAAATGTGGCACTGTGCCTAGTGATCCGGCTCTTTGTCTCTTTTGTGGTACGTTTGTCTGTTGCCAAAGCTTTTGTTGCTCAGAGGATGAAGAAGGTGAATGTAATCTCCATACATTAGAGTAAGTAGTAGCAACACTGGAATGTATAGATGAAAATAATAATAATAATAATAATAATAATTAACTTTCCTTTTGTATAGTTGTGGTGGTGATATAGGTATCTTTTTATCAGTAAAACGGTGTGTATTGATCTTACTTCACAATGGCAATGGTTGGTTTATGAATGCTCCTTATTTGGATACACATGGTGAAGTGGATCAAGGATTACGACGTGGCCGACCCCAATATCTGAATACCAAACGCTACTCGGAAATTCGAAAACTTTGGCTGCAGCACAATATACCTATCTATGTTGCTCGTCAAATTGAAGCTACTTATGATATTGGTGGATGGACAACCCTTTAGTTTAGTCACAAATCTTCTTTTATATATATGCCATTTGTTTTTTATTGCTTTTGTTTGATGTTTTTAACTTTTTTTATAATAAAGAAATGAGAATCTACCTTGTTGATAATGATGTCTTTGTTTAATGTGTTAATTATATGAATTTGTAATGGCGGCTATTCAAATCCCGCCATTCATGCTAAAATATATTTAAATCCCGTCCTTGCTGTCAACGTGACGCTAACGTTTCATGACGATCAAAAAGGATGATATCCCTCAGTAGATGTAAAATAATCATCTTCAGTGGTATCCAAAAAAAAAAAAAAAAAAAAAAAAAAATAGCTACAATACAAACACTAGACGTACTTACCACACAAATTAAAAGATATTGTAGTATAACACAGTTATGTAATTGTTTATTAATTTTTAAAAAAAGTGGATTGGGATTAACTGGTTCAATAAAGTATCTAATATACATAGTAATTAAGCACCGCTAGATTACAAAAGTTTGATAGGATGTATTGGTATATGTGTAAGTGTTGCCCACACAATCTAGTTAGCTCATTCCCCACAAGTTCCCTTGTTGATTAATCAATGTCACCCATCAAAAATAGTGATCAGGATCATCCGCACCAACATGGTCGATTTGTCCTTGATTGAAGTTCCTTAGTACAGAGTTGGATGCGTTCGTCTTCATTTGCAAAGTTTGTTGTTGTTCCAAGAGCACATTCCTTTATTAAAGCCCAGATATTTCCAAAAGGACCAGGTATATTGAGTCGAATGTGTACAGAGAATGGGAATTAGCTTGAGCAGAAATTACTAAAATCAAAGAGACAGTAACACCTACCAAATAATAAGATAGTGAAAAGAAAGGAGAAGAAACATGGCTCATTCATTGGCTTTCAACTCCATCTGAGTCTAACCACAGATTCCCCACGCCATTTGATCAAATTTCAAATCCCGCACTAGATCTCACCTGATAGGATCAGTTTCGCTTTATTTCCTTGTTCTTCTTCCTTTATTTTTTTTCCTTATCCTCCTTTTTTCCCAATAGGAAACTACAACACGTTACTTACTCTTTTCTTATTATAAACAACCATAAATGAAATTCCTACAAGTCGACTCACTGGACTTGCTTAATTCTGTCTTTGAATGGGATTGCGGTGGTGAAGCAAGAATGACGGGAAGGGTTGAAGCCTATTCCTGTAAGTACCATGTTAATCATCTACATTGATACTAACTTTTATAATATACTTCTTATTCTTTCTTTTTAGGTAAAAGTGCAGGCTCGGACAAGAAACTCTTCAAACATATGGAAAACAAGTATAATGTGGTGATGAGTGGCTCCTTATCACCTCCTGATGACCATCTACCTATCGTCTCACCGTTTGGACGACTCGATGAATCGGCACCTCGAAAAACATTCTTTTATCTCTTATCAACATTGAATGCAGCCTTCCCTGATAACGACTTTAGCGACGTGCGACCGGATCAATTCAGTAAACAACCTTCAGTGGATATGGTGATTAATTCCGTCAATACCACTCTCTTCAACCTTGGGAATGATTACATTGTTAACAAGTATCGGTAAGTAAAGGTTTAGAAAGAAAAAACAATCAATGGTGCAGGCGGGGAGGATAGAGACCATGTAGATACAAGCAACTAATTATTATAAACATTTAAGAATGTGGGACATTTTGGATGAATTAGTGGAATTGAATGAATGCGATGTTTATAGCTACTCGGCTGATGTGGATGATGATCCGATGGTAGAAGAAGGATATATGTAAGTTGAAGTGTGATTTATGCAAAAGCGGGGGCGAAAAATGAATCTAACTACCGTTTTTTATTTTCAATACACATAGATGGTCAATGAACTACTTCTTTTTTAATCGGAAATTGAAGCGGATGGTATTTTTCTCGGTAAATAGCAGGTAAATGGAATTAAAATAAGGTACATACATTCACCTCTTTTGTATATTAACTGACGTGTTTTCATTTTTATAATGAATTGATAGTATGCAGGAAGACCAAGGCGACAATGATAACGATGATGATAATGATGATGATGATATGTATGCTGGTAGCATGGATAATGATGAACCAAGGTAAATCAAATATATATAGGAATCGGGAAACGGCAAATAGGTAACTAACGTGTCATGTGTTTGTGCTTTGCTTTCATAGACATCAGTTGGTTATTGGTGATATGGAATTCTGATGATCACATCTAGTTATCTATTATATAACTACTTTACCCTTCCCCTCATTCTCCTTTTAATGGTGGTGATATGTTGATTGATTATCAGGTCTTAGATCCACCCCTTGTGCCTGAAAATTTTTTCCAACTCCCGCCCTTTTATTTCGTGTCTTTTTTTTTTTTTTTTAATCCCCCCCCCCTTTCTTTCTCCTTTCTCTCTCTTCGACTTCCACATACCTAATCCTTTGTATCTTTCCCCTCCCTTCTTCCTCTTTTTACTTTATTGATTTTATCACCCTCACACACTTTATACATATACTCAAATAAAAAAACAACAACACAAAAATGTCACCTCACACAACACTAAAGAAACGCCCCTTAAAACGGTTGAAACAATTCCGATGCGATGGTTATGGTGATTGTGATATGGTATTCTCACGATCTGAACACTTGGCAAGACACATTAGGTATAACTCTCGCAGCAATTAAACAATGTAACAGATTACTAACCTTCCTTCTTCTCTTTCTCTCTCTTTTTTTTTTTTTTCTTTTTAGAAAACATACTGGCGAAGTAAGTAGTGGAATTATATAGATCAAGTCTCCTTACTCGATATCACTCACCTTAATTTATTGTATTTTCCTTGTTTGATAGAAACCTTTTAAATGCGAACACCCCGGATGCACCAAACAGTTTAGTCGATTCGATAATATGCGGCAGCATGCTCAAACTCATCAAAAACTCAAGAACAAGTCAGGTATCAACAACGATGAAGCTGATTCCTCCTCCTCCTCCACTATCAGTAATCAGAATGGTTTGGTCTCGCCGGTCTCTTTCTCAGGAACAACAGTGGAAGAACAACAACGGCAAGTAACACGGGATGGTCAAGACCTTGGTCGGTTAACACAAGACGAACTGGACGCTCTGGATGCTTTGAACCAGTTTAGGCAGTCTCCTCAACAATCTACTTCCAACGCGACTACTATAACCACAACCATATCATAGTCCTTTTTTTTTTTTTTTAGTATAGTATAAACCCTTCTTGTTTTAATAGAGTAGCTTCTTCCTACCTCCCTCCTCTTGCCCCTTAACTTGTGTCATGCCTTTTTTTTTTTTTTTTAATCTTATTCATATCATCTTCTTGTATTCCATGAAAACTGTATTTTTTTTAATCAATCTGCTTATTTATCTTCTTTTACTGTACATAAAAAGGTTTTGAAATCATAATAAATGTCTTTTTAACTATACTGTCTCCTGTCTTATCTTGAAATGATGTATTATGTGTGTATTAAATCATCATTATTTCATGACCCCCCTGAATAACCCTTTTTAAAACAAAAAGGTATACGTGTACCACACTTGTTGGGTGTAACCTATCCATCTTGTCTCTTCATCGGAGCTCTACTTTGACTGGCAACGCAAAAAGCTGACGGTCTCTTCCCATTTGTTCAGTTTCTGCTTATTGTTGCTACTACGGGGAGAGCTGAGCTTTAAAAAAATTCAGGTACCCATCAGATAAGTAAACTAGTGTGTGCGTAATCGATTAATCTTGTTTTTTTTTTGCTCATTGCACCACATATAAAACCATTTAATGCATTGGACTCCTGTAAATAAATCTTATAAAGTAGTGAAAGGCGTATGTGGGAAAATAGGTAGTTTTGATACAACTGACATAAACCATGCAACTCTGCCGAGCATAGGTTTGTGTAGCATTTATTCAATCGGCGATTAAATGTTCATCCTTCCCTTTTTTTTTTTCATTTTAAAAAAAGAAATCGTCCCAACTTTCGGTCTCTCTTCTTTCTCAACATTATTTAAACACCAACTCCTCTCCATCAACAACATACATGTAACTTTTAACGACACTTGAAATATATTCGTGGTTAGTATATCAAAGTCGACAATGGTATTGAAACAAACAGCACTTTATTTTGAAAGGTAAACTAATCAAGATCGATAAAGATGTTGTCTCTATTTAACACTCTTCCTCTAATTCAATGGACGACCTATATATCACCTCCTAATGGACAACAACAGTTAACTCAATCTTGTAATAATTAATGACGGTCTTCTAATCGCTACACTATTGATGCCTGCAAGCTCGGACAAGGCAAAGCAGTAACGTTGAATATATTTATCCTTGTTTCGAATGATCTGATTCATGATGAAAGAATGATTACGAAACTGGAATCATCATTGCCTTATTGGTTATAAATCGGTGTTAAACAACAATAGGTAAGTGAAAGAGGAGGGGTAAATGGCTGATGAGTTACTAGAATACAATGACAAAGTTGACACTCATCATCTTTTTACATTTTATTACGGTTTAGGTCTTATCACAAGCAACAAGTAAATGACACGCAAATAGCATAAAGGGGAAAAATAGGCCGAACTTGATATCTTAACCCAGGAACTTTAAATTAGTAATCCTTCCAGTAGATTAGCACACACTTTAGTAATTGGTTTTTTAAAATGATTATACTTGATTTAATAATAAAAAAAGTCTTGCTAATGTTGTTTTAGTACTTTGAATGTTGGAAAGGTCAATGTCTTGAAGTCGAATAAAAATGATAATGATTGGGTTTGGTAGTACACATACAAAATGCCTATTCTTTTGGTATCTGGGGTAATCCACAGTCTTTCCAAAGTGAATTATCACAGGCCAATCATTTTTTCCGAACGATCGGAGATCGGCGTTTGAAGTATCATTAAAGGTTAAAAAAAAAAAAATGATAAATAGCCCTCTTTTCTTTTCTTTCTTTTTTCTTTTCTTGAACATATTCCTCCCTTTGGAACCAATCATCATGACAGAACATCAAGAAACCGTCGGTCTTCTTGATCCCAGTATACGACCACAACAATATCTTGCCACAACAAATAACAAGGATCCTGCTTCAGTCCCCTCCATTGTCGTGACCTCCTCTGACTCGACTGAAGGTGAACGTAAAAAGCATATTGACAAGATCTTGAATGGTGTCAATATATATACCATTCTAGTTGGGTAAGCATACTTTTTGAGAAGGAATGAACATATGGGTTGGTTTTTAACTCTTCTTTATAGTCTTTGGGTAGGTGTTGGATTGGCGTCATTAGACGGCAGCATTGTGGCAACCATTTACCCCAAGATTGGAACTGAATTCCGCAGGTAATGAATAGGACTGATAAAGTATTAGAAATATAATGACTAACAAGTTTGGAATACATGTATAGATCCAACGATATTATTTGGGTGGCCACCTCTTATATGTTGAGTTTCACTGCACTCCAGCCTTTGTGTAAGTAATTCAGATGTGTGGTAAAATGGTGTCATAAAGGTGGCTTGATTGTTTTTTTTTTTTTTAAATGATGAATAGATGGAAGACTCTCGGATACCTTTGGGCGAAAAACAACACTTCAAGTCTCGGTATATGTATTCTTCATTGGATCATTGATGTGTGGTCTTGCAACGGATCTTTGGACTTTGGTGATTGCAAGAACTGTGGCTGGTATTGGTGGTGGTGGATTAAACACGGTAAAAATGTTGATGCTAATTAAAAAGAAAAGATAATACTGTATACTCACCTTTATATATTTCTGTTCCTTAGATGTCGGCTGTGATAACAAGTGACTTGGTGACCCTTCGAGAACGAGGCAAATATCAAGGATATGCAAACATTTGGTATGCTACTGGTGCCCTTATAGGTGCTCCTCTTGGCGGTTGGCTCACAGATCTGGTCGGTTGGAGATATTGCTTCTTTATCAATCTTCCCTTCCTCCTGATCTCCATCTATGTGTGTACTTGGAAACTCACGGATTACAACTTGGTACAAGACAGTGAACAAGGTCAAAATAGCACCACATGGGAAAGATTACAACGAGTCGATTATATTGGTGCAACGTTGATAGTCATTGCCATCCTCGCCTTTATGATTGCCACTTCTCTGGGTGGTAACTCACGTCCTTGGTCAGACCCATTGGTTGTCTCTTTATTAGTCTTCTTTGTTATCTTTACTGGTCTCTTTTTGTTGGTGGAAAAGAACTATGCCCAATTACCTTTACTGCCTTGGTATATTCTCACAGATCAGACTTCTTTGGCTTGTGCCTTTACCAACTTTTGCGCTCTCATCTGCTCCTTTGCAAGTACCTTTACCCTTCCACTTTACTATCAGGTAAGGAAAAAGAAGAAGAAGAAGAAGAAGAAGAAGAAAATAGGGTACTTACTATGATGTTTTAGGCCTTGTTGGGTTATACTCCTTCTGAATCAGGGATCATGTTTTTACCAAAGGTTATTGCTGGCTCCTTGGGTTCGTTGTATGCGGGCGTGCATATGAACCGTACAGGTGAATACAAGTACTATCTTACTTTTGTCTCGGTGATGCAATTGGCCTCAATGGTTTGTTATTCTACTTGGTCAACAACAACATCTACCTATATCATGTACCCTTGTCTATTTGCGGATGGATTCTCAACTGGATCTATTATAACAACTGTTTTGATTGCTATGCTGTCGTGCGTGGAAACAAAAGGTAAGAACAAAAAACAAAAGAGGGGACTGTATTCAACCGTGGCTCACATCTCTCTCTCTCTTTCATAGACATGGCTACTATGACATCGGTATCTTATCTTTTCCGCTCTACTGGTGGTGTGATCGGCTTGTGTGCCTCTCAAGCAATCTTCCAAGGCGTGGTGAATATTCTTTTAACTGAACAAATCAAAGGCCCTGATTCTCAAGAAGTAAAGTCTTGTTTTTTATAGAAAAAAAAAAAGGATTACTGACCATTCTTCTTTTGTAGATTATCGATATTGCCCGTCGATCCATGATGGAAATTAGACAACTCTTACCACCTGACGTCCTCGAAATAGTATTAGATAGTTATTATGTAGCCATTCATTACTCTTTTATGTTTTGCGCCGTTGCTGCTTTCTTGAATGTCTTATCGACCCTATTCATCAAACAGAACTCCCTTAAAAAATAGACACCCCTTCTTTTATATCTTTTTATTATGTTAATAAAGCTTTTAATCTATTGATTATCAAAAGTGCCTCTGTCTATTATTTGGTGGGTTGGATGTTATGCATTACTGCCACGAAATGAACACCCGATTGTCAAACTTCAAATCCCGCCTATCCCGCACTTGAACTAGAATCATTCCTTTGTCAGATTCAATGATGATCAAAGTGATCATAATTCATCACATCGTTTATCCTAGGCAAATTTGACTGGGAAGGCATATAGAATAAGAAAAGAAAAGCTTCTTTATTTCACCAACTTACTACTGAGAGAGAGAGTAGTGGCGGGGTTTACAAACGCCTTTTTTTTTTACGAACCTTTCCATTGCCCCAAAAATCACGTAAACTGAACTCCCGACAGGCTTTGAATTCGAAGAGGATAAATCCGCGAAAAAAGTGAAAGTCACACGCTGAAATAATGATTCAATTTTTTGTTTTTTTTTTGGTTCCCCCTTTCACTTCACTTCCCTAACTTTTACTCCCCTCTTTTTTCTTCTTCTAAATACTCAATCAACAATGACGAAAACACCTACAAATGACGAAATTAAGTACGGTTTCATTGAACGGTACGTCCCTAGCTATAATGGTGAACCGTTTGTGATGACCTTTGGCAATGAAGATGAATTCACTTACTGGATGGAAAACGAGGTGAAAAATCATGGTGTTTTTATAGGTCGTAAGACATATGTCCCACGTACCAATCAAGGCGCCCCAAAGCAAGTCAAGGAAACAAGATACTACCTTTGTGATCGCCATGAAGCCCCTCGCGAAGCACAACAAAAGCCTGTCGCTGAAGCTGGACCCTCAAAGCGACGTCGAACTGTCAAAAAGGCGTCAAAAGGTGTTGGATGTCCTGCTCAAATTACGAAGAAGCTCTTCAATAATGGCAATATTGAGGTGGCCTACAATTGGATCCATCTCAACCACGATCCCACCGATTTGGATGAAATAGCAACAGAAGGCCTAGATCCAACTATCAAGGCATGGCTTACTAGTAAGGTACAACACAACAAGATGAATTGGTCTTCAATTAGTACACTTCTTCGTTACACTGAAGATGAGATGGATGCTTTAGTAAGTTTCGGAAAAAAACACACCCAGAGACCAACTAATTATTAACTTATTCTTTTTATAATATCCATAGGAAGGTGAAATCGAAGAAAAGGGACGATTTCCGATTGCCATGACTATCAACTATCGGGCAGTCCAAAACTTGGTGCAGTCCATTATTAACAAGCAATCAAGAAAAGATCCCTATGATGGCAAAAGTGTCCGTCTTTGGCTCGACTTCTTATCTGGTGAAAGGGGCTACTCTACTTTATACAAGGTCCATCCTGATGGTGGTCCATTTTTGGTATCGTGGGTCTCTCCTTGGCAGAAAAAGGTACGTAAAACACTGAAGCAATAAAAAGGACTACTAAACTTCATACTGACCACCTCGTTATGTCGAGTTTTTTTTTTTTAACATCATAGATTTTGGAAAATGCTTCGGAATGGTGCATAGATTCGACTCACAAAACGTGTAAGTCATTCATCGACAAAACTGATTGCTACCTTTACACCATTGTTGTTATAAATCGGACGACTAAAAAGGGTGTCCCTGTCTGCTTCTTTATCACCAGTATGGAAGTGATCCCTGTGCTGTCCGAATGGCTTGCTTGGGTGAAATCGAACACTAATGGTTTAAATGTCAAGCGGATTATGATTGATTGCAGTGCGACAGAAATGGCAGCTATTCGTCAAGTATTCAGCACAAACGTCGACATTTTACTTTGCCACTGGCATATCAAACGTGCTTGGGAAGTCCACATTAAACGGGATGTAAGTAAAAAAAAAAAAAAAAAAAAAAAAAAAAAAAAAAAAAAAAAAAAAAAAAAAAAAAAAAAAAAAACTGAACAGGGCAATCATACTCACCAAATTTTCGAAATTCAATTCATCCCATAGGTTAAGGTAGCGGCGGCAACCCAACAAACGAGTGGTGTGCAGAACAAGGTCCGTATGCATCTGAACATGATGATGTATTCTGGTACTCCTGAAGAATTCCAGGCCAATTGGGATCGCTTCCAGGAAGAATTCCGTCCATTTGCTAGGTTTGTAGCATACATGAATGATCGATGGCTACCCAAGAAGGACTTGTGGGTGAAGGCATGGCGATTGGTAAGATATTGAAAGCTTTAATTGTTACTGCTTTTTCACCATTTTTTTTCTCCACACTAGGATGCTTCATTCCAAACAAACAATCTAATCGAATCATACCACAACGTTCTGAAGAAGAAATATCTTGGTAAATCGCGCAACCTCCGGGTGGATCGTATTGTCTTTATTTTGGCGACGCAGATGATCAACGACTATCGATGGGCTTCTATGCGGGTAAATTGGGGTGCTGAAACTATCACTTTGAAGGATTTTGAAGAAGACAATCTAAAGAAGGCTGAACAAATCGACAATGAAACCGGACAACAAATGGTACAAAAAATTGACGACTCGGTAAGCTGGTACCTCTTAATCTATGATAAAAAAAAGCCTTACTTTTTTTTGCTGTCTAGACCTTCTCCTGCAAATCCTTTACTGAACAACATATCACATACCAGGTGTCGATCGAAAACAAGACTGTCGCTAGCTGCTCATGCTTGTTTAACAAAGGCATATGTAAACATATGTTTTTGGTGTCATTAATCAAATCATTACCGTATATATTCCGCCATCAGCCATCATCTGCAGTGAACACTTTGACAGCGACTTCAAACAACAGTAACACATCTTCCGACATCTCTTCTTCCGATAACACTCTTGTTTCTGACGAATTTAGGGCATCTCTTCTTTTGGACAACAAGGAAAAGGTCAAACAAATGTCACAACTAATCACTAATGATTTGGCGGCGGCATGTACCACACTTTCCAACAATGCTGATCTCGAATACCTTTTGCATGAACAGCGAATCTTTTTATCAAAACTTGATAGATTGATCCGACCTAATCAAGGCCCAACAAAGCAGAAATAGTATTTAATCGCATACTCACACTTTTTCTTTTATAGTATTCTTTGCTCGTTTTTCGACGGTGGTGGGATTCTTCTCCGTCTTTTTATTGTATCCTTTACCGTTATCATTAGTTATATTACCATTAGTTATAGTGTTTTTAGTTTAGTTTAGCTTACATCAATTATTCTCAAATCAATAAAGTGTTTTTTTAAGTCTTCACCGAAATTTGGCCAAGTCAATTTTTTTTTCATGAAATCTTTGGCGAAATTTTGTAAAGTTAATTGACTTGCTTTGCACTCTACAAAACGTGTGACTTGCGTTTATTTCGCAGATTTATCGGTATTCCTTTGAATTGCGGGTTTACTTTGGAATTGTTAGCAGAGCTCTATTGCCTTAATATACAAGTGATCCTCCTGACAAAAGTGACCATGAGCATTCCTTAGTCTATTTCCAACAAAGTTTACATAATGGTCAATGTACCAAGACCTCTTTATGGAGCAATATAGCCTCAGGATCGTTTTGACCTGACTTTTGTTTTAAGAGAGGGTGAGGGTACATGTTGGGGAGTGCATCTTTTTTTTTTTTTTTCAGGCGATTTAACGGTAATCATTTCCAAGCCTGGCTGGTTTTCAAATTATGTGATTTCTGGGAAGGGAAAGATTCTTTTTTTTTTTTTTTTTTTCTTCAAAGATGGAGCTCAATTAACATTCCATATCCAGCTTTATCTTGACCTGACTAATTCTAAACTAGACAAATTTTTTTAAAGGGTTAAGATGAGGATTCCCTGTATGTAGGAAGTAAGCCTATGGCAAATGGTGCATGTTGGAGTCCAGGAGGGATATTTGCCAATCGGATCGGGATTTGAATTTGCCAAATATCATGGGGACTTTTTCCCCCTTTTTTTTTAAAAAAAAAATCAAATGTGAGCATGTTTGGTTAGCCATCACCAACATCAGAGCCACATCATCAATCAAGTCGTATGTATATATATACAAATTACAACAAAACATTTTTTTATTATTATTAAGAGAGTCAACATAAATGATGCAGGAGTAATATAAGACTAAACTAAAATGAGCCAGAGAGACGGTAGGACGAGGAGAGTAAGAGACGAGATGATTCACCTAGAATCATTAATGATATGGTCAATCAATCTTGGGGGAGGCATGGCAGGCTTCTTTGTGTTGGTGAGAGTGATTGCTAAACCATAGTCCATGTGAGGATCCGATTTGGTTGATATAGGCTTCTTGATGAAGTCTAATCCAGCCCCATTGTAATCATGATGTCCCTTTCCTGTTGCTATCATCATAAAGGCAAAGTTGCTTCCACCTTTATGCAAATAAAGTTGTGTCTGATCGTGAGGTGCTTTAGTAGTTGTTGGTTGTACTACTACTGTCGACAAGTGATGATATCGAGGATGGTGCATAAATAAAAGGGCAGTTGATGACAAGTGATGATGCTGGATTGGTGGTGTGCTGAATAGATTGAGTGCTGAGAGTGAAGATGTGTTGTGGGAGACGATTCATAGGATAAAGTCTGACATGCAAGAAAAGGTGGCCAATTACATTAGTAATAAGCTATCAATCATTCCATGATTCTCCTAAGGATAAAGGTCAGTCAAGTGTAGTGAGATTTGCCTATATTTCATAGTCATTACCTGCGCTGTTCATCGTCATAATAGCAGAGTTGATCTGGATACAGCTTGAAGAGAGGCTGTTTCCGTATCCATTTTTAGTTGTTGATCAAATGCTCGTCATATATCCTGGTGAGACTCCGGACTGAAGAGGATGGTTTCCAATGTGGTATCAACTTGATGGGTTGATAAAGTTGAGCAAGAAAAATTAGAGCTTTTTCGTATGTTTGTTATTGTTCCAAAGATCAAGTAAAAGTGTTTGTATTTGCTGTTGCCGTCGTTTTTTCCTGAATCTTGCTTATAGATGTTGATACCTCCAGTTTCGTTTCCTCGATAGAAAGCCATTCCTATTGTAAAAACCAAAGTCCACAATTCATCACGTTGGCAATTGTCAACGCAAGCTATCAGTCAGAGTTGATTAGATGTTGTTAAAGAGGGTTCAGTGTTAAGAAGGACCCAGTCAGTGTGCTGAGTTAATCGTGAGTGTTGAGATTCCATTTCAAGTGTTGGTATTGTAAGCAATTGTTGTCCTTTTCATGTTGATACTGGTTATATACATTGTGTAGTTACAGTGTCAATATAAAAGCTGAAGTGGATTAAGTATTAAAAAAAAAAAAAAGGAAGAGAAAGAAATAAAGGACAAATCCCCCAGGTTTTCCATTCTTTCTGTCGGGGTTTACATTATGAGCCGCCTACCCTTTTTGGGATGCGGATATAAAACCAGGGGAAAGGACGATTTTCCATTATGCTTCTCTTTTCTCCATTGTCACAACAAAATGGAGTATCATGAAATCCGTACATTCATCAGTCAAGAAAAACTACGTGCACTAAATACCAATGATGGGTATCATTCTAGTGATGATTCATCCGACAGTAGTAACGACATGCCACTCTTTCGACATTTGAAAACAGTCCAACAACAACAACATGAAGAAGAACAATGGCATGAATCTTCTTATCACCCTTACGATAGTGTGCTTACTACCAAAAAAAGAACCAGCCTCTTCAAGACACAGTATCGACAAGCCAAACTTGGTAAACGACTGGATGCCATTTGGAAACAACAACCACTTGACATCATGACTCCTAATGAAGACTTATCACCAGATTCAAATGTCATCAGGTAACATTTTTTTTTTCCTTTCGAAAAAAGGAACCACCTGACCCTACTGACTATTTTCGACTTCTAGTCCTATTACTTTACTGGAACACATCATTGGCAAAATACATACCTTAAAATGTCTAATAGAAATCAAAATCCAGTCAGTAGAAGATCATGAACGGGACATAAAGTTTTATCTGGATCGACTTGATCAATTGAAACAGGACACAAAGGTAGGGAAAAAAAAAGTATTCATCACACTAATCAACCGCCCCCCTTTTTCTTAGGACTAATGAATGGTTTCTTTATTTTACATAGTACTTGAATAGAAAAGTCGCTGGTGCTTACTATAGAATGGAAGAACAATTGGATCCTGTACAAGATCAGATCCAACGCACGGTGACAAGTCTCAAACAGTTGCATCAAACTCATCTCACTCTAGTACGTATGGCATTGATGGATCGAAATCGATCCAAGATCAGTTTGGAAAGTACTCAAGCTCGAGTATCATCTGCTCAGGATCAACTCGATTGGTGGGATACTATTACTTTTTGGACTTGGCCGCTGTTTGGTAAGTCATCATCAACAAAGGAAAGTGAATGTTGACTTTTTTTTTTTTTTTTTTTTTTTTTTTGTAGTTATCGCCTTGGTCTGTGTATTTGTTTGGGGGATGATCGCTTTGGCAGGATGGACTGTCACTTTAATAACAATGGCGCTCATGTTCGGTTTAGTTTATGATACCTCGTGATTACCATTTACATTGTTTAATAAAGATTATGTGCCGGGTTTTAAAACATCTAAATCTGCATGATTTTATTTTACATTTCTAAATCCCGACATTTAAAAAAAAAAGACAAGTTGTATATGATTTAAACTTTTTATTGCTTTATTGATTCTAGTTAAAATATGAAATAAGAAAAGTTGGGGATGTAAAATACAATGATAATAATAATGACAGATAAATACTTGACTATATGTATAAAAAGAGGGGGACTAGTTAAGAATGTAATTCATGATGCATTGGTCGTAAAGGTGATGGCGCATATTCACCTAGAGTATCGTGGTTTTGTTGCTGTTGCTGTTGTTGCTGATTATAGTAGATTTGACTGCCACCTACAGGAGAAGTAGGAGAAGTACTTGATGAGTGGTTATGTAAACTGGAATGCCTAGTGGTTGCAATGGGTCGAGGCACAAAATCAGAAGTAGGATGACGATTGGGATAAGGTAGGTATTGTTGTTGAGTATAAATAGAAGTAGAAGAGCCACCTTGAGGATTATAAGGTAACCGACCATCATAACGTTGTTGTTCTGTTGCAATTTTTAGTTCATTTGTAGCATGTCGTAGATCGATTGTAGATGATGATGTTTTCTTTTTCATGAGTTGTTCCACCCTTTTCAAAAAGTCCTTGGATGACATATCCCCTTTTCCTTCTTGGAATTGACTATCTTGTAAAAAGGGTTCCAAATCCTCCGGTACCTATAAAACAAAGAGTATAAAATCAGGATAACATGATGATATCTTCTCTCTTCCATTGTTTAACATACCATGCAGAATTCTTCATAGGATTCTAAAAGCATTTCCACCGAGTTGATTGCCAAAAAGGATTCATCCTTGAGAGGATCCTTGGAGGTGCTGAGTAAGATATTAGGAGCAATCACCCGAGCCAAATTGGGAATATCCATCCGACTGCCTGTATCCGTGGTGACATGAGAGAACAAGGCCACCCATCGTAAAAACAAAAAGAGGACTTCCATCGTATCACGATTGCACCTGGGTAACATACAACATGTCAGATGAAGTACTCGTTTCCTAGTGGCAAGATTTTCAATTCCTAATAATAGTTAATACAAAAGAGTTAGTCAGGGCATATTGATGCTTATTAGGTGACTTACGTTGAGCACTGATGAATAGTTTGTGGAGGCGGAATGTCAACAATGGATCAGGCAGTTCACGTAACCACTTTTTTAATAAAGCAGCAATTTGAATGGCATTGTCCGAAGAAAAGTCCACGTCGTTTGGATGTTTGTCGAGTTGTTCACTGACTTGACGTAATCGTCGAATGTTACCGTTCTTCCGGAATACACCTTCCACCGACATATCTTAAAAAAAAAAAAAGGTAAGCATATATTCATATGTATCATCATCCATCTTACCCATTTGACGCATAGCAGTGATAGCATCATCAATAAAAGCAGCAATCCGAATAGGAGAAGCACCCGCACCCAAATTAGATTCCACCCCAGTTTTTTCCGTCAAGATTTCCAATGGTACACCAAAAGTCCCTTCTTCTTTTGCCTTGGTATGTTTCTTGACCCCACTTTTCACAAACGGAGTAAAGAATTTACCCCAGATAGATGCCTTTTTGAGTTGGATGAGTTGTAAGAGTTCGTCATGAGTAAAAAAGTCCGAAACATAAGGTTCAATATGAACCATAGCCACATGGCGCATGATCATGTATTGTAAGGCGGAGAGTTCGGATAGATAAACACGAGGTCGACCGGTGGCGGAGCTAATGATACATTTCGATACAAGGCCTGGTGGCTCTTGTTGATGATGATGCTGGAGAACATGTTTGCCGACCATGGGTATATCGTCCAATCCAACACTGACCCGTCGTTGTTGCCGCCTAGAGGATGGTGTATCTTCGACTTGTTGTTGTTGACGAGTGGCTGGTAGTGGTGGTAAATCTTTATGTTGATCCATCCTTCGAATCAAACTATCAAGTCGAGTAGGTGCTTGTCGATTTGGGATGATGGTTTGTTGTTGTTGTTGTTGCATATCGACTTCATCGTCTTCTTCATTCAGGTGATCATTTTCATCAAATGCAGGTGGTTTTTTAGTGTTGGTATTACCGAGAATGGTGGATCGTTTGGCTGATTTGAATGACCTTGACATTTTGCGATCCAAGGAGACTGTATTCTTGACATCGGTGATATGTGTTGGATAATGATTCATCTTTTCTTCAATAGTCGCACTTGGTACTTGATGTTGTTTTTCAGAGATAATCATACCGCTATCCTTCATTGTATCCTTGATGTATGGTTTCGCCTTGTTGGTGTATTCGACTGATGATAATTGTTGATCTACAAGTAAAGAGTTTGTTAGTAAAGACTAACACCTTCCCCCCCACACACACACACACTCTTTGTCAAGTGAATTACCTGTGATTTGAAGTAGACTACATAATCTACTAAGAGCCACCCGTAATAGGTAAGTGTATTGTGACAGTCGGCTGACATATTGGAAGTGTTGGTAATCATTGTTGTTGGTATGAATATTGGCACATGTCATGCAGACGATCGATTGAGATGCATTGCTGAAGATGGTGTTGGTAAAATCGTTGGTGAGGACACGCTTACATTGGCGGCAATGGAAGCAAGACACGTGCCAGCGGGAATCATTGTATTTGATGCATTCGTCTTCAATTGTTGTACGACAGTATTGGCAGATGTCCGACGAGTTGTTGGCCTTGAAGAATCGTTGACTGTCGCGGCTGTGTCTTTCTTTCCCGGCCACCTCCATTAATTTGGCAAGTAATCGAGACACAGCGATTGAGGCATGAGCAGCTTGTTCCTACAATTTAAAAAAGATATATTTAAGTTACTGCCTCCATTTGATCATTTCTCTTTTATTTACCAAGTCTAGGGCAGCAGTTAAAGCAATACGAATTAGTATTTTTAAATAATGCGCCAATCCGGTGACCAAGGATAAAAGTTCTTGAGTCATTCCCAGTTTCCTAGATTCCATATCTTGTACTTTGGACAACAAGGAGAAGAAGTTGATGATCTTTTTGCATAACATTTTGGCTTCTCTCGTATATTTGAAGTCTATTATATCAAAATAAAAAAGTGAGTCATGGTTCAGGAGTGAGGTTTATGATTTACCTTGAAGTTTGTGTTCAGATTGGATTATACAAAGTTCGTCCACACCGGCAAAAAGAGCTTCCACATGGACCAAAAATCGTTCAGATAAGCAAATACCTTCCAAGAAAGCACCATTGGACACATTAAGAAGCATTTCAGATATACACATAGCCGAAGATTCTATGTGATGAATAAAGATGAGTTGCTTAGTTTCTTTTCTTCTTTTTGTCAGCCCATTATTACCTTCAAAGGCAGATAAGACTTGCCAGATTCGAAATATCTTTGTTTCCATATCGTGTTGTTGATCCAATAACTGAGTAGCATTTTGAATAACACCTAAAAATACAAATGATTAAGATGATGATCCTTACTCCTTTTACCTATTTTACATTTACCATGATGATGAGAAGAAGACTGTAGAGGTCGTACCTTCACACTCCAAAACTATTAACAAAAAGGACAAATTAGTATAACAGTATTCCCCTAATGCTCCTCCCCTTCCTTCCTCCCCTCTTCCCCTTTTGTTTACCTTGTGAATCATATAACATTCAGGATGCCAGTGTTCCACCGATTCATTTCTCTCAATTTCCACATATTGTTTCAAGATCGCCATATCGCATCCAGCACACATTACAGCAAATTGAGTAGAATAATGATAATGACAGTAAACTTGACCATCATGTTCGTAATATGAGTCGTCCGGGCCAAAGGTGATGGAGCAAACACTACACATAAAATGATCGGTATGGTATTTTTGATCCAAAGCAATGATATAGGCACCTTTTAATGGTTCGTGGCAGGTCCCACATACCAAGTCTAGTCGTCGAAAGTAGTCTCGTTCACAGACCGGTAATGTCTTTCCTTCGGGTGTCACGAAAGGGAAGAACATGGCTGCCACAGGTGCTTGGCAGTCCTACAGTTTATAAATATATATAAAAGAGTTGAAACTATTAGTTATTATAATCGTCTTGTCTTTATTTTATTTTATTTTTCTTCTTCTTTTGTGTGTGTGTATGTATTTCTCTTACCAGGCATGTAAAACATTCGGGATGAAATGTACCGTCTAATGCCCTGACAAGTTGGTCGCCTAATGGTTGATGACATTTCGAGCAGGTGGGAATATGTGTTGACAAGACTTGTCGAGTTGTAGAATCGAGTGTTGTCATGGTGAATAGATTATAAAGAGGGAAGGGTAATAAAAGATGGGAGAGACAAAGGGGAAATACAAAGTAGTTTAAGAGAAGAAGAAAAAAGGAGTTGAAGTAACCCAAAACGAATCAAATATAAAAATGATAAAGAAGTAATATGGGTTGCAAATAGAAGGAATAGTAGCAGTAATGATCTATTAGCTACTACAATCCTTTTGTGTTGTGTATGATGGATACTAATGGGGTGAGGGGGGGGGAGGGAAGGGATATAAAAAAGAAAAGAAAGAGGGAAAAAAGAAGAAGGCCCAATAAAAATAAATTAAAAAGCACCAGAGAACCAAATTGGACGAACGCCAGGTGCCTTTTTCGGAATTTGAAATATTTTCTTTTGGTTATTTGTTTTTTAAACGCATTGATTTCTTTCAGATTGCACCAATGTAAAAGGCTGACAGGGCTGGGTGATTGGATTCGGACATTGTAAATCTAGTATGCTATAAATGGATACATTAAGACCCCACAAAAGATTTAAAAAAAGAAACCAAAGAGATATTTTTATTATTAAGATGGTAAACATTGATGTATATTATGCAAAAGTACAATAAAAAAAAAAGGAGGTGGGGTGGAGAGACTACCATGTAGTTAAATCATAGCTATTCTATCATTTGGCCTGAGGTGGACCTGGTGTTTGAGGAGGTGTTTGTTGTAAAGATAATGATGGAGGTGTAATCTGCCGAGGTTCTTGGTGTTGTTGGGCTCCTGGTTGTTGTTGTTGTTGTTGTTCCACTGGTCCAAGTCGGGGTGGATGGGTAATGGTAACACCATGTCCCGATGTTGGTGACAGTGGTACAGGTGCATCCGATTGTGTGGTTGTGTTTCCATTCACTTCGATAGGCTTCATAAATGTAATTGTGGATTCAGAAGAAGCCGGTGTTTGTAATCGCTGTTGATCATGTACAGAGTAGATAGGCTGTTGTTGAGACGAAGGATAATGTTGAGCACCTAATGGATACTGTTCTTGATACTGAAGACCCGCCGTATATTGTTGTTGAGGTTGTTGTTGGGGTTGTTGAGGTTGAGGAAGAGTAGTAGCAGTAGCAGGAGCAGGAGCAGTAGCAGTAGCAGTAGCAGTAGCAGTAGCAGGAGTAGGAGTAGGATAATAAAGCACAGGTGAAGACTGATGATGATGATAAACTGGTCCAGCAAGAGGTTGATGAGTCTGTCCATTTGAAACTGGCTGTTGTTGTTGTTGTTGCTGTAGCTGTTGTTGATGATAGGCTGGCTGTGTTAGTGGTGGTTGATGATGATGAGCTGCTGCCATGATTGATAATGGAGGAGGAGTCGATTGATACAATGGCACAGGCGGGTATCCTTGAGATGGTGGCATATAAGTAGCAGGTTGAGTAGGATAGTAATAAGAATGCTGTTGTTGTAGTGGTGGCATCGGAATTGGATTTGCTTGTGAGGCCAATCGTTCAATTTCTTCCGGTGTAGGTGGTGATGTAATTGCCACCAATTGTGCAATCAATTTACCTGCCATTTCGAAAGGTATAGGGTATGGGATTCCAGATAGCCAATCTGAAGGAACCGATTGTTGTGTCGTGCTGTTGGTCACTGGAGGAGGTACTGTTGATGATGGTACTGGTGGTGTTGATGATGGTACTTGAGATGGTAGTGATTTCGGCGCAGAGGTTGAATCGTAACTTGATCCGACACTTGTCAATGTTGAATCTGTTGTTGATTTTTCGAGTACCAGGTCAAATGATGCATTTGGATGAGGTTGACTGGGCCAGTTGCAGTGTTTATCTAAATCGTGACCATAACTTGTGGACCATAAACATTGAGGAAGAGAAGGTAGAGCGTCACCACATCGATCCCTATAAAAGACAAAGAGAGAGAAAGAGAGAAAAGTAAGCGCGATCATCTTTGATATGGATTTTTATACTTTACATCTTTTTACGTATGGCGGCAGCACGTATTTTTGCTGCTTTCATGTGGTTAACATCAGTAGGCTTGACCCCCAAGGACTAGTAAAAACAAAAAAAAAAACAAAAAAAAAAAACAAAAGAGTGTCAGTGAATCAAGTATCATCTACCATATTAGTAATATTTACCAAATGAACACTTCTTGGCCATTGTTCGATACATTTATATACAAATCGTGAGAGCATCATTTCATCCCTGTATTCTTGTGGCTGCTCAGGACCATGATCCATCACTGTTAAGATGACATTAAATGATCATTAGCATTAAAAAGAATCCTGCTATAATCAAGACTTACGTTCAGCCGTGGCTCGTTGGTTTGTATGAATAGTAACATTCATATTGTCCATCTTTTTCCATTTTAGGGTTGCAAGAGCCAGAATAATAGCCTAAGGATAGACAAGGAAAGAATAAAGTTAATGGATGAGGCCATGTCTAGATGACACATTTTCCTTACCAGGAATTCTGCATGGTGAGACGGTTGTCTGTTGGTTGATTTGATGGCTACTTGAAGACTAGTTTTAACATGATGATCAAATTGAAGTCCAATACCAATAATATAACCATCTTTGTATTTTTGGTATGAGTGTCCAGTCCATACTTGTAAAGATTGGGCCGCCTATTATGAAATGTAAAGAGACAATTGTCAGGTGGTTTATATGGATCTTGATTAGTGTTAGTTTATTACCCCACGTCGTCCGCGCCTCGTTCTTGGTGGTGATCTAGTTCGAGGTGGTGGTGAAGCCGATCTTGATCGACGACGTCGTCTTGAAGAAGAAGAAGAAGAGGAGGAGGAAGTATACAGATCCCTTTCACTTCTGGTTCTACTTGAATGCCTAGTCGTTTCATGATCGCAGTGGAGTCGAGGGTCATTATGGGTGAAAGAGTCATAAGGTTCTTGTTTCAAGGTTGTATATTCCGACATGATTGAAGCAAGTCAGAGATTAAGGAATCGGTATCAAACAGAGAAAAAAAAAAAAGGAGTGTTAAAAAAAAGGGAGGATAAAACAAAGTTTTATTTCAAAAAAAAAAAAAAAAAAAAAAAAAGACATTTCACATCCCGCTAAAACCGGGGATTTAACAAACTAATCTTTTTATTTCTTCCTTCTTCCTGTCTTTAGCCTGCTAATTTCTGTTTCAAGGTGTTTTCAAGTTTAACACCATCAACAGCAAACTTGCGAATCCCTTCAGACAACTTCTCGGTGGCCATGGCGTCTTGATTCATCTCCCAACGGAATGCCTTTTCGTCTTTGAAATAGGATACTTTTGGAATAGGCTCCTTGGCGGCATTCTCCACACTCAAAGCTTGTTTTAAGGTACTTTTATCTGCTTGTAATTCGGCCAACAAGTTGGGTGAAATGGTCAAAAAGTCACAACCTGCCAATTGCTTGATCTCACCAGTATTACGGAACGATGCACCCATGACAATGGTTTTGTAATTGTTTTGCTTGTAATAGTTATAAATCTTGGACACCGACAATACACCAGGGTCTTTGGATGCATCTTGATATGATTCACCAGTGGAGGCCTTGTACCAATCCATGATACGGCCAACAAAAGGGGATATCAAGGTAACACCGGCTTCAGCACAGGCTACCGCTTGGGGGAAACCGAACAACAAGGTTAAGTTACAATGGATCCCGTGTTTGGTCTCCAATTCATGGGCGGCGTGAATTCCTTCCCAGGTGGAGGCAATCTTGATCAGGATTCTTTGTTTATCAATACCGACTTCCTTGTAAAGGTCAATCAAACGAAGGGCTTTGGCGATGGTAGCTTCTTTATCAAATGACAAGCGGGCGTCGACCTCAGTGGATACTCGGCCGGGTACAATCTTTAAGATCTCCGCTCCGAAATTGACCAATAACTTGTCCATGGCCCATGTCTCTTGATCACTGTTTGGATTAGAATAGAATTAGACTAGACAAGTTTTGTGTTGTGTTTGTATAAATAAAGAAGATGTGTGTGTGTGGACTTTATAGATTACCTGGACTTGTTTTTAGCATAACTAATAGCATCATCCATCAACTTTGCATATTGTGGTTTGGATGTAGCAGCGAGGATTAAAGAGGGATTGGTAGTAGAATCTTGAGGCTTATATTCTGCGATGGCTATACAAGAAAAAAAAAAAAAAAAAAGGGAATGTTCAAGTTAACTATGGGAAATTAGGGATGGGGTGGGGGAATCTTACATTCAAAGTCGCCAGAATCAGCAACAATAGTGGTAAATTTTTTAATTTGATCGAGTACAGACATAATGTTATAGTTTGTGGAAAGTTGTAAAAAGGAAATATAACAGTGGTTCCATTTCTTAAATACTGTGTTCACTAGAACATGGGTTTTTTTTTATGAAATCAGACGCATGAAACGAATATGCATTCAAAACCCCCGGATTTTCGGGTAGCCTAAAATGGAGGGTTGTTAATGACAGCGGAACAATGACAGCGGGATTTGTAAATTTAGAATCCTGCTGACAGTGGTGAGAAAATAAAATAAGTCCTCCCCTTTTTTTTCTTCTTCTTCTCTCTCTCTCTCTCTCTCCCTTCCTAATCATGCACTCTTACTTTCCATCGGTTGTCTCCTTCTCAAATCATAAAGCTTCTATACAAACGCCACCTAATGATTCCGATGACTATGGTCAACAACTTGCTGATGCTGTCGATGTCCAAGAAATAGATACTAATCTCTATGCCAGTAAACAACTTTGGCTACCTCTTGGGTCTCGCGGTGCCTTTGGTGGTCAGGTAAAGGAACCAAGTATTCAATACATTCTTTTAACTTTTTTTTCTCTACATTAGATCGTGGCTCAGGCATTACGAGCTGCATTCCATACGGTACCCAAGACATTCATGGTCCATGTAAAGTATTATTTGTGTTGACATGATAGATACTGATCTTCTTCTTTTATATATACATAGTCTTTACACAGTTACTTTATTCTTCCTGGTGATGTGACAATTCCTATGCTTTATGAAGTGATTCCTTTACGAGACGGTCGATCCTTTGCTACCCGATTTGTGCGTGCGAAACAACGAGGCAAAGCTGTTTTTGTCTGTACCTGCAGCTTTGCCAAATCATCTGAAGAAATCTCTGTTGAACACCAATCCACTATGCCTACTGTACCAGAACCAGAAAGTCTACAATCGTAAGTTCCAACAATAATAACAACAACAATGGATTTTTTGCTCACTCGCTTCATAGGGCTGATGAATTATTGGAACACGCATTGGCAAACAACAACTTGACAGCCAAATACCGCGACTATCTCCAGAAACAAGTAGATGAGGAACGACCAGTGGATTATCGAGATGTTATCCGGGACAACTTGGAACACTCGGCACGATGGTGCAAGACACGTGGGCAATTGGCGGATGATCCTCAACTTCATGCTTGTGTGATTGCTTATATCAGTGATAGCGCTTTTCTTTATACAGCTGCACGGGCCACTGGGATTCCTCGACGTGGATTTGGTATGATGGCTTCTTTGGATCATTCGATTTACTTTCACAAGAATATGCGGGCGGATGAATGGTAAATTGACTTTATTGTATACGTAAATAGAGAGTTGGTCTTACCTTTTTTTTTTTTTTTTTGGTGTGCGTGTATGTAGGTTTTTATACGATATGCATAGTCCTCGGTCGGGTGATGGGCGGGGGGTGGCATTTGGCAGGATTTATACCAAGAATGGAATGTTGGCTGTTACTACCTCTCAGGAAGGTCTGATTCGATTGACGAAATCTCAACAAGAAAAGCTCCGCCTTGATGGTGGATCCAAACTTTAAACTAGAACTAGAATAAACTTTACTCTTTAACTTTTGTCATTGACACTCAAATAAAGTAAAATTGACACCTCTATGAATCCAGGAACCCCGTTGTCGGCATTTAAATAAAAATGTATTTTCACATTCCGCTTGTCAAGTTGCATGAAAGAATTTTATTTTACTGTAGAAGAAAGAAAGGAAAAAAAAAAAAAGGAAAAAAGACTACACAAACTGAATGATAAATAGGTTTAAACACGAGGAGCTATCAAGCTTTTAGCGGTACGAACAGCAGATTCGATCATATCAGCCGCACTGGTGATGAGTTTCCCATATTGCGCCAAAGCAGGGTTACCCAAGAAAGGACCCAATTTGGTAGCAGATTTAGCGAGATTGACCAACCCATGCACGACTTCAAGCATAGATTGAGGGCTATAAGGCATGGGGTTAGCGGCTTCAGCGGATGCAGGCACCATGACACGCGAAAACACCTTGTTGCTATTAGGGCTGACTTGATCATACTCATACCCCACCCGACTTAACCATTGGCTCATACCATCACGGAGCGAATCGACGGTTTCGAATTCTTCTTCGGGATGATCCAAATCACCTGTCATGGTATCGACAGCATCAAACAAACCAAGGACCATTTCGGCTTCATGGCGTGGCCAGCCGTTTTGCACCATGTCTTCTAACACTGCTTGGTCTTCCATGCCTTGTAAATCATATTCAAGTTCTTCTTGTTCTTCCGCGCTCAAGGGAGTAGGAGCAGGAGGAGCAACGGATGATACTGAGGCGGATGGGGTGGCACTGGGTACAGGGGGGACACTGGTCATTTCCGCCACTGGTGCTTCACTGATTGATGCAGGTGCTGCACATGCTGATTGGATAAAGACAGTGGCTACAGATAAGGCAACAATGGAGAATTTCATGATCAATTATGTACGTATATGTGTGTGGTGATGTATCCAGTGATAATCCATCCTCTCTTTATATAGGAGATGAATGTTCAACTCCGCTGGTTTTAAAATCATTCTTCATGGACCCTTATTATATGAATGTTGGTTATAAAAATAAATAAAAAAGCTTTATTGATGTGGAATAAGATAATAAGGAATAATAACTATGTTAAGGGAAGGGGTATAGATAGAGAGAGGTGTGAAGGGGGAATGTAAATATAGGTTCAAGTGGGGATTGATATAATAGTAAAATCATCTTGTTTTACAAATAGGCCACGTTGAGGATCGGTATGGAAATACCGCACGCCAGAGACACATCCATTGTTTTTTCCGACTACATAAAAAAAAAAAAAGGTAAAAGAATGAGCATCCCTTATCTTTTAACTAGTCCACATCTTTTCACTTACGTCTTGATTCCAATTCCAAACCAATCCAGGTACCTTTAGCAAAACAAACAGGACCTACATATTGTATTGTCCCAAAGGTAGGCAAGGGCCGACGACGGAGTTCCACCCTAGCGCCAATCATTGGTGTTGTTGTAAAATAATCATCATCATTTTCTTCACCACCAAAAGTTGAGCCAAGATTCCATTTAGAGTGCCTTTTCACCAATTTTGTTTTTTGCTTGTTGCCGTTTGACAAAGGAAGAGAAGAGGAAAGCCAATCGGTCGATTCGTTTAATAGTTGATTGTATAGTGTAGGATGGAGTGGTGATTTCGCATGAGTGGGTCCCTGTGGCATTTCAAAAGTTAATGCGGTCGGTCGGTTTTGTTGTTTCCCCACAGTGACAATAAGATCCATCGGTAGTAATGCATCCATTAATCGTTCGTCACCAAATATACATTCTTGTTGTTGTCGCCGAGAGTCCATTTCCATCGAGAGTAAATGGATCAAAGGCTGAGAGGAGAGCGAACTGAGTGTGCTGTAGTTGACATAGCCTGATGAAGGGTCTGTCTTTGTTGAATGGAATGCTGGTCTAAATGGAGTGGTGCCTGCTGAATGGGATCGTGGTCTTAGAGGTGTAGTTGCAGTTTTTGATGCTGTTTTTGTTGTTGATTCCGTTTCCTTGGTATTTGTTAGTCGTGGAGTACCGAAAGACCGACGTCGGGTGAATGGTGGGGTCGAAGGTGTCAATGGAGAAGACGAATTGTTTTCTTTCATTTTGATTGCATGTCGTGAAGTCTTGGGCTTAAAACTGAATAAGGATAACAGATCAGAATCAAAAGGTTTTGCCAAAGTTCGATAAGGAATGCCAATATCTATGTAAATAAAAAAGGAAAAAGAAAGAGACAGTTAGATCAACAAAGTAAAAAAAAAATCTAGTAAAGAGTCTTACCCATAGAGAGTTGTCGCATGGTTGATTTTTCCAAATGTCGGAATCCACCTGATGACTTGACACTGAGCCAGCGACGAGTCAAGTAATCCGTACAGTTACCACGTGCATTGAGCAACACATCATCCAAAGCCAAATTCTTGACGGTCTCCTGTCGACCAATAAGATCCTTCACAATGCCTTGATAAATGATGCCCGCATTCGAATCCCGAATCCCATGATCCAGCACCCGCCTGAGTAAGAAATCCAAAAAGTCAATAGAGAAGCCACAACCAATGCCATCCACACAAGACAGCAGAATCGGATACTCCACACAATAAAAATCAAAATGATTGGACACCATTGCCACCGTCGATTGTAAGATTGGGTCAAGTAGATCCAGAGTAGGCAATGACCAGGTTGGAATCAGGTCAGCACTGCGGAGCTTGGAAAAACACAAGTGCAAAGAGTGGAGGACATGGATCGCATTGTGCTTGGTGACATTACGATAGGTCTGTTCTGATATTTCAAATATTAAGGTCGACCGAGGTTTGTGCCATTCATCCAAGGTGATCGAAGGATCCAAAGATTTCATCATTGAGGCGGCAGATGGAATCATAGAGTGAGCAAGGATAGCAAAAGGTTTTTGAGACCACAAGTGTTCGATGGCATGCACAGGATCGGAATACAGTGAGATCAGAGCAGTACGAAGTGTTGAAGAGAGTTGAATGTCGTCTTTCTTCTTGTCGGCAAAAGAGAGCATAGAAGGAAGTAGTAAAGCACAGTCGTGGCAGAGACACTTAAAGTCATGACAGGTTTGAGCCATCGTATGTAACACCGCTTGTCCAAACGTCTTCATTTGGCCAAGATAGTCGGCAGCACGGAAAGCCATTTGTAGTACACGCAAAGTATGTTTCTTCATGGTGAGTTTTTGGACCTTGTTGAGAGTAAAAGTTGGATTACCATTATTGTCATAGACCGAATCGAGTTGAGGTGGAGGAGGAATATGCATAGAATCCGAATACAGGTAATGCAGCATGACTTGGATTACCATAGGTGTAAAGAAGGAATCAGTCAGATGCACCACTTTATTTTGACTTTCGCAAAATTCCATACAAAACATTGCATAAAAGTAGGTTGATTGGCTGGCCAAGATGAAGCGATGGGCTGGTATAAGAAGGCAGGAGTGGTCATTGTCATCGTCGCTCTTTGTTGTTGATATACTAATAATAATATCGCATCCAATGGCTTCTTGTCGTATACGTTGAAAATCTATTGAGAGCTGTGTGTAGGCTTCTTGCTGCAATAGTGTCCAATTGTTGTCACCAGGTCGAGGAAGTAAGAGTAAGCCCATGTCGTTTTCCAAAGTATCAAGTTGTTGTAAAAGTAAAGGTGAGAGAAGTGTGTAGGCATCCAGACCAGCTGTATACCAATAATGAACTAGTATCTTGAATAATGATGAAGAGAGCCGTCGATCGTCCATGAGGATTATACAATCTTGTTCGCTGCTGTTGTTGTTGGTTAACCCAGGTATAAAGTGTTGAATAAAAATAGAAGGACAGCGAGAGAGAAGAATAGCTATAAAAGGAAGAAGAAAGAGGTGTGTTAAGTACAAAGCAGCTTTTTTATTTTTAACCTTTTAATAATATGGTGTACCTTTATGGACCCAAAGGTCGGTATCGTTAAAACGACAACATAGTTCGGCCAAGTATTCCTTTGGATGAGCAGCAACTTTTTGTAAAGAAGAAGATAAAGTATGTGAAGGTGATTCAAACATACAATTTGCAAGTGGTTGGATTAAAAGGAAAGAAGGGAGGGAAAAGAGGAATAGGAAAAAAAATAGACATTTAAGAAGCTTCCACCATGTTTCAAATTCCGACAATGCGCACACAAATGTGTTCAGGTCTGCACCTCAGTTTGATGAATATCACCACCACCACCCCTGCATCTTGACTTGCCAAGCCTTATATGCGATATATCATACTCTTTTTGCATTATGATATTGTCAGAACTATAAACTAGCTTGTATCTTATGTAAGCGAATAAACGATACACCGTCTCACTTTTGAATGGAGGTTGGACAGGAAGTGAATGGAACACTATCATTGGTTCAATTTAGTGATATGGTGTACCCCATCACCAAAAAGGTACCCGCGTGAGGCGGCATCTGAACACCAGAGTGATTTCCACAAGAAACACTCCTTAGGGGGGGGGAAGACTATATTCATTTCAACTGATTCATCGCACATGCTTACCCAAGTGCATGAATGCCATATTTTATCCCGCAACTTTGTTTTTCATTTGAAGGAGTGTCTTCCCAATGCTTGTGTTACGTTAATGATTACTTCAGTAGTGTTGTCAGTTTTCCTTGAACCCCAGAAGAGCCTTCTTATTATTCAAGCACTTTGTCGTTGTTTTCGGCCGATCAAGCTGCATTACGATTGTTCCATATTTTTGAAACGCCGCTGAGCTCCTTTTAATTTTGGCTCCCTCAATTTTCTTTTTTACCTCTTTTTCTTCTCCTCATTAATCCTGCTCGTGGTAGTTGGTGTAATTAGTGGTAAGTGTTATTGAAAGGGGTCAAACAAAAAGGAAAAATAAAAAAAAGAGAGACGATGGACTAATCTTGTTTTTAAATAGACTACTAGGTTGTCTTTGCCGACGGAATCCCAAGCTTAGTGGTAAACTTCACCCCTTCTCATGAACCATTGAATTACTCACTGTTTAGGAACAAATCACTACTTGTGTGTGCATGGTGGGTTATGATGATCTTGGCAAATCTATCTTGATTTTATTTGCCTTGTCTGTCGATCTGATTTTTTACCGTGTGGCAATAGTAATTGAAACGACTGGTCTATAGAGGGTGACAAAGAAGCTCGCACCTACAAGTCTACTCCAATCTATACTCAATTTTTACTGGATCTTCATGGATATATCTAATTTCAGCAAATGGTCAACTACTTTTATTGGGTCAACAAGATGGATACATGGTCTCATATTCAAAGTCACTGTCCCTCTTTGTATGATGGACGCAGCGCTTGTGGTGGTTGATTGTTTATAAAATGGCTTATTCTAGCCGTGCTGTGTCAATCTTTAACTGGATATATTGAATTTCTACTTATCATCGATAAAATTGGTCACTTGGGAAAAAAAAATATCTGTATGCGGTAAGTTGAACCCAATGCTGCTTTTCTATATGCTAACTCATACTTTTATATATACTCATCTAGGTATTCCATCCTACCAATGATTTTACAAGCACTATTGTTGACTCTGGTTTAACTATTTATATGGGTTGGCTTTGGCTTCTCTTCTTAATGGATTTACTGATGGAATCAATCGTTTGGTGGTCCTTTACTGTCAGTGCCGACTATCATCATCTAATGGAATAACTTGGTGGGCGGGGTGATTACTTTTACGATCTGAAACAGAATGCAAGGTGTACGCTGTCAACAAGTTTTTTTTTTTTTGGATCCTATTTACATCCAGGTGACCTCTCTCCTATCACAACTCTCACTCATGAAAATGAGTTTGGTCAAGTTAATCATGCGACAGTTTTTTAACCTTGTGACAAGACTCTGTTGTAAGCCATTTGTATTCCTACTATTGCATGTGTGATTCGAATGCAGTGCTTATATTTTGCATTTCCCAAATGATGTTACTTCTATGCATCTAGTCTCTGGTACAGTGGGGATGCGTATGATGGGGTCACGGTACTAATAACAACTATCTTCAACTGGAAACATGGACAATGTACCGAATCAAGATTGATCCTCTTCCTCAAAACCGCATTATGTGCTAAAATTGCTGAATGGTATGGCGGATTACAACCTGGTGCCTCGAAAACATCAACTGGCGGTGGCTCCAGCCAACCAACTCCCTGTGCCAAAGTCTCACCAAGAACTCATACAACTTTTGGATTTTGAAGTACTCTATCTACTAGAATGCTGCATCACACAAAACTACCTTATGGAACGTAACTTGGACGACTCGAATCCATCTGGAACAGACACAAGGAAAAGGTGTTTCATCAACGGCGGATCCCAAATCATTGCTCCATGCTGCGAAAAGTCATTGTTACTCCTACCCCCATGTACATCCAATCACCTTCTCTGGAAACAACCAACCATGTCATGGTCATTTTGATGCCTACTCTGATCGATTTATGCGTATTCAATTCACTGATGAAGGTTTTACTCTAATTAAGGCGGGGCACAAACGGAAAACTCAAGGAAGCATTATTCGATCGGGTTTACCTCCTATGAACGCTGATGGGATTCGGGTTTGGATGGGTGATTTCTCTGATACCAATATTGTGGCTAAACATGTGGCTCATATGGTTTAGGTAAGAAAGAAATGCTTCTCCACTCTTTTATGATTTTTTTACTAACTTTTTTATTTACTTATTTATTCTAGATCAACTAACACACTTTGCTATTATTTGTATAGTAAGCCGTACTGTACAATATCTGCGTATCAATAAAAAAAAAAACTGGTGATGAAAAGGTTAAAGGTAATATTGGGAAACTCATGCAGTTGGTATTTCGAGTCCCGCCCGCTGCAAAAAAAAGGGGGGTTGTGGCTTGCGGGATATGGGGAGGGGTCAAGAAATAAAATACCCGCTTTTTTATTCTAACACCTCTTTGTTCTATTCACCATACAGATTTTACTCAATGGCTTTACGATCCCTCAAATCAACTCGCGACCTTATTACTCACTTGTCATCCGGTGTCGGTGCCACCCAATTACCTTCATCCATCACCAAAATATCATTGACATATGCATTCAAGGGCAAGAATGAAAGTGCTGGCGCCAAGTAAGTCCAATAACATACCAACAACAACAGAATCTTTACTCACATTTATCTCTCTCTTTCTTTCTTATTTAGGCATTTCCTTCACGAAACATTACCTCGCTTACAATACAACAATCCTTCTGTCTTATTCGAACTGACGAAATCAGCCGAACCTACCACCAAACCTACCATGACAGTCCACTTTGGTAAGTCCTTACCCTCTCTCTCTCTCTCTTCTTTTTTTAAAGACACTGTTACTGATTCTATCTCTCTCTCTTTTTTTTAAAAAAAAAAAAAATGTTAATAGGTGAAGGCAAAGCAACTACGATCGACGTCCCTCGTTTACACTCTGATACAATCTTTGAAAAACTGTTGGAAGCAAAGCCTTAATAGAGTAGCTGATAAATTAGATGGATAGAATGACTATTAGGTAAATAATATACACTCACTTTTTTTTTTGTACAAATAAAATAATAAACAACTTGATATATAAAACAAAATAATGATTTGGTATGGAATGATATATGATAGACGGGGTAATTTGGGCTAGTATGCTTGAAGGAAGTGATCCCGGTTTTGTTAAAGGGTATCAGCATTCATCGTTTACTTGCAAAAGAAGCAAGAGATAAACTCTATGTGCCTTTGTTTAACGTTCAATGGACCCATTAAAATAGACATTTGCGATGCTTGGATGTTGGGGGGGTGATTGACAAAGACCTGCATCACTATTATTCAAATCCCGATTATCTCTCACAGTAGGAAAAATCCTCAGGTTTCATCCCCGGATAAAATGTGCAATTCATCCTCCACCCAAAAAGAAATGTCATTTAGGTCCCTTTTTGAAGCCCAGCCATTGCCGACCCAAATGATCGGGCAACCCCCTTGTTCCCCTGAGACAATACATTCCTTCTACAAATCGATGACGCATGTAATGGATTAAATCATAATACGTTTATTCATTTAATTAGTATAATTGATTACTGTAAATCTAATCTATCATGTAACTATTCTACCAAATAATGAGACGGATGGTGGCAAAGAAGGAGAGGGCACGGAGAGAGGATGTGATGGTGATCGGACACGGCTACGTTTCTTCGAGCGACTAATTTTCATGGAATCATTTACATTTACAAACCTGAGAGTTGGCCGTCCAAGTTAGTTAATAAATAAAGACAGACGTTAATACCTATCTTTGCGAGGTTTCATACACCAAAGATACTCACGTAGTGTTGACAGGCATTGACCAGGACGGCGATGATAAGAAGCTATCATTATAAAAATAATAAGGCCTAAGTAATGGATTCTATGTTGTTTTTCGACAATAATCAGTGCTACCTTGTCATTGCTTCCTCAGTGCTTGATGATGGTAGTCTAATGAGAAAGGAGAGTTAGTGTACCTGTTTATATTGATAATGTAGCAATTACCTGTTTTCCGATCCAGTACCAAAGGGACCGCTTGGCATGGATATCTATGTCAATGGGTGTATGATTAGCATATTCACAATAGTATGATAATATATCTTGTTATTTTACCTGTACCGAGGGCTTTGCCGTATGTGTTTTTTTTTTTGAAATAGTTATACCTGTTGCGCCACGCTTTCGCCAGCCATAAACCTGCAAGGTTTTTGTGTGCCCCACCATCATTGACAAGTTGGTTCCCCTAATAACGAAGCTTCATCGGAGATACTCACCCATGGTTTTAAGCTTTGTAATGGTTTTCCAATCGCCAACTGTATTTGCTTGATAACAGAGTCCGTCGTTCGGCGGAATTCCTCCATGGCAAGTTCGAAGTTACTGTCTGGTTTCGATTGGCGTACCATGTCTTGGATTACTTGATGCAGTTCACTTGTTTTCCAATGCAATTCGTCAGAGGAAGTTGAAGTAACATCAGGTCCCTTTTGATGTTGTCGTTGGTGTGTTTGAGCTAGTCGTAGTTGTGGATGCAAGATAAGATGTTGGAGTTGATTTTGTGTTTGCTGAAGTTGTTGTTGAAGAGACTGTTGCTGATTAATGATGGAATCTGCTTTGCCCATTAACAGGTCAAGTGTTTCTTTTGTATTTTTCATAAAGGTGATCAATTCTTCCAAGTTGTTGTTCATTGTAGTGTACGGATGAATGCAAGGGGGAAAAAAAAGAAGGAGAAAAATGAAAAAAATGAAGGAGAAAAAAAAAAAAAAAAAAGTCAATGAAAACAGCAGGAATGTCATTTTCGGGAGTTGAATTTAATCGATTGACTTTTCTTACATTGGAATGTTAATATACAAAATAAACGTATAAGTATTTCGGTTTTTGTCTTCATCATTTGCTGTTTAACTTCACAACATATAGTGTTATATACTTTTACCATGGAAAACTACCGTAAGTGCTTTTATTGCGGATACCACTATCATAAACGTAATGGCACCGCACACAAAGCTCAGTGTCATCGACTCAAACTTGAAAAAATAAAGGTAAGTCATTATAACAATCATACATCACAATAAATTACTGATATATCTTTATAACAAAAATACTCTAATACAGGCACAAAGAGCACAGGCACAAACAGAAGCTACAACCGCTATGCTCGCGGATGATGATATGATCGACAAAGAAAGCGATGAAAACTCGAACAATGAAGTTATTCATGTAACTACTGAAGGTGATGATACTGACAATATTTGGCCAAAGGTATACAACTTTACACAAGAACCCGCTACTCTTTCACCAAACGACAAGTGGAGCATTCGAATCTCTACTCTTTTAGAAAAGTTGGGTGTACCAAGGGATGGCCATAATTTGGTCATAGATTGCTTTAACGAAATACTTAACGAAGCCAGTCCTCGATTTGAGTCCTCACCTAAAATAAAAAAATAAAAATAATAATTGAAAACCCGCCGCATGAATTTGACTTTTTTTTTTCTGATTAACTAGTTCAACCAGGAACAATCAGATCACATTACAAAACAAAGACACTTATACAGGAAAACTGACCAACTCGGTTTAAAAAATATGACATGTGTCCCAAAGGCTGTGTCCTATTTGCAGCAGGGGTGACGGTGTGCCCAAACCATCAATGCAAGGCAAATCGGTACAAAGATGAAACTGTTCTGGTCAAGAAGGCCAAACTTCACATCAAAATACTTTCAATTAGTGATATGTTTGTGGTGAAGCTCCGGAATACACCAACTAGGATACAATGCTTTATCGACACCAGTACAACAATGAAACAAGCGTTCTGAACGACACAATGGACGGGGAACATTTCACGGGCCGTCGTTCTGGGGTATTGGTGAGATGCACCTTTTCGGCCATGGGCATGGGCAGCTCATATTGCCGACGTAAACACTCAAGTAGCATGCAAAGATTTTGTGACATAAATCATTCTGGCCTTCAAGTGGTCTGTACGCGAAAGTGATCTTCCTCTAATGACATTGGGCTTCAAATCCTGCCATGGTTTTATACGCAATCATGTTAATTCCCCTTTGCACTTTTTTTTAGGGGTAATAAAATCTTTCATTTCATTGGCTTGTCTAGTTGTCATTGGAATGATTACAATTTTAAACACAGGCTTTTTTTTTTTACTTTCTTTCAGGGGGGGGGTTGCATCTATATCCTTTCCCTTTTTAGGTCAAGATGGCGGACTTTTTCATGAAAAAACAAATTTTTCCTACTGTGTCTGTAAATTAGAAACGCCATTACTCGCTCAATTAACAACCGATACTAATGATTAAAGTGACTACATGTAACCTATGGTATATTTCCTATATACTTTACATAAAAAGCTAAGCGCCTAGTCTTTTGTGTCAGTCAGGTCAAACTTGAGATGTTATGAATTGGGTAATTGGTTTCTCTTCCTTTGCTCAAAAAGAAAAAAAAAAATACGCACAAACCAAAATTCAGATCCCGCTCACTTTAGACTTGACGTAGGGTGATAGCCCACGTAGATCGAGTGAGTCGTTTCTGACTAGAGAATAAGCATATAGCATACGTAGGTTATCTGGGATTTGCATTTTGATTGTCTGACCCCTGAAGGAATTCTGACAGTGGGATCCCAATTAGATAAAAATCGTGCCTTTTTATTGGTCAACATTATTCATGCAATCATCCCAAAACCTATAACACATTCAACTTCATATAAAGGTAACAGATTGATAAATTAAAAGATGGGTAGACCCTTTATTTTATTTATCTGGATCATTTAATAAAGTGCTATCCATAAGGTAAGACGCTATGTCCCATAGATCTAATCTAATTGTAGTCACCAAAAACATTGTTGTCCCGACCAAACAGCTTGACAGGATCACTATAAAAGCAGACAATGAATGAGTAAAAGGGATCAGACAATAAATGCACTATCTTACCATGTCCTGACTTTATGGAGAAGACCAATTTTAGTGATTTCCTCGATATCCTCATCAGCAATCTTGACATAGTCGAAATTAGCCTTGATTCGAGAAGGAGTCACCGATTTGGGAATAACTAGTTGCATATTAAAAAAAAAAAAAGTCGAAGGTTAGTTAATTCTAGCTATATATATCCCAATTGTCCATTATCTATTAACTTACCAGCATACCCACGAGACACACCATAGAATATAAACAATTGTTGAGGTGTCAGGTTATACTTTTCAGCGATTTCAATGATCTAAGCAAAAAAGAAAGAAAAAAAAAAAAGTGTGATTAATGGATCTTGTTTTCTGCATTGTTGTTAATTTGTTGGACTTACCCTAGGTTCTTCAAGCACAGGCATTTTGTGATCCTTATAACCAGGATTACCCAAAGGACTATAAGCCGAGACAAAGATATTGTGTTGACGACAGTATTCGATCAATTCGGTCTGAGGGAAAGCCGGATGGACTTCGATTTCATTCACCACAGGCTTGATGTTGCATTCAGCCAAGAGACGTTCCAACATGGGGATGGTAAAGTTAGACACCCCGATCATTCGCACCGAACCCTTTTCCACGAGTTTTTCCATAGCCCGCCAAGTATCAATCACAGGTACATCCACACAAGGCATATTGCCATCTGCATCATAACATCGAAGATTGTCGAATTCGTAACCCCTGAATTCCCATGCCATTGGCCAATGCATCAAGTATAAATCCAGATAGTCAAAGCCAAGGTTCTTGAGGGTGCGTTCCAAGGCCGGTTCAACATGTTCGGGTTGGTGGAAAGTCTGCCAGAGTTTGCTGACTACAAATACTTCTTCACGATTCAAGTTGGGATGTTCGCGAATGGCTTTACCTACTGCCGCTTCGGTTTGATCTAGTGTATGGAATTCAAAAAAGCTTAATGAGTAAAGAATCTGTATATGCGGGGTAGTTAAAAAAAAAAACGGTACTTACAAATATAGGCAGTGTCGATATGACGATAACCAATTTCCAATGCCACTTTGGTAGCTTGGTAAACTTCATCATCTCCAGAATCACCCTTGAAGGTACCTAGCCCAATGAGGGGGAACTTGTATTTGCCTTGTAACTGTGTCATAAAAAAAAAAGACGCGTCATGAAGAAGAAAATAAGAAGAGGATTTTGGTAGATGTTTGTTTTTCTACTTACTAGAGTATAGGGAGTGTCTACAGCCATTTGGAAGAAATGAATGTGGTTTCGATGAAAGAAAAGAAAAAAATCAATTCCGCGGCAACTGCTTTATACTTTCCAGCGAAATATTTGTAAACACCGCTCATCGGTCTAAATTCCGCCTCTTCCTGTAGAGCAACTTGACGCCGTCCAATAAAGTAACACACACGCCGGAGAAAAATGTAAGCCGTATGACCACTCTCTGCTTAGCATATGATAAAAAAAAAAACTCAATTGTTTAATACCGAGCGCTTTTCCGGAGAATGCGGTATTGAAAGGCGAGAAAGCGGCATTTAAACCTTTTTTTAAAACGTTGGATTTCATGCGATCGTTGATCGATCAACGAGTGAATGCAATGAAAGAAAAGTCGTTTTATTTTAAATTCTAAAGCTCATTTCCTAATTTCTCATTTAATCGGCTTGACATCAGATGTGATCATAAAAAAGGAGGGTTGGCAATGTATTTAACCTACCGATTATATGTGTAGATGACTTTGGTTATTGGGCCTATACTAGACGTTATAAACAGAGGATTGATTATCATACAGTATCGATTTGAGGATCATCTTATTTGTAATTTTCCATTGGTCCTTATGAATTGTACCACCAAATAGATATATAAGCAACACGCCCATTTATTACAAAGTCATCCCAGTAAAACACCCTTCTTCATTTGATATGACACCGCATTATTTCAAGACAACAGATTTTTATTCAACATGATACCAAATACAACACAAACTAAACTATAAAACATAAGGGGGGGATATAATCTTTATTTGATTCCACCACCTTGGACAGTAGCAACTTGACATTTGACTTGTTCACCAGATGCAGTCTTGATAAGGAAGGGCTTGTCTTGGAAGAAGGCCAACTTTTCATCATTGGTCTTGAAGTCAGGTTGTGCGGTTTCCCAATACTTCTTTTTGGGGTTCAACACTTTTTCAGGTTCACCTTCCATACCTTCAAAGTAGACACGATCCCCAGGTTTGACTTTGCTTGTATCGACAGGAGAGAGTAATTCCACCTTGGATCCATCGTCAGCAGAAGCACATAAAACCATACCATGAGATTTAATACCACGCATACTAGCAGGCTTCAAATTGGTTAAACAGATCACCCATCGATTCTAGAATAAGAATAATTTAGTGATATGTTAGTTGATATAGAATTTTCTTTCATTCTTTCATTACCTGCATTTCTTCCAAAGGATACCATTTGACAAGACCTGATACAATTGTACGGTATTCACCTTCACCATCCCCAAGATCGATTTCTTCAACATAAAGAGAGTCGGCACCTTCATGCTTCTTGCAAGAGCGAATATAACCCACACGAATATCCAATCGAGATACAAGAGGTTGATCTGTTTCTACAGGAGCAGCTGTAAATCAAGAGATGAGTAATTAGTACGATGTCCTTTTCTTCAATCATACTTCCCCTCCCCCCTCCTTTTTTTTTTTTACTTACCAGCAGGCTTCTTTTCTTTCTTTTCTTTCTTATCCTTCTTCTTGCCATCCTTTGCATCGTCCTTCTTGGCGCCATCAGCAGGAACCGGGGCAGCCTTCTTGTCACTCTTCCTGTCCGCACCCTTCTTGTTATCTTTATTGTCACCCTTCTTATCATCTTTTTTCTATAACATAACATAAAAAAGAAGATTAGTAACAAACAAACAAAAGGGTAATCGCATCATCGTGAGTTGTCCTACTTACAGGAGCAGCAGGTTCAGGGACATCATCCAAGTTGAGGGTCACCAAAGGGAATTCATTGACGAGATCATTCTTTCTGATAACCAATTCTTGTACCAGATCAAACCAGCGCATCACGTTTGGTACGGTGGTCACCTTCATGTTTTTCTAAATATCAAACATAGCACAGTCCGAATCAGTAAAGGATACGATGTTGGTTATAATGGTCTTACCGTATATGCATGAAGAATACCAAAGAGGACCACATCCACCACAGTGAGACGGTTAGCAACAAAGAAGGTGTTAAAGTTCAGGTGTGTGTTGAGTTTGGTCTATTAAAAGAAAAAAAAAAGGAGAGAATGAGTATAATGACCCATGTATGCCTTTTTTTCAAAACTTACTTCCAATTGAGCAATCACATCCTTTTTCGAAGCTGCGCGAAGAGAGCTTGTAGCATAAGCCAGCCAGTCTTCTACCTATATAAAAAGAGAAGAGGAAGGATTGGTATATGATTCAGCGTAACGCCAATAATGCACTTTACCAAGGTTTGTTCCACTTTGTCTTGACCCAACAATTCAGGTGCACTTTGAGATGCAATATGGTTGATAATAGTAGTAGCCGCATCAATTTGTTTACCATCCACCTACATCAACAACAACAACAGCAGCAGCAGCAACAGTAAAAAGTGAGTAATTGATACACGTTTCGTCCCGGTGATTGTTATAATGATACTTACTTCCAAAGTGGCATCCTTGGAGGACGCATCAACAGGAATGGAGGATTTAGTATACTTGTGGACAAGAAGAATGTCCTTGGAAGATTTGTCGTTTAAATGTAATACAGAAGCCATGGTGAGCAAGGGAAAGAAGCGGAAGAGAGTGGAAAAGATTCAAGAAAAAGAAAAAAAAAAAGTTTTTAAATCCAGCCGCTGACACAAAAAGTCACAGGTAGGAAAAAAAAAGTTCAGGGGTAATTCCTCAGATTGCATGAATTTGGTTAAATCGCCAAAGGGCCTTTGGATGGTATTTTTTATTAAGTGTATATAAAAAGAAAAGAAAAAAGAGGATAACTAAGAACAACAAAATAAGTAGGTAGAAGTATCATAGTAGGAGAAAAGAAAGTTAATCAAAGTATTCGGGGTTTAAATTGCTGCCACCCGAAGCTGCATCATCACCACCTTCACTGTCAGCAGGATTTGGTCCATCATTCTGGGATGGAGATTCATCAGTAGTACTTTGTCCATTAGGTTGACTTTGATCGGTGGAGGATTCACCTTGGCTGGTAGATGTGTCTTCGTCTGTAGTAGTAGTAGTAGTCGAAGATGTCTTAGATGTATCATCATTACCAGTAGAAGCTTCTTGAGTATGATGAGATAAAAGAGTTTTCCCTATACCATTGACAGTGGATTGTGTATGAGTGACAGCACCATTGACCAACTTTTCAGCGTCCATTAATGTACCATCGAGATTCATTTCAGTTTTGAACACTTCAGCTTCTAAACTCCGCTTTACAATGCCTCGTCGAAGTGCTTTCAAAGACCGTTTAGCTTCCCGACCACCATCCTGATCTTCTTCTTCTTGGGCTTGACCAGATTGGCTTTTAGTTAACATGGCCAATAGGGAGCGCTTGGCTTCATGGCCACCATGGGAATGATGGTCGGGTTGATCGTCACCTTCATCAAAGACATCTGCGGCTTGTCTATCACCATCGTTTCCTTCGTTATCTTCTCCGCCTTCCTGTCGCATGGGAGGAGCACCGCCGCTAGTGTAAGTCGAACGACCGCCTGTAGTTTGTTTTCTAGCAAAAGTATCACTTCCACCTGTCAAAAAGCCGAGAAAATCTCGAACATCGAAACGATGATGTGAAGCGCCGACCTTGTCATAAGTGGCAGGCAGACCGAATCGAGGACCATCCTTCAATTCCATCGTCGATCGGCGTTTTAATCCCAGAACAGTACCTTGTCCCAATTGATCAGACACTGTTTGCTCGGCTGCGGTATCTAAAGGTGATGTCAATGCATTGACTGGTGATAATAATAAAATGGCAGCTCCGATAGCTAAGAATTTAGGATACATATTGGAAAAGAATGAATAAATGGGAGGGGAAGAAAAGAAAGAAGAGGATAAAGGGTTGGTCAGCTAGTAATTTTTATATCTCCCCCATCAATGCTAATAGGAGGAAGAAAACATGTTAAAGCATCATTTTCTATTAGGTCTCTCTCTCCTTGATGAATAAAATATGGTTATCAACATAATTTGATTCTTTCTCCTCTTTGAGAAGATCTCCCTCAAAAAATAATCACTCCTTACACGAGCCAAACGGGGAGGGGAGGGGGGGAATAAGATTGATCTTTTAAGAAAGAAGAATCTCCTTAAGTGTAATCGTTGTCGAGAGAACTCCCTATTCTTTTTCTTCTCTCCTAATATGGGACAACCAACTTGCATGAAAATAGAGTTTGATTGGCCCAGAAAATTCACATTCCGACTCTCACTTTTTCTTTTTTATTTTACGACCAAATAGGAGACAAGGTAAGCATAAGACACGACACCAGTATTTGTATATGCAGTATTCGAAAAGTCATGGGGTAAATCCATATAGATGATAGAAAGAAATACGGCAGTACAGTATATCACTCTATAGATACCCATCTGAAGAATCATGCCTGTGATGGAATGCATTCCTAAAAACCAATATATTGTATATAGATAGATAAGAATGACATGATCTACATCCGTACACATGATTATCCCGCCAAACACCTGCCATGTTACTTTACCATTTTGCGTTGAGTCCCATCCAGCGGTACTTCAACTTTATTTGTATATAATGAAGTGATAACGTCTTTTTATTATTAATGTAAAAGATAAAAAAGGAGCGAACAGATAAGGTGATGAGTTAAAAAAACTAAGGAATAGAGATATTGGGTAAAAGAGAGAGAGAAAGAGAGCGGGGCAAACAAAAGAGGGGACAGGGTAATAGGGAGAGGTAAGTGATGATTCAAGAAGGGAAGATCGAATATGACATTAGGAGAAGGGGACGGGGAAAGGATGGTAAAAGACAAAGACAAAAAGAAAGAAGGATATAAACTACAAGTAAAAGAAGTAAAAGGGGAATACCTATTCTACATCACCGCACAACACTTGTCAGCCGAAGCATCAGGGGCATCCTGCACACCGAATTGATCATGTTTTCCACGGGTTTCTTGTTCCTTGTTGTATTTCCGAATATCACGCACCACACCATGGAAGGCTTCATCCACATTCACTCGTTGTTTGGCCGATGTTTCGATAAATTGACAACCGAATTCCCTAGCAAGATCACGTCCCTCTACATATACATCATTAGTTTAACACCTATCCAGTTTAATTTTTTTTTTTTTTTTTTTTTTTGTGTTCCCACTTTTTTTAATTACCTTGAGTTGATACTTGTCTATCAGATTCCAAGTCACTTTTGTTAGCAACTAACACCATCGGGAAATAATCACGATCCTTGACACGGCATATTTGTTGATAAAAGGTGGTAATTTCTTCAAATGACATGCGAGATGTGATCGAATATACCAATAAGAATCCTTCCCCATTTCGCATATACTGTTCACGCATCGCACTACATATCAAAATAGTATAAAAAGTTAGTAGGGATTTCCTTGTTAGGGCTTTTATATATGTTCATACGTTGTTTTTACCTATATTCTTCTTGGCCTGCTGTATCGAGTACATCCAGTAAAGCGGTTTCCCCATCAATCACACATTGTTTGCGGTAGGAATCTAAGTGCAAGATTGTTTTGTAGTTGGTTTAATGTAAAAAAAAAAAAAAAAAAAAAAGAGAGACAAGTAAGTATGTGCTTGAAGGTATCAGTATAGTATTGTGTTTTTCATTTACCTTCAATTGTAGGATCATATTCATCCACAAAATGAGACTGGATAAATTGTATCGTCAGAGCAGATTTACCAACACCTAAACAAACCAAGTTAAATGCATAAAGATGGAGTGAGTAAAAGACCATACATATCCACATTCAGTCTGTCCGTAGCCAAAGGAAGATAAAGATTAAACAAGCCGATGTAACTTACCGCCACCACCCACCATCACCAGTTTGTATTCACGCACAAATGAGGACGTTTTCGACATGTTTTCGTTCTATAGGTTGTTGTTGTTTGATATGTAAGAAGTTATTGCGCTTTAAGAGAGAGAAATTATAAAAGTAATAGTATTATTATTACAAGTAGTATTAAAAAGTAATGGATAATTAGGATGAAAGGAAGCAAGGATAATGAGTGCAACCAAGAATAAAAGAAGAGAAGAGAAGAAGAAAGAGGAGGGAAAATAAAAAAGAGGGCAAATCATTTGGGTTTTCTCAAACATCGGCGGGATTTGAAAAATGAAAAATTGAAAGCTCGACTGGGAAGAAAGCCGAGAGGAGGATACCCAAAATAAGCTTGGATCGACTACTACCATTGCAAAAAGAAAGAAACTGCATAACAAAGAAGATGGTCATGAAACTGCCTTTTTGTTGCACAGTAAAGGAACAGATGATGTTCATGAAACAGGTATCTTTCCTCCTTTGATACTTTATCGTTGTCTCTCCTTTATTTTTACAACCGTATGGTGTGATACCGTACGACATACACATCATTAACATTTTAGATGAATGGTGACAAGAATGAAGAGGTTTTAGTATTCCGTTTCTATCACTGTTGTTGATACTGTTGTACCCCACGCTATTTGATTATCATTCCCCCATTTTGAACAATGCATTCTCTTGATTCGCTCATTTTTAGCACCGCCATCGATTCCAACAAAAAAAAAAATCAACTCCTCATGTCGGAGTTTTATTCCACACTTTGAATCGGATTTTGTTTATGTAGGTCGCCCTCATTTTTTTCCTTTCTTTCTTTCTTTTTTCTTCTTCTTTACCTTTTATTTTACTTTTTTCCAATTCGATTATTCTTTACAAGTTTTGATCCAATTTGTATAACCCTTATCATTAGAATAAAATAGCTCTACTAAAAAAAAACATATTCCCCCCTTTCCATCTTGACTCTCCTTGACTCCATCTTGGCACAGACACTACAAAAACTATTACTCATCAAGCAACAAGTTACACTCGACACAAAGAAACGATCATGTCTTTTAACGCAGATACAACACAATCTCCACCAATAGCAACAACCTCAGCCAATGCAACCACAACCACAACAAGTGCACCCATCTCACCACTCGCCAAACGGTCTGTTTTGCCACCCATGAGCAGACCTTTTAAACCACCCATGGGCAACAATGGTTTACCACCAACTTCTCTTCGTCCTAATGCTCCTGGTCAACTTCCTCTACCTCATCGAGGTCCAATGATGCGAAAGGGCCCTGGTTTGAAACTTGGTTTGAAGGAAGAAACTCCCTTCTCCAACTTTTCAAAATATGTGTAAGTCTCATATAACATTATTGTTGTTACATACTAACTCTTCTATGGTATAGTGATCCTTCTGGTAAACTCAATTTTGCTGGCAAAGCTATTATCCATGCGGATGGTGTCAATTTTAGTAACGGTAGTAGTTTTGCTATCAAGATGGACGATCTGTTACTTCAAGAAGAACTTGGCAAAGGACAATATGGAACAGTAAAGAAGGTGTCCCACCAAGTAACCAATGTAGTCATGGCAATGAAGGTAATTGAATCAAAAAAAAAACCCCTCCAAAAAAAAAAGAGTTGCATGTGTGTTTGTGATAGGTCAACTAATCATACTGTCTATCTGTCTTTTCTTTTTTGGTGACAAAATAGGAAATTCGTTTGGAGCTGGATGAAACAAAACTGCAACAAATCTTGATGGAATTGGATATTCTCCACAAGAGCACCAGTGAAGACATTGTGGAGTTTTATGGTGCTTTCTTCATCGAATCGTGTGTTTACTATTGTATGGAATATATGGATTGTGGATCTCTTGATAAACTTTATGGTGATGGTGTGCCCGAAGATGTCTTGGCCAAGATTGCTATCTCGGTAAGTAGAATGGTTATAGAAAAAAAAAAAGCAGGGGGATGGGATGCACGCGTTGGCTACATTCTTTACCTAAAGGCGCGTGCTATGATCAATTAACTTTATTGTTTATTTATAGATGGTCAAGGGACTAAAGTTTTTAAAAGATGAACTATCGATTATTCATCGAGGTAAACACTATTGTTTCCAGTGATAATCTTATATACTAATCTTCTCTTTTATAGATGTCAAGCCTACGAATGTCTTGGTGAACATGAAGGGTCAAGTCAAATTGTGTGATTTCGGTGTCTCTGGTCAATTGAACAAGTCTCTAGCCAAAACCAACATTGGATGCCAAAGTTATATGGCGGTAAGTGGAACACACAAAAGGCAAAGGAATGTTGGCCCGGTGACTAAAAAAGATTTGATTGATTTTTATCTTTTTTATATTTAGCCTGAACGAATTAGAGCTGTGGATACATATACAGTATCATCAGATGTTTGGTCACTTGGATTATCATTGGTGGAAGTAGCTGGTGGGAAATATCCGTACACTTATGATAACATGTTTGCACAACTACGGGCCATTGTCGAAGAAGAACCTCCTACTTTACCTGATCATTATTCTGATGATGCTAGGGACTTTATATCTGCATGGTAAGTAAAAGAAAAGAAAAGATAAAAGGGAAGTTTACTAATACTGTGACCCTTCTTAGTCTACACAAAGAACCAGGTAAACGACCAAGCTACGCGGAACTACTACAACATCCCTTTATTCAAAAATATATCGATGTGGATGTGGATATGGCATCATGGGCTTCTGAAGCATACAAATATCAACAACAGCAACATCAATAACAACCTCGCTCTACTTATAACTTCTTGATACAACTTACAAACTATTAGTATTTGTAGCAACCATAGCAGCGATTGACCCCATCATCATCCATTTTTACCATACTTTATATATTATATCTATGTGTCTCCCCTCTCCTTTTATATATATATATATATATTCATTGATCCAATAAAGAAACTTTGTCTATTTTTTTTTTTTACACACGTATTGATTGAAACCTTATCCCCATTGATTGTGTTAGGCGGGATCGGACAAAGCTTGTAACTTTTGGTAAGGATGGCAAGCATGTGGCATAAAAAAAAGGCGGCATGAAAAGTCCGGCCACCTTTCCTTTAATAGTCTTACCCATCCTCTTTATAGGATAACTTTTTTTTTTTTTTTTTTTTTTTTTTTTTTTTTTTTTTTTTGCTTGGCATGTATTCATCAGATAATGATAACAAGTACAATCAAGTGAAACTTTTTACTTCATGTGTATGATTACATGCAGTAGTATGACAAGGCATTTGTTTTATATTTGGGTGCATGATCAATCCGTCAGATTGTAAATATAAACTGGCGGGAATTGAAAAACCAAAAAGTCGGTCATGCAAACCCTACAAACTGGCAGGGTTTGGTTATCACGCCATGCGAAGATAAAGAAGGTATGTATGAAGTAAAAGGTTAAGGATTGAAACCGAAACCATATTTCTGCCACAGTGACGGATGTTCCTTGATCTATGATCAAATGTTTAATTAGTTAGTTTCATGCGATAATTGTATCGGGATGACCAGATCCAAAGGAAGATTACTCTTTTTTCGATGGGATCCCATATGAGAATCATTCTACTAAGCTATATAATATAAAACATCGTTGTGTGTATGATACTAAAGGAAGAGTGGGAGAGACAATCATATCGAATGATCTACAAATTGACACGACGTGCCTGGTTTTGCAATATGATCATTAGTATTATGAGTGAGCCCCTTTATCCTATTTCAAGTCAAATCATCATTACAGATACCTGTATAAACCCAATCCAGCTATTCCTACCATCCTATTAAAATCCATCACAACATATCCTACATAATAACCAGTTTATTATTATTTTTATTATTATCATTATTGAATATCTAATAGGGGGGAGTGTATGAGTAGCGTCGAATGGTGGTCAAGTGAAATGTAATAAAGAGTGGTGTTAAAGAGTCGCCACATCGTTTCACATAGAATTGTTGTTTAAAAGAAGTTCTTGACTTGATCAATGGCAAAAGGAGCTATCAATAGTTTGAAATGAGAGATATAGCGTTAGTCTTGTCTACCTCCACCAACCTTGTTTTATTGTTTTTAGTTCCTTTTTTCTTGACTTACCTGCGCGGAAAGCACACACCACAATGACAAAGTTAGTAAGCGTACCCACAGTACGTTGTCGAAGCATTTGCTTTTGTTCGGGAGTCAGAGAAGGTTGCTAAATAGGAATAAACGATTAATTCTGAAGAGTCAATCGTCCGTGATATCACTTACTTGAGGCATAAACATGGCGAGTGATGCTTTTCTGTGAGTGGAAAGAGAAGGAAAGAAAGAGAAAACAATTTAATGGGGTTTGACTTTTTTGACTGTTTACGGCCAGAGCCATATTCAAATCCCGCCAAGCTAAAAAAAAAAAAAGGCTCAGGGTCAAGATGGGGTTTCAAAATTCCCTCAACCCAATTTATTGCATGATTGGACATAACGAGGCAATAGGCAAAGTTAGCATGTAGACATTTCAACATTCAGATCAATCACTTGGACTTGAGACACTAATTTATGATTCATTCTGTTTTGCTTCTTGCTGATGGTTTTTGTATAAATGTCGAAAAGTGTTGGAAGCGGGGTTTGAATGACGACAGATTCAACATCGCGACATAATGCTTGTCTCCATGATCAAGCTCAAGTGTGTAAACATGTCCACTCGACTATGACATAGCTATAACAAATGACCATGTATTAAAATTTTATATTTCTTATGACACTCATTCATTGTATGAGTATATATCCTTAATGATCCACATGAACCCACGCATATCATACGACAGACAAAGGGTATGATGAGAATCTTATATAATCACACGACCCTTTACAAGTAGATCATGACAACACTTTAAACCAAAGAAAGAAGTTGAATGCATATAAGAGAACTGGATGAATTTTATTTTTATTAGGGTAAAAAGAGGATATCATTTGTTGTTTAAGAGGGGGAGTATAAATATACTATATATGACATATGATGGAAGACTATATACTAGAAGGGGGAAGAGGGGGGGGGCAATATATGTAAAATAAATAAAAGATACTAATGAATTATTGACAAGGAGTCACCAAATGTTTTGTCCGCCTATTTTTCAACAAGGTCGCATTGTTCATATTCAGATCAAACCCAGTAGGGCGTCGTCGTTGACCGGTCATCATAGGAGTTGCGACACCTGTAATTTTAGCCAGTCTTTGTTGATGATGTGCCGCGGCTTGTGCATTGTATTGGCGTTTCGATGTGGCCTGAGGGTAGTGTCTATAGTCATCATCGTCATGATGCGCCTGATTCCCGTGATGTGTATGTTCCTCGGCCATGCGTTGGACAGCTGCAGTGATGTCAAAGATTTCCTTGAGAGTGGCCATTCCGGGAGAAAATACATCCTTACGCCGAGTCGATGAGCTGTCCATTGTTGTCGATGAGGAATCGTCAGTGATCATATTGACGGAAGGTCTTTTGTTGTCGCTACCATTGTTGTTGTTATTATAAAGACCACCACCAGGGTTGCCAAGAATGGGTGACATCATAGAAGAAGGAGTTGCTGTGTTTAGAGCAGCAGCATTTCGCATGGCTTGGATTCGAATGGATTCAGTATCATCGAGACGACCAGAGAGAGGAGGAGGAGGATTGATGCCAGTAATCCATGGATGTTGTAAGACTTGTCGGACAGTATATCGTTTTCTTGGATCCACACATAAAAGACCTTGGACGAGATCTTTTGCTTCATCAGAGATAGGATCCCACCATGGACTAAGGAAGGAGAATTGACCACGGGCCACCTTTTGAGTCAAAGCGCTGATTGATTCGTCATAAAAGGGAGGAAAGCCACATAACATGGTATAGAGTACGCAGCCCATTGCCCACATATCGACACCTTTAGAGTACTTTTGATCACAGACGATCTCCGGAGCTGTATAACCGACGGTTCCACATGGTGTTAGAGTATCCTTGTCCCAGATGATTTTGGAGAGTCCAAAGTCAGCTAGTTTCACCTGACCAATGCCACCACCACCTGTACCGTTGATAAATACACCTTCATCTTTCTTGGTAGCATCATCAAAAGCATGGAATTTGGGTTGTTCAGAAGGAATTATAGGAATCGGTTCGAATAAGATGTTTTCTGGTTTGATATCCCTGTGTGTGTGTGTAAATAAGGAAGTTTAGTAAAAGTCAAGGAGGTCATATCATATTTTTTACCTATGGACCACACCACATTCTTCATGTAAATGATAAACCGCCTGAGCCAGCTGTCCAATGATATGTCTTGATAAATCTTCACTGAAGTAAGTCAAGTCTACAATCCTGTGGAATAGTTCACCACCTATAAAGAGAAAGAGAGAGAGATAAGGTTATCAGGTGAGAATGAGATCCAAAGACGATTTGGTACTATCGATATAACATACCTTCACATAATTCCAATACCAAAAAGTAGTTTTTCCTTGATTCAGTGAATCGGAGGAGTTGCACAATATTGGGATGATGTATGTTGCGCATAATTTGGACTTCCTTCAAGATATTTGCACGCTAAAAACCACACCAAGCCAATTCGAGTAAGGAATGTCAGTCAGTCAGTCAGTCAGTCAATCAGCCAGTCATTTGCAAATCGTTATGTGTCGTATTCATGCATTTCATTACCTCTGTCACCCTTGGTTTCTTTTTCATATTTGGATGTAAATGTTGCAAATCAATCTATATATGTAGGAATAACAATAATAAAAGGTCAGCACTATTAAAACTCCACACTCTTACCCTCCCTCCCCCCCCTTTTTTTTTTTTTTAACTTACCATTGGATCATCGTCAGCATATTTTTGAGCTACTTTGATAGCTACACTTTGACCTGATCGTTTATCACGAGCTCGATAGACATCGGAGAAGGCACCACTAATTGAGAAGATAATAAAAAGTTAGTACAATAAACCATCCACCCCCCCCTTGTATTCATTCACCTTCCGCCACCCCTTTTTTGATCACACTACTTACTCGCCTAGTTTCTGGATGATTTCATACCGCTCTAGGCTGGGATAAAAGGGCAAAGTCGATTTCATCTTCATATTGTTTTGGATCCATTGAGTGGCTTTTTCTTGTCGTTGTCTGTCTTCGTCTTTGGTATCTGGTGTGATCAGTATGGGTGATGGTGGTGGTAATGGTGGTAAAGCTTGATGCATGGCTGCTTGTACAGGTTCAGTAGACACTAAAGGACGATCAAGTGGCTGGTTTACATCCTTGTATTGTTGGTTATTATTGTTGTCGTTAAACATGAGATCCACAGAGCTGTCTTTAATCGATTTGGACCAAGGCGTGAGTTGAATTGGGTGCTTTTGTCGTTCCCGCTGTTGTTGTTGTTGCTGATCCGTTGGGTCCAAATCGCTGTTGTAATTAAAGACTTTGACTTGGTTTTGTCGTTGTTGTTTTTTGCTGATAAACTTTTGCTTCAATCGGGATAACATGAGCTAGGTTTATGTTGAAATAAAATAAAATAAAATAAAAAGAAAAGAAAGAAGAGAGAGGAATGAGCGGAGAAAATAATTTCTGTCTCTTTTTGTTTAAAAAGGGGAAGCGGGATTTGAATGTTACATTTGAGAGATAGAGAGAGTTGATATCGTATCCCAAGTTTTAAGGACAAGTACTGTATAATGATCAACTTACCAAGTGTGTGTCCATAGCCTTAAAATTAGCTTTAATGAAATAACAACAAAACAACAAGATTAAAGTAACAAGCTCCATGCCATATATTTATTTAGATTTCTGTCTGTCTTTGCATTGTGAAAAGAAAAAGAGTTCAGACGAACCTAAAAAGTCAACTGAACATATCAACAGATTGGACTATATCGTCATCGCTTGTCATTCAAAATGGTTAGTCGCATGTGATCCCACCCGCCTTGCCCTGTGCACAACCTTTTTTAACACACCCCATCTTCCCTATTTTGGTCACTGCATTTCATCATCATTGTCATCATTCAATCAAGTATTATGATAACTTTAAAAAGTTTGATTCTATTTATTTTATAGGGTGTGAGGGGGGTGTGAGGGATAAATGTATATATAGTAGGTTTAGACCATAAATGGGGATAAGTGGATCTACTACTAGGTATGTCATGTAACATCATAAAAAAAGATACTATAGGGTAGATGATATATGTATATATATGTGACAAGAGAGGATGATCTAATACTTCTTATCGAGGATATCACGGGCAACCTTGACAATGACCTTATCATCAGGGAAGGCCAAAGTTTCGAGGTTGGCGGCATAAGGGGTAGGGACATCAGCTCCAGTAACACGGCTCAAAGGAGCATCGAGTTCGTCCCAGGCATCAGCTAAAACAAAAAAAAAAAAACAAAAAGAAGAATGAGTAAATTTTTTATCAAACAAGTAACCCTCTTCTCTACTTACATTCCATGATTTGAGCAGCGATTTCTGATCCAACACCAAAAGAAGCCCAACCACCTTCCACGGTCATGATCCGATGAGTCTTCTTGACAGACTTGAAGATAGTTTCCGTATCCATAGGTTTGATGGTTCGTAAATTGATAACTTCCGCCGAGATACCAGTCTTGGCCAATTCATCTGCCGCCTTGACAGCAAATCCAACAGACCGAGAGTGAGCAACAATAGTGATATCCTTCCCTTCACGTTCAATCTTGGCTTTACCAATAGGCAACACAAAGTCAGAGGACAAGGCTTCTTGAGAGACAGGGTAAGACACACCATACTCTAATTCGTTTTCAAGTACGATCACAGGATTAGGATCACGGATAGCAGCCTTCAATAAACCTTTAGCATCTTCAGAGTTCCAAGGGGAGACCACTTTCAAACCAGGCACGGAACCGTACCAGGCAGCAAAACATTGAGAGTGTTGAGCACCCACACCTGCAGCAGCACCATTAGGACCACGGAAGACAATGGGGCAAGTTACTTTACCACCAGACATATAGAAGGTTTTGGCAGCAGAGTTAACAATTTGATCAATAGCCTAAATAAAATAAAATAAAAATTAGGTACGAGAAGACTGTCCCCCTTTCCATAATACATATACGATCCCATTGTTAAACTTACCTGCATAGCAAAGTTGAAGGTCATGAATTCACATACTGGTTTGAGGCCATTGAAAGCAGACCCAACAGCAATACCAGCAAGACCCATTTCAGTGATAGGAGTATCGATCACTCGTTTGGCACCAAACTTGTCGAGTAAACCTTTGGTAACCTGTCAGTAAAAAGAAAAATAAAAAAAGGTTGAAGGGTTCGTTAGTTTTAAGATCCGATTAATTCCTCCCCAATCTTTCCCGTGTATTCCCACCTAGACATTTACTTTACCTTGTAAGCACCATTGTATTGAGCAACTTCTTCACCTAGAATGTATATTTTGTTATCCGCTGTCATTTCTTCTTCAAGGGCTTGGTTCAAAGCATCACGAACAGTCATCTACAAAAAAAAAAAAAACAATGATTAGTTAGTCTATTGTTATCTGGTTCAGTCGATTAATCACGCCTAACCCATGTATAACTTATATAAGGCTATTCCTTTTGTAGTTGTGGGGCTGGGTATGCTTGGGTTATAACAAGACAAATCCATTCAAGGGTTGATACTTACTTCAGTGACACCATTGGAATTGAAGCGTTTTTGAGCATAAGCAGAGAAGGCAGGCTTGACTGATATAGTGGCAGCACGAGAAGTAGAAGTCGCTAAAGGAGCAATGCGGTGCAAAGTAGAGAGGAAGGTCATGCTGGTTTATATATAATGTAATAAAATAAAAGAAGAAGAAAGAAAGAATGAGGGCGTTCGGCCCCAAAAATAAATGTCACATTTTCAAATCCCGCTACATTAAGTTTTAAGGAGATGATCAATGCGACTATGCTATTGATGCAGGGAAGAAGATTGGAGTTAACATAGATAGTAAACTTTTCTTCAATCTTATATCGAAAACAGATAAGGAATCGTTAAAAAGAATAGAGAGAGAGAGAGAGAGATGTATTCCAACTTTATAAGTTTTGTGTTCCGATCACCAATGAATACCCTTAAAGTATACCCCCAATATAAAAAAGACACGACAAAGAGATACAAAACAGTTTATTTATTAGATATTGTTGATCTTTTACTATTATTTTTTTTTGTACATAAAGAAGAAGGGGAATAGGACAGTAATAATACGTTAGCTATAACTAGAGATGATGAGTGGAGCAGCCGTAAAGGCGTGGACAAATCATTTCGGGGTAATGATATGTATTGATCCTACTATAAAACAAGAAGAGATGAGTAAATAGGATAAACCATAATCCTCTTTCTCTTACTAGATCCAATGTTTCAGCTAGTTCATATGTAGACTATATTCAGAGTAAATCATGCCGCTAACAACTACAAAGATGATAATGAGAAATCTAGAGAGTTCTCGGTAATACCTATCATATAATAAAAATAAAAATAGACCATCTTCTGTTATCCCTTTTCTTTTTACCTACATAGTCGACGTTTAATTCCTTGTGCTATTGAGTCTTGTATACAAAATGTTGAGGGCCATGCTTGAAACAATAACAGGAATATCACGCGGGGTTTGAATATTGAATTGTCGGTACCTGAGTCCCTATATTTCCATACACAGACTCTTTTAAGACTTTTTTTTTCTTTTTTTTTTTTTTCGTTTACCTGTTCAATAAAACCAATGATTTGAAGTTGGGTATGTAGTTGCTGGTATTGATCATTTGATCTGAGACTATTATATATGTAAAAAGTATATGAGTGGGTCCTAAATCCAGGTTTTGTTTCAATGTATCTTACCTAGTTTATAATTTCAGGAATTTAAGATGCCTATACAAGTCAAATTGTATCAGTTTTGCTTGATGCCATGACATGTTTTGATCAAATATGCCTTATACCTTGGGCCTTGCTTGCGAGAGAAAGACCGGTGAAGAGCAAGATCCAATACAGGGTGCCAAGATATAAACCGCCTACACACAAGGATAAAGGGTGCTTCTTTTATTTGATATTGTCGCCTACTATACGCTGCCACGTTAATTACAATAACAATGATTTTGAGTTCCGAGGTAATCGTTCCGTCACCTTAAAACACCAAAGTCACCAAAGCAGTAAACAAGATTCATTTAGCGATAAGTAACAAGTACGTTACAACTTGTGTTTTATTCCAAGATATCATACACGAAAAATTAAATATGTTGAGAGACAGGGAGAATCCATCGTCGTTAGTTTCCAGTGCTACAAACTTGATAAGGTCAAGAATTCCTATAATAATGTAAAATGTCAGTTCGGTTTCAGTTTCAATATCAACGGGACATCATACTTACCCTTTTCCAGAATTTAGTCACCCTTGATTATTTGGAATTGATAAAATAAAAAAAAAGGAAGAAAGAGCGTTACTTTCCCTCCCCCCGCCATTAAAGCATTTTCAAAATGGCGGCGTTTAAATTAAAAATGGCACTCGCCTGATGGCATGATCGCTATTGTCTTTTGAGTCCTGAAAGGTAAAAATGTGACGATAATATGCCTCAAAATAAGTTCCTATCATATAGCTGTGTTTTCAAGCAAAGGACAGCTGATGAATACCTCATGTATCACTTGTATGTGGTCACCTCAATCACCATGAGAGTCAATACTTCATTGTTCAAATCATTTCATCCAATTCATACACATAAAATACAAGCTGAAAAGTCATTTAATCGTTTATTGGTATTGAGCATACATTTTCATAGGGACGGTAGATGACATTTCATCAGTTTGTTAGCAAAGCCACATTAAAAGAGTTGATGAACAAGAAACCCTTTGGGAAGAAGAGGAGTCTAAAAGAGGAAGTATATATATATACTTCTTCCACTGTTTCCTTCTTATTATACCAGATGAAATAAAGAAGTCGAGGGTGATATGCATATGTACCTTCCTCGTTTCAGGTGACAGTTTTCAACCAGCTCTGCGGGGTTTGAAAACCGAAAAATAAATTCAAGCCAGAAATCTTCCATTGAATTCTTTTCTTTCTTCCTTTCTTCATCTACGAATTGATTACTTGCCATCGACCCGCGACTAATCACGACCTGGATTGATCTTGTCTTAAAACAACACTAAAGTATGTATCTATTATTATAATCTTCATCCTCCCTACTCATAAAAGTTATATCTTAAATAAATGCACTCTGTCTGACATATATACATTTATATTGATACAATCTCTTGAATTTCTTTTTTTTTTCTTTCTTAAATCCATAGATCACTTGACTCACCTTTTTACTGGTTTTCGCTTGCCTACAACAACTTCTGCTTGAATCGCTACACCCGATACTACCACTTCTTCACAAACTCACCATGGAACAGATCGAACAGGCTGTTATCTGTGCTTTAGACCCTCACGTTGATCCTAATTTGAAGGCTCAGGTAAGAACAACAATGGAATTTGTCAATGGGTGGGATTGGTATCACACAAGGGCATATGTGATATTGTGAAAGGGCTGCGGTGTGGTGGTTAGTCATAATGACTGTAGAGGGATGCAGGATGTCAAGCCCAAACCACGTGGTAACAAACGATATCGCTTGTACTAATCTATTTTGGGTGGTGGTGGTTTAGGCAAATGCTTACTGTGAACAGATCAAGAACTCTACCGATGGCTGGCAACTATGTTTGCAATTATTCATCAAGGAACCCAAGGTGTAAGTTGAAACATACCCAAACATCAGCACCCTGTATTGACTTTTATTTCATACTTGTGCTTTAATTAGTGTTGCTCAAGCTCGATTCTTTGCTCTACAAGTTTTGGAGAATACTTTACAAAACAGGTAGATCATTATGCGGGGACAGGGAAGGGAGGAGGATCATCTTATATTTGCTAAATCAACTTTGGAATAGGTATGATTCACTTGACGCGAATGCAGTAGATTATATTGAACGGACAATGATGGAATACTTACAACGGGAATTCGTTGATAATACTGAAACGGGATCAGAAGAAACTTGTAAGTCTCTAATGATAATAAAAAGGGATAGGCTACTAACAGAAGATACTTTACCTCCTACTTTTAATAGATATTCGGAACAAAGCTGCACAATCATTGACATTACTATTTGCTCGTGTTTATCCCAATGGGTGGCCCTCTTTCTTCAAGGACATTATGGCATTGGCACGAATATCTACGGGAACAAGTCATGCTAAGGCCGCTGACTTCTTTTTACGACTTTGTATCAGCATTGATGAAGAAATCGCTCGCATGGACATCCCTCGACACCGCGATCAAGTAGTCAGAAATACAAATATCAAGGATTATATGCGACTAGGCGACATTCAACTATTGGCTGGTTATTGGTTTGAACTCTTACAAGAATTTAGATCTCAAAACCCGAACATTGCTAAACTTGCTCTCAAGAACATTGGTGCTTATATTGCTTGGATGGATATTGCTTTGGTGGTTAATGATCAGGTGATGAATGCTTTATACGAACTGCTTTCGGACACTAAGCTCCGTATCCCGGCTTGTGAATGTTTAGCTGATGTAAGTCAAATGTATGTATATACTCAAGGGGGGAGGGACTAACCATTTTTATTTTTATATATTAGATTGCTAGTAAAGGGATGATGCCGATGGATAAACTCAACATGATTCAAATGCTTAATATTACTGATACCCTTGGCCGTTTGGATTTGGTAAGTAAAGGAAAAACAAACAATGATTGATATCGTTAAAGCTTACTCTTCCTCCTATATCTTAAAGAGCGATCCGGAATTCGTGGAAAGTGCTGCTCGATTGACTAATGTAATGGGGATTGAACTTTGCAAGATCAACTTGGACACCACCATTCCTACTGACGCTAAATGTAAGCATATGCAAAAAGTTATTATTTAAAACTCTACTAACACTATTTTGATCCAGTGACATCTTGGACCTTGATTGAACAACTATCTCCTTATTTACTCAAATTCCTTGCCAACGAATACGACGATACTACTACGGCTGTATTCCCCTTTGTTAACGACATCCTGACGATCGTAAGTACCAGGAATGGATAAACCAAAAATATAAACACTCACATTCTTCTTGTTTTTATAGCTAAAGAAACAGAGAAAGGTCATGCAACCACTCACTCAAAATCAACGCGAACTTTTGGGCTCTCTGTTAAGTGTGATCATCGACAAATTAAGATATGACGAAGAAACTGATTGGGGTGCCGATGAAGATGAACCTGAAGAAGAAGTCTTATTCACCGAACTACGAAAGGTAAGCAAATCCATAAATAAAAGCTACTATGGATCTGTCAATGAAGATAACTGAACTAACTAACCCTTCCTTTATATATATATATATATACTTAGAACCTTCGCGTGTTTGCCGACCATGTTGCATCAATCGACGAAGAACTGTATGTCAGCTATATACACTCGATCGTCATGAATATCATCAACAAATTCAAGTCTGGTGCGAATCTTGACTGGCGTGAAGTAGAATTATGTTTGTATGTTTTGTATACCTATGGTGAAGCCCTTCCCAAGACTGCGACTCTGTTTGTTGATGCTAACGATACTAATATGTTGACTCCTCTTGGTGAACTCGTCCAAGCTATGGTGACTTCCAGTAAGTAAAATATAAAATGATTGGTATCTTCTACTTGACCAATTCCTGCTCCTTTATTATATTAGATATCTCGACTTACTCTCACCCATCGGTGTCACTTCAATTCTTTGAAAATCTCGTCAGATACTTTCAATTCTTTGATTGTCGCCCGAATTGTCTTCCTCAAGCACTCGAAGCCTTTGTCGATGTGCGTGGTATCCATCATCCTTTGAAACAAGTCCGCTCCAGGTGCTGGTATCTCTTCCATCGCTTTGTCAAGAACTTGAAACCAAGAATGTCCCCTTATGTAGAAACTGTGCTCTCTTCTCTTGGTGATTTGTTGACTATTCAGGCAGAACTCCCTGTGCTCACGAGTACTGCCGATGGTATGCCTCTACCGGCCGCGTCCCTATTCGACAGTCAATTGTATTTATTCGAAACAGTAGGCACACTTATTTCATTCGACCATCTGGAACCTTCCAAACAAACGGAGTACCTGACGATTGCTTTACAACCCCTGGTGGATGGAATTCAAAACTCAATGGGGCAAGGTTATAATGGCGAAGACGAACTTTATATGATACAACTACATCATTATATAATGGCAATTGGAAGTGTTGCAAAAGGTAAAATGATGATCATGATAGGGGGAACGAAAAAAAAAAAAGGAAGGAGGGACTAGTATACTAACTTTTATTGTCTTTTGATAGGCTTCCCGACACTTCCAAAAGGTGCTACATGCGATCAATCATGGGCTGGTGTATTTGTTGGAGCAACGGAAATTATTTTAAATGTTTTGCGAACATTTAATCAAGTCGAACTTATCCGTGATGCTGCTCGCTTCTCATTTGCTCGCTTTATTACTTGCCTTGGATCAGAAATCTTACCTTACTTACCAAACCTCATCAATGGACTTTTGACGGAATGCCAAATCACGGAACTTGTAGACTTTTTACCCTTTGTTGGTTTGGTGGCTCATAAATACAAGGTAATGAGAAGATTGTGAAGAATCACGAGCACACTAACACAAACCCTCTCTTTAGCCAATGATTCGTAATGTCATGGACGAATTGCTTTTGCCTTTGGTGAAAAGAGTATTTGACTTTTTAAATACGACTCCCTCAGGTACCGATGAAGCCATTCTCCTACTGGATCTCCGAAAAGCGTACCTCAACTTGATTGTCAGCCTCTTCAATGCCGAAATGGAAGGTGTGCTTGTGTCCGAACGAAACATTAATCACCTCAACGCTATTCTACAGACCATTCTCCACTTTAGCAAAGACAACAGTGATCCCACCACTCAGAAAATGGCGTTTGGTGTCTTCCTCAAGTTTGTCACCTCTTTTGCCAGCACTTCTCAACAAACCACCATGGCTCCAGGCTTTGATCAGTTTGCTTATAACGAATTGATCCCTACTACCTTCTCTGTACCAATGAACAACTCATTTAATGTTGCTGATGGCCAAACGATGCTAGTAAGTAGACCTGAGTATATATATAAAAAAAAAGGAAGACGAAAAAGTGACTCATTACGTTTTGATTGTATAGGTATTCGGTGAAATCACGGGGATCCAGAAAATGCTATACACCAAACAAGGCAACGAATACATTGAATACATGCTAAATGTCTTCTTCCCATCCATCCAATGCCCAAGGGAAACTGCTGAACGATACTGTCAAGCCATGCAACAATGCGATGCCAAACAATTCAAGAAATACTATCAGTCCTTCATCACTGAAGCTAAAAGTTAGACCATCCCCCTCCTTCTTTTTAATACTTACTATTACTATTGTCCATACATATTCCCCCCCTCCTTTTGTATTCACACACACACACGACATCCTTGCTCTCTGATAATATCATTTCCCATTTGTAAAAACAAAAATCTCAATAAAAATCTACTACTTAATTATCATGTATATGTCTTGTCTTTGCAGGATGATTGTCGTGATTCTAACTCCGGCAGTCATGCAAAACTGAGTATTGTCGCCACCATCACCAAAATATTATGACCAAGTGCATACAAGAACTAGTGGATCATACAAAAAGAAATATATACTACAACAAACAACACATTTCTTCTAATACACTAACATCTTTTTCAAGTTTGATAAACAACATGTTGCTTATACATAAAGTGTACAATATGTTTTTGTTTATTAATTAAAAGTTTAACCATATATACTATTTATACATCTATACTAATCCATTGTCAAAGGCAGTCTGATAAAGTAACATCGATTCAAACCAGGGATACCAAGGGGGGGAAATCATCTATGGTCTAAAATGGCCATATGTATGTCAAATACAATCCATTAGTATATCCTTCACTTTCATTATACCTATTTGCGGACTTACCTTGGCCAAAGCGATGTCTATATATTCTGTCTTTTCCGGTGTGGGTGCTGAGTTTTTATCATCGTCCTACCTACATAAAAAGAGAGAGAATGTTAATACCCCCGTGATTATCATATTGCCTGTCAAGAAGAGTAATTCCTTCAACAATCATAGGCATTGCAGGAATCCAAGATCAAGTAAAAGAAAAGTGAGGGCGTGGGATAAAAGGCGGAAAGTCATTGTTGGTAACACCATGCGTCGTGTGTCATTGGTCCCAAAGCGATATCGTCGTCATCAATACGTCCTTCTGTTAATGTCGTTGTTGTAAGTGTGGTTAGATCAATGAGATGAGTCCGGAATACCGATTAGCTAATTACCGATTATGGGACGGCAAAATAAAAAGATTGAGAAAAAGAAGAATGATAAAATGCACCTTTGTCGGGATGTGAAATAGGAGAAGTCAGCCAAAATAAGACAGAAAAAAACAAGTCGACGTTTTGATTACAATGAGAAAAAAAAATCTATATAAATAAAAATGTGACACTATTAGATTAACTCCACGAGTGAAAAAACGTGTTTGGATGTTGACAACGAGTGGGGTATCTGAAAGAAAAAAAAGGGGGAGAGATCCAGCATTAAGGGAATGGCAGTAGATTTAAACAGCGCTAGTAACACAGGCTGGATGAGCTTCACCTTTTCTATGCTTGCTATTGGCGATGTTTCACTTTGGTAGCTCACTGGTATTAGCAGCATGGTCAAAGCATATCTAAAGACTGTCACCTATTTTTATTTTTTCTTTCTTTGCCTTTCTATTCCTCAATCCCCATTTTTTCTTCCCGCCTTTTCTTTTTCTTCCCTCTGCTTCTTTTTTTTTTT